>OX155907.1:569474-869474 GCA_944588485.1 Phosphuga atrata | reverse complement strand
CGCTAACAGTATAGCTCTGACAATAGCCGAGACAGTTACATATCCGGGCTGCACTTTGAATAAGGACTTTGATCTTTAACAATGGAAAATGTTTCAATTAGCTTACGATATTTATTTTTTGTTTATATGAAGAACAAGCAAAATTATGACGTTTGATGGTATACTTTGGAATATTTTGTCATACTGCTTCCTTTTCTCGTTGGTTTTTATGTATAAATGAGACTTTTATTAGAGGAGTTTGCCTTTGCCTGGAAAGGATTTGATTGTTTATTATAAGGTATTCATGAAGATACACATTCATTCTATCTGGTAAATTAATAGTAGTTTATAATACAAGTGTGTGAAAAAGGACTTTTGTGCATGAGTTGCGAAGTTTATAGCACAATGTTACATTTTAAACAGTTTCTTAAGTAAACCACAGCATTATCAAAAATTTAGTTGTCAATCCTTGACTGACTTGAATATAGTAAAAACATGTTTTCAACGCTAGATTAAAGTATGCCAAACATTATCTAGCCTTGTCAAGCTTTTCTTTGATTTTTCGATCCTAGTTGTAGTGATGTCAAACCCAATCTAGTCTTATTCCATCTTTGCAAAGGTCTCCTAATTAAGTCAAGTCTTGCTTCGCCTTGTCAAGCTATTTAGTATTGTTATGTATTATCGTCTAAGCGTGTTGAATATTTTCTAGTCTTTAGTCAAACATTGTATAATAGGAGCAAGTGTCCGTGTGTAGTTTCTCGTTGCTAATATTCTTAAATATTGTCTACTTGTGACACACTTTGTCTAGAGTTGTCAAACCTAGCTTATTCTTATCATCCAACTATTGCAGTGTCAAGTCTAGTTTTGTCAAGTCATGCTAAGTCATGTCATGCTAGTAAAATTTGTCTAATCTTTTCATACCGTATTTAGAAAAGTTAAGCTAGGTTTAGTCAAACATGCTTAGTTTAAAACTAAAAGAAGCCATGCCGAAACGATTGGCGCTAGTGGTGGTCTGAGTGACGCCTTTGGAGGAGTTAGAATCCCCGAAAATCGTGTTGAAAAAAAAACGCGTTTTCCAGATTTTTCGCGATGAAATTGGAGCGGGAACAGGACGTCGCAGTCACCGGATTCTTTCACCGGCCTTTGCGGGCAACTCTCCCGCATCGAACTAACACATTTTTAGACCTGGACGCCTTTTAATAAACAAACCGCGTCCACAAATGTAACCGAAGAAACAAAATTTCTTTTCGCTGTACCGGATGAATTGGCGGATTGACAAATGTCAAAACACGTGCCATGCAAGAAAAAAATCGAGCCGCGCACCAAAGTTGCTCTTCAAATCGGCGAAAAAGCGGATTTAATTGGCGGTCGCACATTTGTCTGCCAAATGCCAAAAGATGTGCCATGGACGCGGCAGAGGATGCAAGAAATAAATTGAGCCGCGGACCAAAGTTGCTCCTCAAATCGGCGAAAAATCGGATTTTAGTTTTGCATTCCTGGAAGACGCTTTGTGGGATTTTTTGCGGGGCAGACTGACACTGGAGAAAAGCCCGTTCTGTCCTACGCCGGAAAATGATATTTTCCCGTTTCGCCGAGCAAGAGGAAAGGAGTTTTCGCGGAAAATGTGAAGAAATGTTAAAACGCACCTTCACCCCTGCGTAGTAAAGCTTGTAATAAATAACCTAATTTTCGGCTCGATCTGAGGAAAAAAAATCCCGTTTTTTTCATAATTTTCAATAAAATTTAATTTTTTGACCCCTTTTGACTTCAGTGGCGGCTCGTTACTCGTTTAATACACCGTAATAATTATTTCACTATTTTTCTAATATTCAACAAACAACCAATTCTCTATAAGAAAAGAATTATGGAAACTATGTTCTTTAATTCACAAATTGACTAATAACATAAGAAATTTTTACTATTTTTTATATTGCTCGCTCGTACAGCACAGCGCAGGTCCGAGAAGACGTCAGACCTCATGGCCTCTCTTAGCAGTAAAATGCTGGAGCCACACCGTACTAATAATTATATTTTATTTATGTTATTAGTCAATTTGTGAATTCAAGAACATAGTTTCCTTAATTCTTTTCTTATAATATGAAAATTCACATGGTAATTTTTCCTATTTTTTATAACCCATTTCTCTTATTCTCTTTATTGTCTACTAATTTTGTCATACCATGTTTAGAATAGTCAAGTTAAGTTTAGTCTAACCTGCCTAGTTTAAAATTATTTAGCTGTTTTTAACTATTTTTCTATACATATTCTACACTAGAGCAGAAATGCTTTAGATATTGATATAAACAAGTCCTTTTCGCTTTCTCTAACTAAAATCTTCAAAGAAAAAATCCTACTGAGTGCCCTTTTTCTTCAATAGCCTCTAGAAATTTACATCATTGTAAAAATCAGATTGTATTAAGCATGGTGATTGCACTTAAACCTCTCAATAAAATACTAATCGAAGCTTTTATCATTTTCTAGAAGCTAATTGGACAATATTCACTAGAAATGGAGTTGACGTAAAAGAAACCCACATCAGAAAATTAAATCTGTCATAGGATTTTCCATTTACAAAATTAAAATAAGAAAAAAATGTGTATAAATAAAACGCTTGAATTTAGTAAAAACTTGTTTTCAAGATTTTTCTTGCTTTTGAATCGTTGTGGTAGTAATATCAAGCCCAATCAAGTCTTAATTAAGTCTTATTAGTCAATTAAGTCTTTACAAACCTCTCCTAATTGAGTCAAGTCTTGCTTAGCCTTGTCAAGCTATTTAGCATTGTGAAGTATCATTGTCTAGGCGCGTTGAACCTTTTCTAGTCTTTATTCAAACATTTTATATTATGACCAAGTGTCCGTGTGTAGTTTCTCCTTGATAATATTCGTAAATATTGTCTACTTGTGACAAACTTTGTCTAGTATTGTCAAACCGTGCTTAGTCCCATCATCCAACATTTGCTGTGTCAAGTCCCAACTAGTTTTGTCAAGCCATGTTGAGTCATGTCATACTAGTAAAATCTGTCTAATCTTGTCACACCGTGTTTAGAATAGTCAAATGTGCCAAGTAAAATTATTTTTCTAATATTCAACACATAACAAAAATGCTTTAGATATTGAAATAAGTAAGTTCTTTTTGTTTTCACTTCTTCTTCTAGTACCTATCGTAGAGGTGCTATCCTCTGTAGATGTTGGCTATTACGTTGGTCCAAATCACTCTATTCACTGCCACTCGGAATAGAGCTGCGATGTCATTCCAGCCCATGTTCGTAAATTAATCAGCCACGATATTCGTCTGCGTCCTGCTGACCTTCCATCCTATATTTTCCCTTGTAGGATGAGTTGAAGAAGGTCGTATTTTTCACCTCGCATGATATGTTCGAAGTATTCCAATTTTCTGCGATTATCCACCGATTAGGGCTTCAGACGAGAATGATATTTTTCTCGTCTCGTGTCGTCTCGTCTCCTAAAAGCGAGACAAGACTGAGACGCGACAGTTAGAGCAAGAGCACATGTGATCTCGCTCTCGCGATACACGAGAGCGTATGTGGTCTCGCTTTTAGGAGACATGAGAATCTCGTTTCTGATCATACTTCTTCTGCGTTCATACGTTCATACTTCTTCTTCAATCTTTGACTCTGACACTCGCAGCCGTAATATTTTTTTGCATAAATTTGAGCTGCTCGTTCTGGCCTCGGGTAAGTTACATTTCATTATATATTTGACGATATTTGATATTTGACGAGATGAGGCGAGACGAGATGAGACAAGCGGTAACGAGAGCGAGAGCGAGACGAGACAAACGGTTCCTAGAGCGAGACTGAGACGAGAGTAATTTTTTTCACATCTAACGAGAGCGAGACGAGATTTTTGAAACTCTCGCCCCATCTCGTCTCGTGTGAAGCCCTACCACCGATGTGTTGCAGTACTGTGTCGTTTGGCACGTGGTATATCCAAAGGATTCTGAGTATCTCCGCTTCTGCCCCATATAAGAGGGTCGAGAGTACATAGCATTTTAAAATTCTTCTGGTATATAATAATTCTGATATGGATATTGAGAGATAGGTTGCACAGTATGTTACGCATCTTGTTATATGTCCCTCTTGCTTTTTCGATTCGGCATCTTGTTTCTCGAGAGTGATCAAAGTCCTTATTCAAAGTGCAGCCCGGATATGTAACTGTCTCGGCTATTGTCAGAGCTATACTGTTAGCGCTAAACTGAAGGTTGCAGATGACGTTTTTACTGATAATAAATTTGTGTGTCTTCTTACAGATTATTTTCTTATCATATCTGTTGCATGCAGTCTCTAGACTCTAGACGGTCTATAAGTCTCTGAAGTCCTTCAGCAGATCTACTACAAGGACCTATCATCAGCATATCTTAGGTTATTTATTATTATTTACGGCTAAATCATGTAATTATATATAAATATATATATATATATATATATATATACATATATATATATATATATATATATATATATATATATATATATATATATATATATATATATATATATATATATTTATATATAATTACATGATTTAGCCGTAAATAATAATAAATAACCTAAGATATGCTGATGATACGTCCTTGTAGTAGATCTGCTGAAGGACTTCAGAGACTTATAGACCGTCTAGAGTCTAGAGACTGCATGCAACAGATATGATAAGAAAATAATCTGTAAGAAGACACACAAATTTATTATCAGTAAAAACGTCATCTGCAACCTTCAGTTTAGCGCTAACAGTATAGCTCTGACAATAGCCGAGACAGTTACATATCCGGGCTGCACTTTGAATAAGGACTTTGATCACTCTCGAGAAACAAGATGCCGAATCGAAAAAGCAAGAGGGACATATAACAAGATGCGTAACATACTGTGCAACCTATCTCTCAATATCCATATCAGAATTATTATATACCAGAAGAATTTTAAAATGCTATGTACTCTCGACCCTCTTATATGGGGCAGAAGCGGAGATACTCAGAATCCTTTGGATATACCACGTGCCAAACGACACAGTACTGCAACACATCGGTGGTAGGGCTTCACACGAGACGAGATGGGGCGAGAGTTTCAAAAATCTCGTCTCGCTCTCGTTAGATGTGAAAAAAATTACTCTCGTCTCAGTCTCGCTCTAGGAACCGTTTGTCTCGTCTCGCTCTCGCTCTCGTTACCGCTTGTCTCATCTCGTCTCGCCTCATCTCGTCAAATATCAAATATCGTCAAATATATAATGAAATGTAACTTACCCGAGGCCAGAACGAGCAGCTCAAATTTATGCAAAAAAATATTACGGCTGCGAGTGTCAGAGTCAAAGATTGAAGAAGAAGTATGAACGTATGAACGCAGAAGAAGTATGATCAGAAACGAGATTCTCATGTCTCCTAAAAGCGAGACCACATACGCTCTCGTGTATCGCGAGAGCGAGATCATGTGCTCTTGCTCTAACTGTCGCGTCTCAGTCTTGTCTCGCTTTTAGGAGACGAGACGACACGAGACGAGAAAAATATCATTCTCGTCTGAAGCCCTAATCGGTGGATAATCGCAGAAAATTGGAATACTTCGAACATATCATGCGAGGTAAAAAATACGACCTTCTTCAACTCATCCTACAAGGGAAAATATAGGATGGAAGGTCAGCAGGACGCAGACGAATATCGTGGCTGATTAATTTTCGAACATGGGCTGGAATGACATCGCAGCTCTATTCCGAGTGGCAGTGAATAGAGTGATTTGGACCAACGTAATAGCCAACATCTACAGAGGATAGCACCTCTACGATAGGTACTAGAAGAAGAAGTGAAAACAAAAAGAACTTACTTATTTCAATATCTAAAGCATTTTTGTTATGTGTTGAATATTAGAAAAATAATTTTACTTGGCACATTTGACTATTCTAAACACGGTGTGACAAGATTAGACAGATTTTACTAGTATGACATGACTCAACATGGCTTGACAAAACTAGTTGGGACTTGACACAGCAAATGTTGGATGATGGGACTAAGCACGGTTTGACAATACTAGACAAAGTTTGTCACAAGTAGACAATATTTACGAATATTATCAAGGAGAAACTACACACGGACACTTGGTCATAATATAAAATGTTTGAATAAAGACTAGAAAAGGTTCAACGCGCCTAGACAATGATACTTCACAATGCTAAATAGCTTGACAAGGCTAAGCAAGACTTGACTCAATTAGGAGAGGTTTGTAAAGACTTAATTGACTAATAAGACTTAATTAAGACTTGATTGGGCTTGATATTACTACCACAACGATTCAAAAGCAAGAAAAATCTTGAAAACAAGTTTTTACTAAATTCAAGCGTTTTATTTATACACATTTTTTTCTTATTTTAATTTTGTAAATGGAAAATCCTATGACAGATTTAATTTTCTGATGTGGGTTTCTTTTACGTCAACTCCATTTCTAGTGAATATTGTCCAATTAGCTTCTAGAAAATGATAAAAGCTTCGATTAGTATTTTATTGAGAGGTTTAAGTGCAATCACCATGCTTAATACAATCTGATTTTTACAATGATGTAAATTTCTAGAGGCTATTGAAGAAAAAGGGCACTCAGTAGGATTTTTTCTTTGAAGATTTTAGTTAGAGAAAGCGAAAAGGACTTGTTTATATCAATATCTAAAGCATTTCTGCTCTAGTGTAGAATATGTATAGAAAAATAGTTAAAAACAGCTAAATAATTTTAAACTAGGCAGGTTAGACTAAACTTAACTTGACTATTCTAAACACGGTATGACAAAATTAGTAGACAATAAAGAGAATAAGAGAAATGGGTTATAAAAAATAGGAAAAATTACCATGTGAATTTTCATATTATAAGAAAAGAATTAAGGAAACTATGTTCTTGAATTCACAAATTGACTAATAACATAAATAAAATATAATTATTAGTACGGTGTGGCTCCAGCATTTTACTGCTAAGAGAGGCCATGAGGTCTGACGTCTTCTCGGACCTGCGCTGTGCTGTACGAGCGAGCAATATAAAAAATAGTAAAAATTTCTTATGTTATTAGTCAATTTGTGAATTAAAGAACATAGTTTCCATAATTCTTTTCTTATAGAGAATTGGTTGTTTGTTGAATATTAGAAAAATAGTGAAATAATTATTACGGTGTATTAAACGAGTAACGAGCCGCCACTGAAGTCAAAAGGGGTCAAAAAATTAAATTTTATTGAAAATTATGAAAAAAACGGGATTTTTTTTCCTCAGATCGAGCCGAAAATTAGGTTATTTATTACAAGCTTTACTACGCAGGGGTGAAGGTGCGTTTTAACATTTCTTCACATTTTCCGCGAAAACTCCTTTCCTCTTGCTCGGCGAAACGGGAAAATATCATTTTCCGGCGTAGGACAGAACGGGCTTTTCTCCAGTGTCAGTCTGCCCCGCAAAAAATCCCACAAAGCGTCTTCCAGGAATGCAAAACTAAAATCCGATTTTTCGCCGATTTGAGGAGCAACTTTGGTCCGCGGCTCAATTTATTTCTTGCATCCTCTGCCGCGTCCATGGCACATCTTTTGGCATTTGGCAGACAAATGTGCGACCGCCAATTAAATCCGCTTTTTCGCCGATTTGAAGAGCAACTTTGGTGCGCGGCTCGATTTTTTTCTTGCATGGCACGTGTTTTGACATTTGTCAATCCGCCAATTCATCCGGTACAGCGAAAAGAAATTTTGTTTCTTCGGTTACATTTGTGGACGCGGTTTGTTTATTAGAAGGCGTCCAGGTCTAAAAATGTGTTAGTTCGATGCGGGAGAGTTGCCCGCAAAGGCCGGTGAAAGAATCCGGTGACTGCGACGTCCTGTTCCCGCTCCAATTTCATCGCGAAAAATCTAGAAAACGCGTTTTTTTTTTCAACACGATTTTCGGGGATTCTAACTCCTCCAAAGGCGTCACTCAGACCACCACTAGCGCCAATCGTTTCGGCATGGCTTCTTTTAGTTTTAAACTAAGCATGTTTGACTAAACCTAGCTTAACTTTTCTAAATACGGTATGAAAAGATTAGACAAATTTTACTAGCATGACATGACTTAGCATGACTTGACAAAACTAGACTTGACACTGCAATAGTTGGATGATAAGAATAAGCTAGGTTTGACAACTCTAGACAAAGTGTGTCACAAGTAGACAATATTTAAGAATATTAGCAACGAGAAACTACACACGGACACTTGCTCCTATTATACAATGTTTGACTAAAGACTAGAAAATATTCAACACGCTTAGACGATAATACATAACAATACTAAATAGCTTGACAAGGCGAAGCAAGACTTGACTTAATTAGGAGACCTTTGCAAAGATGGAATAAGACTAGATTGGGTTTGACATCACTACAACTAGGATCGAAAAATCAAAGAAAAGCTTGACAAGGCTAGATAATGTTTGGCATACTTTAATCTAGCGTTGAAAACATGTTTTTACTATATTCAAGTCAGTCAAGGATTGACAACTAAATTTTTGATAATGCTGTGGTTTACTTAAGAAACTGTTTAAAATGTAACATTGTGCTATAAACTTCGCAACTCATGCACAAAAGTCCTTTTTCACACACTTGTATTATAAACTACTATTAATTTACCAGATAGAATGAATGTGTATCTTCATGAATACCTTATAATAAACAATCAAATCCTTTCCAGGCAAAGGCAAACTCCTCTAATAAAAGTCTCATTTATACATAAAAACCAACGAGAAAAGGAAGCAGTATGACAAAATATTCCAAAGTATACCATCAAACGTCATAATTTTGCTTGTTCTTCATATAAACAAAAAATAAATATCGTAAGCTAATTGAAACATTTTCCATTGTTAAAGATTACATGAGACTAGAAATTGTTTTTATTGAACAAAAATAAAGAAAATTGTGGAATTGAACATTATTTTCTGAATGTTTTAAGTTGCTCATTTATCAACAACTTTCAAATATCGCAGGTGAAGTGTGTTATATGAGTCTCTTAAAACGAAAATAAGCTAAAAATGGAAACATATAATACAACGAATATTTTACGAACGTTTAGTTTAGTGGCAATTATTTAGACAATGTTTCTGTTTTACTGCAATAGTGTACTTTCGTAAATTTTCTGGTTGCCTTTAAAATTCAAACAAAAATATATACAAAATAATATTATAATTTTTTTTTTTATAATATCATAAAAAATATTATACAATATATATGTATATATATATATATATATATATATATATATATATATATATATATATATATATATACTCTTATAAATGGTTATTTTTTTCATTATATAAAAGTTTAAATATAAACTTTGGTATAAAAAGAAATACAAATATATTTTTGATATATTCGCTGATAATATAACAAAGGTGAGATTATGTTTGAGGTTATTTTTTGAGATTCTCTTAAAGCTTAGCAACAAAAGCTCGAAGCATCATTCAACTCATTTATAAAATCTAAAAGTAGTTTGAAATTGTAGGTTGTTCTTGGGGAAAGCTTTCGGTCAATATCATTCTGACCTTCTCCAGGGCTACAAAATATAAATAAACAAAAACAATTACAACATTACAAAACATTTTCATCCCTCATACCTTATATCTTGTTAGTAGGTAGGTATATATTTCTTTCGATGATGGAAACATAAGAATATAAACTATTAGTTTCAGTCTGAACATGTTAACTCTAGGAAACAAAATGATGTCTACTTTGACAATTGTCAAAAAATTTAAAAAGAACATTTTTTTTTAGATTGACATATGATGACATATGCTGTGCTGGTGCATAAAGGGATGTTAGTTATGTGTTAGCTATTAATATAATGTGTGGTTATTATGGAACTTTAAAGTGTTAGTAAATAAATAATATATCCTTTTGTTACATTTATAACAAAAGGTTAAGAACGTAAGATGCATAAAAGTAGTTTTTTTAAATCAAGTTATCGTAACAATTACAAGTGTACAATAAAACATTTATCCAAACAATTGGACATGTTTCCTTTGGTGCGAACAAAATGTAAACAACTCAACACCCAAAACAAATCTATTTCTTTTTAATCTTTGGTGAAGTCGCGAAATCACATGTCGTAGAGAACACACTATACGCAGACATCCGATTTTCAATATACTCACCCAAAACCTGAAACTATTTAGTAGTGACAAACAAAAAACATGTATACAGTGGTGATTTGAAAAGCAATGGAGATCTTATCTAAGAAAGTTTATTTTAAGATTTTTAGTAAAATTCGTAGCGAATTGTGAGTTGATGCTGTTATCCGCTAGGAAAACATAAAATTTCAATATTCTAGTCATATTGTTTATACTTGTACGCGGTTTAGTGCCGCTCGACAAGGAATTTCGCGTTTTATTATCCATTTAGCACGTAGCTGAGCTTGTAATGCTTAAAGTCTTCAATATAGGATTTACCACGTCCCTTAAGTATTTTTTTACATCTTATCTAGCCATTAAAGGTGTACATTTCACGTTTCATTAGAACCCCGCTTAAATATCCCAAGGGCATTCGTGGAAGCATGTGGCTAAAATTTATTTAAAATTGATACTACCCTACCAAATAGATAATTTCCTCGCTGTACTAATAATACTATGAAATCGGAACTTGATTGACGTCAACTGTTATTAAATTTTCAGCCGAAAAGCCGCGAATGTGTTGCCCTTTGCAAATTAATAGGGACGCCTACACATTATTTCCTCACATGAAATTACTAATCAGATTTTCTTTGAAATAATTCGATACCAAAATATTTTTCAACACACTCACTATGTAATTAATATTTAATACAAATATATAATAGTAATTTACAGATAACACGATAGTGTTATCTGTAAATTGTACTGTATTGTACTGTGTAAGAGGAAATACAAGCATAGGTTCCCAAAAACTTTCTGAACATTTTTTTAAATTTCAACTTACGAATCAACATACATACATTATATGTATAAAACAAATTGTAAAAACTGAAAAAAACAAAATGTAAAAACAAAATGAAACAAAACAATGATTTTTAGTTTCATAAAATTAATTTAATAATTTTCTTCCTCGTCAGTGCTCAGAACGAGCAAACGTGAAGAAAAGATATCATTTTCACTCTATGAATCATGTTCATCATTTAGGTTTTCCGTCCTCTTTAAAAAACCTGTAAAGTTGCGGGTAACAAGGTAGTTTTCTTTGTATCGAGATTTATTTTGTAGCTCCCTTATATATTTTCGGCTTCTTTCAAAGGATGGGGCTACATTTAAGAAAAATGATCCTAAGTTTTCAGCTGAGCTTAGTACTTCTCGTAATTTGTTTAGCATTAATGCATTAAGTTTTCCATCTTCTGCATAGATTTTTCCTTACTATCCATTTGATTTACATCTTTTGATGCCATTTCTATCAAATCTGCTTGAATAATTTCTCCTTCCACCAATAAATTTCCAATGTCTTCAAATCCGAAAACTTCTTTCAAAGGATAGGTCTAAATTTAGGAAAAATGATTCTGATCTAAAAGTTTTTAGCTGAGCCTAGTTCTTCCCGTAATTTTTTCTACTTCTTCTTCTATCCGGAAGCCCAAAGGCTTGCCTTTTCCCATCCTCATTGCACATGCTCTTGAGATTCTGACGACCAGCTGTCCTTCCATCTCTTTGGAGGTCGTCTTGGTGGTCTACATGATGCTGTTTTTCCGTCTCGCGTGATTTTTGCTAGTCTGTGATCTCCCATCCTAGATATATGTGTTCATTCCAGAAGCGCCTTCGTGCACGAGTCCACCTCGCCACGTCTTCTGTCTCGCATTCTTCTTTGGTCTTTGAGTGTATTTCCCGCTATTGCTCTTAGTGCTCTCATTTCATTTCTGCTCGTCATCCTTTTGGTCTCGGCTGTGTCGGCTCGTGTTTCTGCTGTGTATGTCCTTACGGGTCTTACACATGCTTTGTAAATTCTGACTTTGGTTGTAGTTGATATGCATGCATTTGCCCGATAGTTGTTCTCAAGGCTCCTGCAATTCTGACTGACTTGTTGATCTGGTTTCGTACGACATTCTTGAGGTCACCGTAAAGTGATATAGTTGTTCCCAGGTAGTTAAACTCGAAGACCAGTTCTATTATTTTGTTGTTTAGTTCTAGCTTGCATATGCATGGTCCTTCGAACTCATCAATCCTTCGAAGGATATTTTCATTGATTTTGCGAGAAACTTTTGATAGATTCTCATAAATTTAGTCTCCAAAGATGCATAACGAATTCGGCTAAATTATTCGGAAAAAAATTCCAAAATAATCATTCGTTTTGGACAGAAAAACACAGCGTTTCCGGTTTTTTACAAAGTACAAATCGCAGGAAAATCATTTTTGGTACACTAAAACTAGCCATCAAGGCAGCAAACAATTGGTTTGCCGAAATGATTTGATATTTGGGCCAACCAATTATTTGGAAACAATTAATTTTCCATTGCGAAATTTGAAATTTTTGCGTTTTTCGAATTCTTAAATAAATGTCTCTAGAATGATTACATTTATCCATAGATGCATTTAGATTTTCCTTGATAAATTTATTAGTACCACAGTTTTCTGCCAGGTGTCAACATTTTACTAAATTTCGCTCGATTTTATCAATTTTATCGTCATATATGGCGATCGGAAGCAGCTAGCAACATGCTTTAATATTTTTAACCAGCAGGAAAACACTTTCAACACGCTCAATAACTTGATCAATAACGATTTTAACAAAATAATTATTTTTGCATTTTTGCCTGATATCACGAGGCCATAACTTTTAAACGTGTGATTACAGATACTTCTACTCTTCACCAATCGATTAAGCATACCAAAATTAGTCGAAGAAAATATAACAGTTTCCTATAGAGCTTAAAATTTAATAAATCACATCACATCCTTTAAAGGTCTCCTATATTATAATTGATTTCTCGAGAAACTTGATCGATTTGCATAAATTCAGTCTCAATAGATTCGTAACGAATTTGGCTAAATTATTCTAAGAGAGAAACATGGTTCAAAACATGCAAAAAACGTTGAAAAATTGATATTATTTTATTGATATATATTGATATTGATATTTGAATCCTTCAGCAAAATAATATTTTCCGGAAAAAATTCGAAAATAATCCTTCGTTTTAGGCAGAAAAACGCAGCGTTTCCGGTTTTTTTACTAAGCACCAATCGCAGCAAAATCATTTTTGGCACAGTAACCAACTAGCCAACAAGGCAGCAAACAATTGGTTTGCCCAAATGATTTTTTATTTGGGCAAACCAATTGTTTGGAAACAGTTAATTTTTCTTTGCGAAATTTCAAATTGAAATATTTGCGTTTTTCGAAATGTTAAATACATGTTTCTAGAATAGTTACATTATTCCATAGATGCATTTAGATTTTTCTTTAAAAACCAATTAGTACCACAGCCCAGGAAGTCAAAAATTCTCCGCCCGGAAGTCAAAAATTCACTAAAGTTCGCTCGATTTCACTAATTTTATTTTAAGTCGTATGTCGCGATCGGAAGCAGTTATCAACACATGCTCTAATATTTGTAACCAGCAGGAAACACACTTTCAACACACTCAATAACTTGATATTATTAATAATGATTCTAGCAAAATAAATGTCCTGCTTTTTTCCGCAAAATCAGGAGGCCGTAACATTTAAACCGATTATCACAGAGGCTTTTAGTACAAGAAAAGAAACTTCTAGTTATCACTAATCAATTCAGCAGCACAATATAAAAGTAGAAAAACCTGCTCAAATCAGCGAGAAACCGTTGAAAAATTAAAAAAATCGACGATATATTGGTGAATTTGATTTCTTCAACAAAATATACTCGAAAATCGTGTTCAGCACTTCGATTCCCTTCTCAAAAGATACCAATCGCAGTGTATTCACTTCTGGCACACTAAATCTAACCGTTAAGGCGATCAATCGACGAATAAATTATTTGGATATAGTAAATTTTCCATTTTCTACGAAATTTCAAATTGAAATTTGGATTTGGATATTGCGATTTTCGAATCATCTCGAGAACTTTGGCAGAAAATTCAAAACGGTTTAAGCCATCGTTCTCAAGAAATCATTTTCCTATAGTTGGATTCAGGTTTTCCTTTAGAAAAATTTATTAGTTTCCCACTTTCCACCAAATTTCACTCGATTTTATTAATTTCGGAAACAGCTAGCAAAATTCAATTTACATATTTGTAACCAGTAGGAAAATCACTTTCAGAAACGCTTTGAATTTTTTTCTATTTTGTGTCTGTAATGGACTCATAACAGCACTCATATGCGTGCGGTTATGGGCTCGCCGAGTGCGATACAATTTTCTCAATATGTATCGGCAATTTTTTAATTTAGAAATGCCATAAAAGGGCGCAAAATAGCAAAAATAGTATAAAAAAACTCGTTCATAATGCGTTTCTCGTACTTTTAGCTCGTCGTTTTCTAAACATAGACACATGCTGCAAAACCGCCCTTATTGAACTCTATCTTTAATATACCATTTCAATAACTTAGTAAAAAACAATTTTAGCGAAATTTTTTTCTTCGCATTTGCCGCCTTTCAAGATACCATAACTTTTAAACCTGCCACAACCGTCAAATATTTACTTCAACCGTGCGTAAAAGTTACACACTCATTTTTGTTTTGTGTAAATCATTCTTCATTTGATTATTGATACATGTTAAACACATTGTTTTTAAATAGTTTCAGGTTAAAATTATATAAAAACATCTCGATTCAAAATACCTTGCCACATATTTCAGTCCTTCACCCAGGCATGCTACATATTCTTCTTTTCGTTTTCTAATTTCTTCATTAATAATGTATAAAGCAAATAGTTAGCGGCTTGAACGATATGTTTTACAAAGCGTCTTTCTTGCAAATAGTTTTGTATCAAAAAGATGGATGGGCAACAAAACGATGAGCAAAAAAGAAATAAATGCTTTGATTATATATACATTGAGAATGCAACTCCGCCTGCTTTCTGTGTAGTATGATAGTAAAAAGCATCGTGTGCACACACATTAATTTGGCAAATCATTTAATTTTCCCAAATATCTGTTTATTATTTGTTAATACACATGTATGCAGTGTGGAAACTTTAACTGGAATAAAATTCATAACTTCGATATAGGCGATTTTTTTTAAAAGTCCCGAAACATGTTACGTATTGATATTTCTTGCCCTCATTTTTATGTATATGCTGCTTGTTTATCTATTCGCAAAAGTGCCCAGAAATTTAACAAATTATCAAATATCATTTTAAGTAGCTGTTAATAGAAATTTTTATCAGTCAAACTTAATTTATTTAATTTAAGAATTTTTACACAAGAACAGACAAAATTTATTCTGGAAAGTTATTTTTTGAATAAATGGTGTATGGCAATACCCTATCGACGTTTGCATTAAAGAATTTATGCAAACGTTTTCCTGGCTGTATTTAACAGAAATCAGTTCAGAAGGCAGGTATTACGATCAGTTGATTGCTTTCGAATTGAATTCGAATTAAATTAAATTAAATTAAAATTCGAATTAAAGTTGAAGACCTCGTATTAACAATGAGAATGGTATTAATAACGTCATAGATGCTGCCGAAGACAAAGCTACCACTTCAATTAGGAGGCTAGCTCAATATTTGGATTTATCGTACTATCACTACTACACTACCGCAGGATTATTCGTCATGAACTTCAGATGAAACCTTATAAATAACTTTAAAGATTATTGGTTTCAACCATTTGCCATTACGGAATAAATAGTCCACAATAAACATTCTTGAATCAAATAAATGTGTAAATATTGCAAACTTAAAACCAACAGAACACAGCCTGAATATATTTATATATTCAGGCTGTGTTCCGTTGGTTTTAAGTTTGTATGTTTATCTATAACGTAGGATGGTTTCACCAAGTGTAAATATTGTGTTAATAAAATAGGTAAGACGGATAGAAATTTGTATTAAAAATGACATTTGATAATTTGACTGTCATTGATTCAAAGACTTTTGGGATACACGTTACAAAGTAAATTTCGGCTTGGGAAATTGACATGTATTTCGTTTATAAAATACTGCCATAACCATTGTCATATGTATAATGTACTTACTCTATTAATAGAATAAAATCGTAATTTGATATAGGCCACGTATTATTAAATTTCCAGCCCTAAGAATAAACGTCCTGTTTTCCCATCGCAATTTCAAGCGCACTTTCAATAATACCCTCCCATAAAAAATCGCTATATTCAGCGAGTTCCCAGGGAATAATTTCTCTGTTAATTCAGTTAGCATTTTAGAAATCGTGGACGCTGTTAAAAAAGGACCAGAAACGGCAAATTCCCAACCATTGCGACCACTAATCGATGCTTGTGATGAAGAAGTGTCCAATTTGATGCAACGATGTTGGGCTGAGGAAGCTGCAGACCGACCAGACTTTAACGCTTTAAAAAATACCATTCGCAAAATTAACAGGTAAAATAAAATTACTAAACAATAGGGTTTTTTGGGGGGTAGAGAAAGTGTATGAAATGTTTTTTTCTTGTGGGGGATTATTTATTTTAGGGGAAATGGAAATGATGGGAATTTATTAGATAATCTGTTATCTCGTATGGAACAATACGCGAATAATTTGGAAACATTAGTTGAGGAGAGAACCGCTGATTATTTAGAGGAAAAGAGAAAGTGCGAGGAGTTGCTTTATCAGTTGTTGCCGAAAAGTGTTGCTTTGCAATTGATAACAGGACAATCGGTAATCGCTGAAACTTTTGACCAAGTCACCATCTATTTCAGCGACATCGTCGGGTTTACGTCACTATCTGCACAAAGTACCCCACTTGAAGTTGTTTATTTATTGAACGATCTCTACACGTGCTTTGATTCGATTATAGAGGAGTTTGATGTTTATAAAGTAAGTTGTCAAGCATTAAAAAATTCCGCACATAATTAAAAATATTTATCGACCCTAAGAGACTTTACAACTTCATTTACTAATTATTTACCTACGATAATTATTTTACAACTTCTCTTCAAAATTAATAATCAATATCCATAAAAGCCTTCATTAAACCCTTTATTAGATAATGCAAAATTAGATGTACACAATCAAATATTGAAAACTAAAATTTGAGTTGAAATTTACTAGATTAAATCATTTTTCAGCAGAAATAATTTAAAATATATTGTACCAAGTTTTGAGATTTAGGTAGAATAACAAAGTTTTCAAATAACTCGATATAGAGTTAGTAATTTGTCGTCGACTAAAACACACATGCACAAAATCCTTAACAAAAATTACTTAAGCTTCTCATTATTAATTATGCCGTTGTGTTTAATTTTAATCTAATTTATATATGCGTTTTATTTAGGCAAAAGGAAACTTAGTAGAAGAGTTTTTATTCCAGATTTCACATTGCAAACCCTTTCAGGATTAAAGTAAATCTCATTTTGTTTACTTTTTAAATATACATCCAGACACACTTTCATTTAAAGCTCTTTTAAGCTCAAATTACCTAACTACACCTAAACTGAAAATTTAATGAAAACGACGTATTAAATTAATCAAATTTTAGTTTTTGTAAATTATTTTTTTCCAATTATAGAAACAAATTGAAATAATTTTCACAAAAACATAGATTTAGGTTTAATTTGATTAAGGTTTGGGTAAGTTATTAAAGTTTTGTGTATTTCAATATATAATTAGTTAGTAATTTGTGGCTGAATAAAACACAAACAAGAACTGGAGATGGACAAAATCCATAATAAAAATTACACGAGCTTTCCATTATCAATTATACGGGTGTGTTAAATTTGAATCTAATTTATTTCCTCGTATTATTTGGGCAAAAGAAAATGCACTTTGCAGGTTTCAAATTCCAATCTCTTTTAGGATTAAAGTAAATCTCGATTTCTTATTTTTAAATAGAAATACTGATATTTAAAGCTCATGTAAATCCAAGTTACGTAGTTCAATCTAAATTCCTAAGTTGCTAATTAATAAATGAATTTGTTTATAAAATAAAAATAATTTTCATGAAACATTGAGATTTAGATTGAATTTGATTTAGGTTTTAGCTAAATTAACAAAGTTACGCAACTTTGTCGATATTCAAATTACTCGATGGAGAGTTAGTGAATAATTTTTCGCTCATTAAAACTTAAATTCGTAAAAGCCCTAATTAAATTTATACAAACTTTTTATTACTAATTTAACGGTTTTGTTGATTTTTGAATTTACTTGTTTTATTTGTGTTAAAGAAACGTTAGTCAAAATGTTTATATTACAGGTTTAACGTTTAGGCCTTTTCAGAATTAAGGAAAATCTTGTTTTTTTTTGTTTTTAAATATAAATCTTATATCACTTTAAAAGCTCTTTTAAACTGATGTTTGTGGGAAAAGCTAAAAAATGTTTAACAAACGGATCTAAATGATAAATCTATAAATAATTGACATAATTGATTGATGCTGCGACTAATTTTTGTTAAATTCTTCGATTCATTTTTAACCAAAAAAGTTTCTTTATACTTTCAGTAACATTTTTATCCGTTGGAAAGTTTATTTGATTTCGTGAATTTGTGTTGGTAAACTTTTTAATACAATTTGAAAAATTCCGATGATTATTGTCTCGGCAAAACAAGCATTTATTACCCCAAAAGAAAGTTTCTGCATTATTTCCACACTTTAAAACCTATTTGATTCTTTACTTTTCCTCCCCAATTATCTGAATTTCATCGCATTCGCCGACATCATTTTAATGGGAATAAAAATAGGAAATGAGCTGAAATAACAATCAGCTTTTGACAACTGCAAAATAGTTGTACTAAGCCAAATATAATGATCAAAATTACAAAAATGTCACAATATATATATATATATATATATATATATATATATATATATATATATATATATATTATTTTTTTTTCTTTTTCTACGATTCAATGGTTAGCATTCACATTTTAATGATGTGTTTTAGTAATTCAGCTTTCAAGTTACGCAGATTCTTCATTAAAATATTCAAATCTATTTGATAGCTGCTTCATGCATAACTTTGTGCACATAATTATTCAAATATTTCAAAATATTGTTCAAATTACTAAATATATTAAATTGATTACTAAATTATGAAAATTCCTTGCACTTTTGATAATATGGACTTCATTAATTTATCGCAAAAATTTCAAATTATTTAAAAATTACGAATAAGTTAAACTTGTTTAGGTGCTACTAACACTTTTTTTTTCGATCGGAAATTATGTTTATTGATGTAAATAAGGTTAGGTTAAGTCATATCTATATACATGTCGTTCTTTAACAGTTCCTAACCTAACCTAACCCAACATTTTGACATTTTTCAACATTGCATAATTATAGTAAAACTTTAGGCGCGAGACATGAGAGTAACTCTTTTTCCTGACGAAAATAACGATAAGTTAAGTCTATATTATGCTTACGCTTTTCTTTTCTTAACGATTTTAAATTTTGTAGAAATTGATCAATACAGGGTGTTAGGTAAACGTGCGGCAAAAATTCAAGGTGTTATTCCTTGGCCCATTCTAAGAATATATTGTCGTATGATGATTTCTGAAAAACATTTTGTTTCGAAGATACAGGGTGAAAAATTTTTGAAACAGTAACACCATTTTATTATCAAAAAGTACATGTAAAGCTGCTCAATCCACAATAAATGTTCAAAATGACTTCCTACAACCTGGATACAAGCAATCAATCTTCTCGTCATTGTGTGCCGAAATCTTTCAAACACACCAGGGTTGTTTCTAATTAAAAAACCCACCTGAGTCCACGGCTAAACATAGTTGTCTCTTTTGTTCTTCCACTTCCTTCTGTCATGTGCCAAATCGATCCAGTTTCCGGCTACGATTCTAATATCGTCAGACCATCTTGTAGGAGGTCAACCTCTGATTCTTTTGGACTCCCAGGATCTGCATGTCAATATTTTCTTTGTCCACCTGTCATCAGTGAGAGATGATCATGCGAGATGCCCTGCCCAGTTCCATTTTAAGTTGGTTATACGTTCTACTATATCTGTAACTCCTGTTGTTTGTCTTAACCATTCATTTGTTTTTCTGTTCCTTCTGGTCACTCCTTCCATCGATCGTTCCATTGCCCTTTGGACAATTCGTAGTTTATTCACTGTCTTCTTGGTTAAAGTTAAAGTTCTGCCTCCATATGTTATAACAGGCAACACGCATTGATGGTAGATTTTCGTTATCAACACATAACAACAATACGTAAGATATCGGATATTGACCTAGTATGTGTCTTAATTTTCCAAAGGAAGCCCATCCTAAGCCTATCCTTCTCGTAATTTCGCATGTCTGATTATCTCTTCCAATCTTGATGGTAAGTTAGTTTGTTGTAATTGAAGAAGTTGACGTTAAGGCATTATTGTCCCGCCCAAGACGAGGTTTGTCATAATTTTAGTTTTTGACATATTAATTTTTAGCCCTACTTTTCTGAGGCATGTTTGAGTTGTTCTAGCATTTATTTGGCATCTTTGAGGCTGTCAGTAATTACAGGTTATTATCACAATTATCTGCGAGTCGTAGATGATTGAGCTTTTCTCCTTGGATATTTATGCCCTTGTCGTCCCAAGCGAGTTCTTTCATAATGCTTTCTAATACTGCCGTAAAGAGTTTTGGGGACAGCGCGTCACCTTGCCTGACGCCCCTTTCGATAGTGAAGGGTTCTGTTTCTGTGTGTAGCGTTTGAATATATGTTACTTATTAGTTACACCCAGCAATAATCTTATTTCGCAATTTGTCCAAATTCTCCAGCGGAGTAGCGTAAACTAATGACTTCAGATATCCCCATAAGAAATAATCCAGGGGGTATAAGTCTGGGGATCAAGCAGGCCATGCGTGTGGCCCACCTCGATCAATCCAGTGATATCCGCATGTTGCTGTTAAAAAATTACGAGCAACCAAATTGAAATGTGGTGGTGCACCATCGTGCACAAACCACATTACAATTCTTGTCGCCTATCGTACATCCTGCAGAAGCTTGGGCAGTGTTTCTTCCAAAAAGTGGCGATGCATCTCGCCAGTCCAATTAAACAGTCGGACGGAAACATGCGGATTTTCCTATGCCCACGCATGGTTATTATGAAAATTCCTTATTGCATTTCTTGAGAAACTGGTTTCATCGGTGAAAAGAATCTATGTCAAGAATTGAGTGATTAGAGCTAATGTTTGCAAAATCCATTGGCATAACGTAATACGTGATCGATAACCAGCAGGTAGTAATGCCTGAACACGTTGAATGTGGTATGGATAGAACAAATTGCCCTTAAGAATTTTCTAATGATTTACATTAAAAGTATTGGCAATTTGTCGCGTAGAAGTACGTGGATCTTCCTCTATCACGTTCAGCACATTCTGTTCCAGTTGTACTGTTCTTACTGTCTAAATTAATCTTCCTGGCTCTAAATTTTGTTTCAATGTGTCTGTTTCACGAAGACGTAGATGAATGTTTTCGAAGATTTTTGGTCGGGGATATTACGGCTAGACAATCGTTCATTGTAGAATCGTCTAGCTTGTAATGTATTGCCATCAGCAAGTCCATACATTAAATGCATGTCAGTCATCTCGGCGTTCGTATACATGGTAGAGGACTTCACTAACTATTAAAGACACGTCAAACAGCCAAATGTCACTCAATGTAAACAACTGCGACCGATACAGGTGATGATCACTGACGAGACGTATTCAAATGAAATCCACTTGTACGTTAGTAGATAAAACAGCCGTTCCAAGTTATCGCCATCGTATTTTTTTGTATTTGATAAACATTAATTTTTTGTACTTTATAAACTCATCAAAAGTATGGCGTACGTCATACTTTTATTTACATTAATGGATTCAACAAATATCAAATACTGTTGCTGCAAATTTTGTTCACCTGTATCAAATCAAAGATTTCTGAAACAAAGGGGTTTTTCAGAAATTATCGTAGGACAAAATGTTCTTAGAATAGGCCAAGGAATAACCCCTTGAATATTTGCCGCATGTTCACCTAACACCCTGTGTAACTTATGTAGTTATATAAATCTACACACTTTACACGACTCGAGTTTCGACTCTTGAACGTTATTTTCTATTACAAATTGATGAGATTGAATTTATACTAATTGTAAGAGTTTTGGTCGGGAGGGAAGGTGTCTGTCTGTATTTGGGAACTTATATGTAGACTAGATAAATATTAAGTTGACAATGTATTAATAAATAATGAAATTAAATAAAATCATTCTGATTGTTCGAGAAAAGTTCCAGGAAATTCCAGCTTCTCATTATATTAGAATAAAATCTATGCAATCTTCGAATAGCTCGAGGATATTTGGTATCCTGAATTTGAATATCATTTCAGTAATAAGTAGATTTACCATACCACACTTACCATGCTCTCTCGAAGAGTGTCGCCCCTCCTCGTCTCTCCTTGTTTCAATATAATATTTAAGGGACTTATTTAATATTTTGGATATTAAACCCCCCCCCCCCCTTAAATACAAGTAAACAAATGACATGGAATTTAAAATTCCGTTAAATTTCTTAATATTGTCTTATAATTTATATTAAGATTCAACAAATGTTTTAGCAGATGATATTGTAGCTTGAATTGGATGAAAGGAAAGAATTTATTTCAGTTTCTCTGTTTATTGCATCAAAATTCAAGATGCGTCAAATATAAAATCTTGATTTCGCTCTCTTAGGTCATACAAACAACAAATCCTCTGTTATTAAAAATCTAGACTGATATTTCCTAGTGGAAAGAATACTCGGCGTTGTGCAGAAATAAATGAAAATAAGCAGAAAGCTTGAAAATTTTTCTGAAAAACTAATTCCTGAAAAAATCTTACAAATTTTAAAATTCCCGAGAAAAATTCAAGCTCTCAATGTTTCCCCCGTTATAAGCAAAAATTAGAATATCGTGAACCCCCCTCCCCCAAACGGTAAGACTGATATAACCGTAATAAAAATAGTACTATTTTAAAATCATTTTCATTATCTTTCTATTCTTTAATATAAATCATTTGAAATCTTCTACCTTATGTAAGAATTATAATATCCCGCCGGCTCCTTTGTGAGCAAAAGTAGGAAACACTTGAACCCCCGCGCCCCCTAAACCTGCTTGCGTAGTACTTGAACGCCCCCTAATTGCGTTGATGAATAATAATTTGAAATGTTTTCATGAAATAATCGAGACTCATATTAAGACTAAATTTAAAAGTCTTGAATTGCAAAAATTGTAATTTATAATCATTTGCATACAATTTATTAACGCAAAAACTAAAATCAGTCGAACAGGCTTTTTTGTGGTTTGGGGGAAACCTCTCACTAAACACCCTTTTACACTTGGCTTTTGGTATACGCCACCCCGGTATCGCGTATTATGCATTCCTTCAGGGTGGACAGCCTGGAAGGTTAGTGCCGCCTTGGTAGGAAATGCCTCCTTAGCGGGGAAAGTCGGTTTCAGAAAGGATTCTTTAATATCGACAATTTAAAGACTCTGAAATTTGGGCATTCCTAGAAGCCCTCGATAAAGCAAAAGTAGATAGATACTCAAGACTCAAAACATCTACATGAATGCATATAGGCAACTTAAAATTGACGAAGAAGACAACATGGAGAAAATACCGATAAGGAGAGGAACGTCAGGGGGAACGATTTATCCGAAACTGTTTCAGTGGAGGAAGCATTCAAGAACATCAATTGGCAAGAAGAAGGAATTTGAAAAAGGAAGGAAAGATACACGGACGATATAGTCATGACCAGAGGATCATTAGAAGATCTAAACATCATGCTTGAAATAGAACTACAGATGAATCTGGATAAAACAAAAATAATGACATTGCACAACAAATACAAATTAGCTTGTCACTAAATTGTGCCTCCATAAAATTCAAACGCGAAATTACATGCAAATAAAATGAAGAACATCTGAAAGACGCTCTATTTAAGTGTTTTAATTGACACATAGTGAATTATCAGCAACGCATTCTTCCGGAGTATCCGTAATAATTAACAAGAACAACCAAAATTAAAATGAAATAATGTATCCCAAATTTGATTCAAAGGTCTAGGAAGGCCTTGTCCAGATCAAAATACGAACGAAAAACTTAAGTTAAGTGAACATGAGGCTTCTCAAAGAAGTAGCGAAAGCTTTCGACAAGTTTCAAGAAACTTCAACGTAGACCTGTCTGTTATTCGGCGATTTTGGAACAGGTACTTGGATATAGGTCAATACACCAGGCGCGGTGGGCAAGGTCGCAAAATAAAAACAACTCAAAATCAAGACCGATTTTTACTGATTTCGAGTAATCTCAATAGAGTTTCTGCGGCGAAAGACCTATTAATTTCCATCAGAAAGAGGCATGGGGTCATTGTATTTGGCCAGACAATTAGGAATAGGTTGGGGGAATAAAATTTGAGGGCAGGACGACCCGTCCGAAAATCCTCTTTATCACGACACCACAGAATAATAAGGATGAAGTTTGCGCGTGAACATGTCGCATGGCAACTTCGACAATGAAAGTGCTCTTCACGGATCAATCAAGGTTCAATATTACTCGTTGCGATGGCGGAGTACGAGTTTACAGACGCCCAGGAGAACGCTACGCTACGCTGGTTTGGGGTGAGATTAGTATCGATAGTAGAACCGACCTTGATGTGATTCCAGGAAATTTTAACGCTAATCTCTATGTTGACATTGAGTTAGGAGAACATGTTGTCATGGCATATGGAATAGGACCAATTTTTTGTTAATGCAGGATAACGTAAGACCACATAGTGCGCGAATCACTTTATACTTCCTACAAGAACTGAAAATTCAAACAATGGTGTGGCCTGTGTTAAGTCCTGAGTTAAATCCCGTAGAGCAGCGTTTCCCAAACTTTTTTGTTCGTGGCCCGGTTATTTTAATATTTTTCCTTCGTGACCCGTAGATATTGTTCATCAAATTAGAGAGATAGTCAGAAACGGCATATAATATGTACTTGCGCAGTAGTTTGTTTGCGCATTGGGGTTCATATGATAACAAGTCAAATATATTTCAAAATGGCGTGTTGAACATTTTAAAACAAGAAAAATCGAAAATGAGATCAGAAATGCGTTTAGATGTCTAACTTGCAAGAAATAGGCAACTCGTAAATTATAGCTAATTGGTAACCGAAAACTTACAAAGTATAATGAATAAGTACTAGTTTTTTACAATTAAAATCAAAATAATTTAAGTTTGTGTTATCTCACAAGTCGCGGCATTGTGGGACGTTATTTGTTTTTAATAGTATCTTCCAAGAATAGATTAGTATATTCCCAGAAAATATAAAAGTATAATTATTTTTGTACACAGTTAATTTATTTAATAATGTCAATTTAATTTTATTTAGGTATATTTTGCATATATAAATATTTTTTTCCTTTTGAGTTCCTTTGAGACCCCGTATTTTTTTCTGTGGCCCGGCACCGGGTCGCGACCAGGTATTTGGGAAACCCTGCCATAGAGTATGTTTGAGACATGCTCGACAGACGTGTTCGGGGTCGCCCGCATCCTCCTTAGACCATCCAGCAGTTAACGGCGGCTCGTATTGAAGAATGGAACGCTATACCAGAAGAAGACCTTCCTACACTTTTGTGAAGCATACCAAGACGGTAATATGCCATTATTAGTGCTATTGGAGCACATACTCGTTATTAAGTTACTACTTTATGTACAAAAGTTAAGTACATTAACAATTATTTTAAATTCGTTTTGCACTTTGGTTTTGGTAGTTGTTATAAATTATTACGGGTACTTTAAAAGTACGCATTGGTGACACTTCCATGTGCCAATTAAAACAATTAAATAGAGCGTCTTCCAGATGTTCTTAATTTTATTTGCATGAAATTTCCTTTAATAGGAAGTTCAATAGGTTTTTAATAGGAAGTAATCGAGGAGAAATTTAAACTGTATTCAGGAAATTAAATGAAACCGCTGTTAAAATAGGTCTAAAAATTTATGAAGAGAAGACTGGGTCATACGGAAAGAAAACATGACGCAGATTAACGCAATAACCTTAATGTAGACCATTTCACGTTTAAGAAAAATCCAAACTTCAAATACTTCGGTGTAACTATAAATGACTATAAACAGAAAACAAGTTGAACACCAACAAGTTAGATTATAGAACGCAAACAAAGTTTACTTTTCGCTGCATAAATTACTTTTTTCCAAGCTGCTAACCAGAAAAACCAGACTAAAGCTATTCCACACGATCATCAGACCAGTACTGCTATACGGAGCCCAAACATGGAGTGCGACAAAAAGGGAGGAACACTAGCTTATAGTCTTCGAAAACAAGGTGTACGGAAAATTTTCAGACCCACTCAAAGATGGGTTCTCAGATCAAACCATGAGCTGTACAAGTTAGCTAATCAAGCCTGGGTAGTGAACATCAAGAAAGCGATGCGGCTGCAATGGGCAGGGCATGTGATCAGAATGGATGCTCCCAGAATAGTTCGCCAGATCTATGAGAAGAAGATAGAAGGCACAATACCCCCTGGAAGACCGAGGAGTAGATGGCAAGATTAGGTGACCCCTGACTGCAGACAGATGGGCGTCAATGGATAAGAGTATGCGGCGCTGGTTAGGAAGGAATGGAGGCAGATAGTGAGAGCGGCACGGGATCGTCACGTCGCAAAGAAGCCAACGCAATGAGTGAGTGAGTAAATGTGTGAGTTAATGTGAGTTAATTTTGAGTAGTGTAGTGGAGAACATAAATGGATACATGGAGCAAAAGATCAGGGCAGATAAAGTAAACCAATCAACCGAAATGTCAAGAAGATACTGGTTCGAAAAATAGGATATATGCTTAAACTAGCTATAGCCCGCGGCTTCAATCGAGTGTATTTTTATATCAGTCGAATTAATTTAGGTCAGCTATGTTTGATTCAGCAAATAATAATTATATTAATTATCTTGTCAGTAACATGTGTAAATTTATAAAGAGAAGACAGGATCATACAGAGAGAAAACATGACTGCAGATCAACGCTATAACCTTAATGTAGACAATTTCACGTTTAAGAACAATCCAAACTTCAAATACCTCGGTGTCAATATAAATAACTTCAATAGAAGACAAGTTGAACACCAAATTAGACAATTAGACTGCAGAACGCAAACAAAATTTACTAGTAGAAAAACCAAACTAAAGTTTTTTAACACGATCATCAGACCAGTACTGCTATACGAAGCCGAAACATGGAGTGCGACCAAAAGGGAGGAACGACAACTTACAGTATTCGAAAACAGGTGTACAGGAAAATTTTCAGACCCACTTTTGTCCAGGAAACTCAAAGATGGATTCTCAGATCAAACCATGAGCTGTACAAGTTGGGCAATCAACCCAGGGTAGTGAACATCAAGAAAGTGATGCTGCTGTAATGGGCAGGACATGTGATCAGAATGGATGCTCCCAGAATAGTTCGCCAGATCTATAAAAAGAAGATGGAAGGCTCAAGACCCCTTGGAAGACCGAGGAGTAGATGGCAAAATGAGGTGGCCTCTGACTGCAGATAGATGGGCGTAACTGAATTGGAGGATGCGGCGCTGGATTGGAAGGAATGGAGGCAGATAGTGAGAGCGCCACAGGATCGTCACGTCTCAAAGAAGCCAACGGTGTGAGTGAGTGAGTGTGATCAGAATGAATGCTCCCAGAATAGTTCGCCAGATCTATGAGAAGAAGATGAAAGGCTCAAGACTCCCTGGAAGACAGAGGAGTAGATGGCAAGATGAGGTGACCCCTGACTGCAGAGAGATGGGCGTCACTGTATGGGAGGATGTGGCGCTGGATAGGTAGGAATGGAGGCAAATAGTGAGAGAGGCACAGGAAAATAAACCTCGGGTTTTGATGCGAATGCTGCACCCTTTTGGTTACCTCTTGTTATGTAATCATTGTTATATAACCAGAAATCTGTCGTTTAAATAAAAAGTCGAGGCTGAAATGAAGCAAACAAATAACTCGGCATGGCGCTGAAATAAATGCAAATTCTCCTGAAAAGGATTCCGAATGGTCTTCGTGCGGTGATTTTCAATTATCCTTGTAAAATAAGATTTTTTTACAATCTCAATATTCCAGGAGATTTTTCTTGATTGCAAATGTTTCATCAAATTTCATGATTTCGTCGGAGCCAAAAAAAAAACGTACACAAATAAATTAAAAAAGGTTTATGTAATGCTAAAAAGATCGAGAATTCGTTATATCAAATCCCTAAGCCAAAAATAATGATCGTAAAAGCTTTAGAATCTTTGTGCTTTTTTAACGTTTAAGGACTAATGTTCAAATTTATTATTTTCTCCACTTTACTTCTAAACTTTTTTTCTTGATTAAAATACATGTAAAAATACATAAATATTTGTAAATATAAAAACAGCAGAAACGTTAGCTAAAATTAAAAATCTAAAAATATTTGTTTAAAGAAAATTATTTTGTTTTTAAATATTTTTTAAATTAAAATTAATTGACAGTCAATTTTCCAATTTTAATTAACTTTTTTTTCTGAAATTTTATTTAGATCGAATGAAATTAAGACATCGGGAGCGCTCCGGAGTGTTACACACCGGAGCCTTAAATGTCAAAGGGAAAACACTTTTGTGTTCAAAATAAACTTAACTTGAGGTCTTTGATAAAACAATTTTGATTACAACTGTTTCATTCTCACAACATAAAAGCCACGCTCCAGCAATAAAAAACTTACTACAGTCTTAGTCTAACTAAATAATGATTTGTTTAATTTTCCTCCATTGAGCAAGGAAGCAGGGAATTAAATAAGGAAAAAGGGGAAGTTTTCCAGTTATCATAAATGTCAAAGTATTAAAAAATAGAAACACCACTTTTATCAGAAACAATGTGATTATAAATTCATTTTAATACTTTTTTATTAAATCATAAAATTGTTAATCTCCAAAAAAGTTTCTTTTATAATAAACTATTCTTAGTACTCATTCTCTTAGAGTTATTCTCTTCCCAATAAAACGGATTTCAACTCAAAAGAAAATATATTTAAAATGTTTGCTTTTTTACAGTGACACTGAGAGCTTTTACAAAAGGATATTGTGATTGAATTTAGATTTATTCGAGAATAAAAACATTGTGATTGCTCAATTTATTACACTTTTATTACACACAAAATCAATAAATCAAAAATTGCACTCAAAAAATAAAAATTACATGCCCATTAATTTCAGATAAATAATTATGGGGAATAAATAAAAGGTTGTGGTGAAAATATTTGGAGAATTTGCACAGTAAATTAAAACGTTTTGATTTTTTAAATTATTTGCTATCCAAAGCTTTAATTTAAAAACTTCAACAAACATTTTTTAAATCAAAGCTTTGGATAGCAAATAGTTTAAAAAATCAAAACGTTTTAATTTACAGCGCAAATTCTCCAAATGTTTTCACCACAAGCTCTTATTTATTCCACAACATTATTTATCAGAAATTAATAAGCATGTAATTTTTATTTTTTGAGTGCTATTTCTGATTTATTGATTTGAAAGCTTTGTGTGTAATAAAAGTGTAATAAATTGAGCAATCACAATGTTTTTATTTTAAAAGCACAGAGAAAAATTAGTTTTCAGAAAATTTAATTAATATTATTTTTAATTCTTTAAGAAAAATTGGTTGTAAAAATACTTTTTCGGAAGATAATACGCAATTCATGGTGGTAATAAAAAAGTCTTCGATTTAATATTCAATATTAAGAAGTTTATGGAGCTAAAAATCTCATCAGGATTTATAAGAGAGGAGATGAAACTTGAATGTGTTTTATTTACTTTTTATCAAGTTTTTTAATATTCTCAACATGAAACATCAGATTTATTTTACATTTCTTACAAAAATTTATTTGAGGAGAGAATTGACAAAAAGTCGGAGATATTTTACAAAATGTTGATGATTGTCGTGTTGTATCTCAACATATTTTTGTGTAGTTTGTGGAGTTAAAATTGCTAGAAGTTATTGGAAACCAAATAAAATTTAATGTTTACTTTTTACGGTTACAATCTTACGATGAAACAGATTTAATTAAAGGCTTCGTTACGTTTTTAAACGCTAAAGGAAAACAAGAAACATATTGACCAACAAAATCCCAGACGGAAAAAAATCTATTAAGAACGTTTATTAATTTTAACATGTTTCTGATTGCTTGATTAATTTTATTTGAATCGATATAATACATTTGTATTATATTACTAAAAAAACCAACTATTAATATTACTTTAGATTTAAAAGTAGTTCAAAATCTGAACAGTAATATAATATTTTGAACAGTAATTTAATATTTTAAACAATATTTAATATTTTGAATTGAAATCATGTTTTTGGATAATAATCCGTTCAAATATAACTCAACAATAATTACCTATGAAAACCAATGTTTTAATAATTACTTCGGTAGTCGTTGAGTAGTCACTTGGAACACGTTGGCATTAGAACCGTACTAGGGTTAATGCAGTACTTTTTTATTGTTAGTGTATTGTTATTTAAGTATTGTTAGTGCTAAGTTTTTATCGTTTAATCCCCAAATGGATTACATCATTATATGAATTTTCGCTTTTTCTAGTTTAGGCCGAGGCCGCACTACGGTTTTTTCACGCGAGCGGTAACCGCTATAACCGCGAAACCGCTCAAGAAGCATACTGGTGTGACGTGTAAATAGTCATTATTCATTACCAGCGTACTTGCATACAATTATGAGAAATAAAAATATTTGAAAATTCTATGCGGAAAAATCTATCAAATGAAAACACCAGTGTACAAAAAGACCCACACACCACTTCAACAATCCGGTCTATACCTAGACCTGCAGAGTTTGGAGGTTCCACCACGTGGTTGAGCCAGCTGGATTTCTTCAACAAGATGGTGAACGTTGAATCCAGAGAATCCAGGGATGAAAATTCGTCCTTAAACACCGCGGTGTATAACACTTGTGTAGCGTCTAGAATTCACATATATTTCTATTTAAAATTGTGGAATGATCAAACGGTCGTAGATCTCCATGCCGAATTCACACACAAAATATATGTTATATTTGACTACTTCCTATGAATGTCTTACAAAGAGTGAAGAGTTAAAATATCTACACCAGTTTTAAATTTCGATAAAACTGGGAACAAAAAATTCAATAAGAAAAGAGTTCGTATTCAAATAAAATCACGGAACAATACGGGGTTATTGGCCATCTCTTAAGCATCAGTAAAACCAAAAGCATCCATGAGAGCGGGCACCTGTATTACCTGTGTTTTCATAATTAAAATATTATTTCAATATTAATTAAAATTTATAAAGAATAGTAATGACGCTTCACCATGCACCCCGCCTTGGAAGGTCAGGAGACTTTCAAAACAAAAGGATTATTATAGTTAAATTATGAAAGTAAATTTGTAACAAAATAAAAGATTCATGACTGGTCAAGAACGGTTGATGAATGTTTAATATACACTATTAAATTAAGTTACGTTACTATATCTTATTCTAAAAATTATGAATATATTTATTTATGAGCATTTTAATTGTAATTCTATTGAGTCGGAATAGGTTATACTTTGAGTAGCTACCGGATGTAGCTACCGGATTTAGTTTTTACCATCACCACTCGGACTTGGTTATCTGCACCCGGGTATACATCGGTTATAATTCCTAATGGCCAACTTAAAGGTGGCGAATCGTCCTGTCCCACGTGTACTACGGTACCGATCTCAATTGGTTTATCAGGAGTAGCCCATTTCGGCCTAACTTGCAGCGTATGCAAACACTCCAAACATTTCTTCCAAAATGACTGGACCATACAATCCAATAATTGTTTACGTTGCATCAAATTGATGCGTTCATTAGATAAGTCAGCAGCCGGTAAGTATTGTAGTGGAGTTGAAAAAACCATACTCACGGGCCTGCAATTCAAAATGCACTCTACTTGTGGTTATACTAATACTAATTGAAGTTGACTGACAATCACACGATATAAATGTGATTTCAGGCTTTTAATATTTGACTCCCACATAGACCCAAAATGAGGAGCCCTTGGTGGAATCAGTTTCTTGCTCATTCATTAGAGTTGACTTGAAGCTAGAGCTCAATAAGAAGCTATAAAGCTCGTCTAGCATAGCCTTAGCTCCAACGAAAGTGGTACCGTTATCTGAATAGAGACACGAAACTGGGCCACGACGGGAGATAAAGCGCTTGAATGCCGCCAAAAAACAATCGGATGTCAGGTCAGAGACCAACTCAATGTGTAGAGACTTTGTCACAAGGCACACGAACAGACAAATGTACGCCTTTTGTGCATGTTGGCCTCTACGCCGAGCTAGAGTTATACGGATCGGACCTGCATAATCTACCCCTCTATGAACAAAGGCTTTCGCTTCTGAGACGCGATACGCAGGAAGATCTGCCATTCTTGGCGTTGGATGAGATGGATTTAATGTAAAACAATTATTGCACTTCCGAACCTTCGATCTGTCGACAGTCCTGACATCTAATATCTGAAATCGCTGCCGTAAGATCGACATGAGAAGTCGTGGTCCAGTGTGACAATTCATAACATGATAATGTTGAATAATTAAATCCACAACATCCACAACGCTTGGGAAGAAGAGCTGAGTATTTGGCATCAAAGGGAGGATCGATTTAGAAAGTCTTCCACCAATCTTCAATATTCCTTCTTCGTCTAAAAAGACAGCCAGACTTCGAAGCTTCTTTGCCTGTAATTTATTGGTTTTAATAAGGTCAAAGTCTTTGCTGAACTGTACAGCTTGTACAGCTCGGATCATAATTCGTTCCGCAGCTAACAAACCCGGAATATCCTCTAAAGGAGTTTTCGGTCGTGCAAATTTAAGTATATATCTAACTATGCGCAATAATTTATCCCATGATGAGGTGCGCTGAGCTAGTTCATAGAATAAAGGTTGTTCAAGTTGAGAAGTCACAGTTAATATATTTGCCCTATGCACCGGAAGCTCGCCGCAGTTAGTGGGTGAGAAAGGCTTGATCGGCCAGTCTTCTGGCGGGCTACTAAGCCATGAAGAGCAATGGCCCTTCATGGCTTCATTTATCATGGATTCATTCTTCACCGCATCGTTTGTCGGTTTTCGTTAGCAATCGAGTCGCTCAATGCCAAGAAAAATTGTCTTCTCAACATTTCTATCATGTCGCCGGAGTTGAAAACCCTAGCGACTGCATCTCTCGTGCTATGCTACCGTCCGAGTTAGTCTCACATAATCTATGGTGGAATGCCACCGGTACATCCTAGAAAACAAAGATATACCAATAAAACTAAAAAATAAAGTTTACAACTCATGCATACTGCCAGTAGCTACATACGGTTTAAAAACTATTAGATTGACAAAGATGATTCCGATCGACTAAGGGTAGCGCAAAGGGCCATGCAGCAATCAATAATTGGGATCTCACTAAGGGACAGAGTCGGGAATGAGACTATCAGAAGAAGATCGAAAGTATCCCACGTTATTGAACGCATCGATCAGTTAAAATGGCGGTGGGTCGGACATGTCGGAAGACTAAGCAACAACAGGTGGACTGTCAGAATTACCCAGTGGCAACCTAGAGAAACGACAAGGAGCAGAAGTCTTGCACAAGGAAGGTTGTTGGACGGCATGAAATCGACCGTTGGTAAAGACTGGCTCGAAGCCCAAAATCGCCAGATTTGAACGACATACGTAGAGGCTTATATCCAGGAGTGGACGATGGAAATCTAATGAAGAAGAAGAGAAGATAACTGTTAGTAGGCCCGTATTATATGCTACCGTGGGCGACCTAGGAATCCCTAAGAACCTAATAAGCTTAACTCGACGTACGATGCCGACTACTCGATGCCGTATTAAAATTCAAAATGACCTACCCACACCATTTACAACTGATAATGGCCTGTGCGAAGGTGCTCTCATGTTTGATGTTTAATATAGCACTTGAAAAAGGTATAAAATACTATTCTGTAGAAATCGGGGGCAACATCTTCTACAAACCTAATTAACTGCTTGAGTATGCCGATGACATAGATATCGTCGGCATATAGCTAAGCGAAATGAAGAACACATTTACCAAACTCGAAAGTGCGGCGAGCAGGATAGGATTAAATATTAACGCCATTAAAACTAAATACATGCATGTTACAAGAACTCAAAATAAAGCACCTGTGATCAGGACTCTAACCATAAGCTTACACACCTTTGTCTATCTGGGATCCCAAGTCTCAATGTCAAAAATAATCGCAGTATCGAGATAAGATGAAGAATCGTAGCTGTCAATAAGTGCTATTATAATACACAAAGACTCCTAAGTCGCAAAACCAAGGTCCTAATATATAAAACCCCTCTCCGACCCATCTTGGAGTATGCATCGGAAACTTGGTCAACGAGCAAAAACGACGGAGACGCGCTTATTTTCAAAAGGAAGGATCTATGGAGCAGTCCAAGAAGGAGACATGTGGCGCATCTCTTACAACCATGAGCTATACCCAGAATCCAACATAATATAGAACATAAAAATAGGGCGATTAAGATAGGCTGCACATGTGATAAGAATGGGCGAAGTGCGGAATGACCGGAAGGTTCGGTAAGAACACCGAAACTCCGGTTGGAGGATGAAGTTAACCAAGACGGCAGAAATTACCCATATTTTTTATAAGAAACAACGTTTATTACATGAGTACCAAATGTCTCGCAATCCATTCTTGCCATGAATTTGAAGAAGTAGGTCATTTCTTAATTCACATACATAAAATTAAACTAATTATCAAATGTCATTTTTAAGGTTATGTCGCATTGTTTTTAGTGTGAAATTCAACAATTTCATTAGTTATAAATAAACGCCTTCTCATAAATTTAACACTGATTGATTTTATAGTGTTGTGAATTATAAAATTAACAAAGAAGAACAAACATTACAACAGATGTTGAATGTGTTGTCCATTTTCACGAATACACAAATTAATTCGCCGTTTTATGTTATTTCTACCGGTCTTACTTGATTTATTAAATTTAAAAATGTTGACAAAAGAGCAAAAAACTTTTATTGTCGAAAGTTATTTTCGCAATTGTAGCCGCCTGGAAAACAGTGAATGGGAATACAGTATAGACCGGTGCATTGAAGAATTTCGGCAACGTTTTCATATGGCTGTATTTAATAAGAATCAGTTTAGAAGGCAGGTATTAGGATCAGTTGATTGCTTTCGCAGTACTGGTAACATTAACAACAAATCAAAAAGTGAAAGGCCTCGTATTAATAATGAGAATATTATAAACAACATCAGAAATACAGTCCAAGGCGAACCTACTACTTCAATGAGGAGACTAGCTCAACAGTTGAATTTAAGTCGTACTACCACTCACAGGATTATTCGTCAAGATCTTCAGGCCATATAAGTAGAAAATGTACCAAGAACTTTTACCACTCGATAATAATAAAAGACTGGCATACTGTCGGTGGTTCAATGAAAATATGAACGACGAAGTGTTAAATTTAACTTTTTTCACTGATGAAGCCTGGTTTCATTCAAACGGATACATTAATTCCCAAAACATGCGCATGTGGACTGTTGAAAACCCACATTTTTTTAGAGAGACCCCACTGCATCCAATCAAAGTTGGTGTTTGGTTAGCAAAAAAAAATTTGGTTATCGGTCCAATATTTTTCGATGGTAATTTAAACGCTGCCACTTATAGAGCCAATATTTTGCAACAATTTATTAACGAACTTCATGATGATCAACTCCAAAATGGCTTCTTCCAACAAGATTCTGCTAGACCGCACATTGCCCGTGAACATTAAGTTATCTTAAGGAATTCTTCGACGACAGGCTAATAAGCAAAAACAGATTTCCACCACGTTCTTGTGGTCTAACTCCTCTGGACTTTTTTCTTTTCCCATATTTAAAAAAATCAGTATTCAGCAGTCTAGTGCATACACTAGAAGATCTGCGTATCAATGTAATAAGAAAATGTGAAAAGATAGACAACACAGTATTACAAACTGTGTTCGATAACATGAAACGGCGAATTAATTTGTGTATTTGTGAAAATTGACAACACATTCAACATATGTTGTAATGTTTGTTCTTCTTTGTTAATTTTATAATTAACAACACTATAAAATCAATCAGTGTTAAATTTATGAGAAGATTTTTATTTATATCTAATGGAATTGTTGAATTTAACACTAAAAACAATGCGACATAATCTGAACCACTGACAGCTACTTAAAAATGACATTTGATAATTTGTTTAATTTTATGTGTGTCAATTAAGAAATGACCTACTTCTTCAAATTCATGGCAAGAGTGGATTCAAAGCCTTTTGGGACTCACGTTAGATTGCAAACTTTTCTAAGCAAAAAATCATAAAATTTCAATCGGCAACACAAACTACCGGCTGAGAATTTGTTCAATAACAAAAATATAAAATGTCGATACCTACCTTTGTAAACTGTCTATTCAAATACAATATGTTTGAAAAAGACCTCCCTGGTTTTAAGTATAAATTTACTGATGAAGCTAATGAAAAACTACATCAACGAGTCATACAATAAAAGAGAGTACTTTTAACTTTTGTTTTAACATTAATGGACTTCAACGTGGGTTCCATTTGTTGGCCTGCACACGTCGAGACGATATTCCACTTCTTGCCACGTATTCACCTACATATCAGTTAACTGTCCCAACCGCCGCGACGATTCTTTCGTGAATGATTGATGTCTCGGATCTTTTCACTGTACACAACATTTTTTGTGTGCCCCAAATCAAAATATCCAATGGGGTTCAGTTATGACCAAGAGATTGGTCCAGTTCCACCTATCCACCTTCTCGTAAAGCGGGTGTCTAGAGCCGCGTGCACGTGGTTACTGTAAAGAGGTGGGGTGCCATCTTGATGGAAAAACACAAACACTTTTTCCGGCTCAATATCATCCATTTAGGGAAAGACATATTCTGTTAACATGTCGTAGTAATTGTCCTAATTTATTGTTAGTTCTACGAAAATGAAAGGACTAATAACACGATATCCCATCAAGCCGCACCAAACATTAACTTTGGAAAAGTCACGTTGACGCTTAATAAATTAATCTGATTGCTCTGACCTTTAAATTCTGCAGCTGTTATGATTTTCTGTTACACTAATATGAAATGTAGACTCATCGGAAAGGAAAATATTCTTCAACAAATTGTCATCATCATCAATTCTGTTTAGAAAATCGGTAGGTTTTATTCCATGTAACAGTTGCAATTTGTAGGCACGCAAATGAAGTCTTTTACGCATAACATGATATACGATAGCTTTAGGCAATCCTAATTGGAGACTACGTCTGACCAAGTAGTTCTTTGGGCTCCGAACACACGAAACACGGATCTGTTTAACAACATCTTCAGAAGTTCTCGGTCTACTTGGTGATTTCGCTTTTAGAACACTACCGGTTTACTTGAAAGAATGTAGGCAATGACTAATTGCTTTTGTTAAACATAATACTTCAATAATAATACTTCAACATAATACTGATGTGAATTACGTTGTACTGTTATGACAGATTCAGTTTGCACAAGCCAAATAACACACTGCGCTTTCTGTTGCGGAGTATCCATTGCACTGCACGCCTGAAATGAATTAAATGAGCCCTGGCGGCGTCTAAAGGTCAAGCAGGCATTCCAGCTGCAGGGTAGCAATACTTGGACAGTTGATGGATCAAACAACACCAGCTAGAATAGTGTATATCACTTTGAACAGATTCTATGACACAATAAGACTTGGTAGTTCTTTCTCAAACGCACTGTATATCGCTGTTACAGTTGCTCGGCAAATCGAGTAAATGTCGAATCGTTATTTATCTATCCGAGAGAGAGCTTCCCTAGATTGATGATATCACAAATTCCGTTCATCAGATGAACACAAAAAAACTTTCCTGTTTTCATCAACCCCGTTGAGAATCCCTGGCTTAAAATATAACACATAGCTATGTGCTATTCTTGATGTAGCTATTTGACAGGAGCATTTTATTCAAAAAATACTCTTGCATCAGTTTTTTTGTTAAACTAACCCCGTTTTTTATAAGAAACCGGGTTTATTGTGGTTTATATTGGAAACGTTTCTAAGCAAAAATTATAAAATTTCATTCGACAATACAAACTACAAGCTGAGAATTTGCTCTTGAGTTCAATGACAAAATTATCAAATGTCGATAACGACCTTTGTAGACTGCCTATTCAAATATATCGCTGTTACAGTTGCTCGACAAATCGAGTAAATGTCGAATCGGTATTTATCTATCCGACAGAGCTTCCCTAATTGCAAAACATCAACTATAAATGTTAGTATTGCTGATATCACAAACTCGTTTCATGAGATGAACAGAAAAATGTGATAAACAAATTAAATTCATTCCGATCCTGTGGAATAAGCGCCGATGCCTACATGCAGTTATTTGACTCTTATATTTGTACGGAATAGTTTAAATATAGTTCGAAATATTTATAATTCATCAATTATTTTCCGGCATACCTATTTTATGAATATTCTAGAAAGCAATCATATAGCATTATACTAAAACACATGACTATATTACAATTAGAGAGAAAAACTCGAAGAGATGGAAAACTATATATTTTTAAATTTATATCAAAAATAGTAATACTCATTAAAGTAACTCTTTTGTTTTCAATAAAACTATTTTTTGTTAATGATATGGTTGAAGTATTGTAATAGAAAAGATTTTTAATTTAAGGATATGGTTGAAGTATTGTAATAGAAGGGAATTATAAAGTGGATTGAAGGGTTTAATATGAGAACGTTTGTATTGAGGAATTAATTTTAGGTGGAAACAATAGGTGATGCTTATATGGTGGTATCAGGATTGCCGTTAAGGAATGGAGATAAGCATGCATGTGAAATAGCACGGATGTCATTGGCTCTTTTAGCGGCAGTGCGTAAATTTAAAATAAAGCATCGGCCGGAAGAGCCTTTGAAGCTGCGAATAGGAATGCACACGGGACCCTGTGTGGCTGGGGTGGTAGGTTTGAAGATGCCAAGATATTGCTTATTCGGTGATACTGTCAATACAGCATCGCGTATGGAATCGAATGGTGAGCCACTAAAAATTCACCTAAGTTCTGCTACGAAAAAAGTCTTGGAAAATTTTAAAACGTTCGATCTCGAGTGCAGAGGAGACATCGACATCAAAGTAAGTTGAAACATCATTATTTACAAAAAACAAACTGTAAAAGAATATTTTCAATAAGTTTTATTTATAGGGCAAAGGGAAAATGACTACATATTGGCTGAAGGGTGAATCTAAACCGGCTATTACTGAAAACAAAGCCGATAAACTTGTGAAAACCAAACAAATTACCGGCATCCCGATGCCTCGAAGGGAAATTACTTTTAGTAACAACGGGAGTTCATTAAATACTGCAGGCATAAGCACAGCTAGAGACGACGCTTCTATCCCCTTACTTTCAATTATAATACCTGATGACCATTCGCAAATATGAATTTCAAAAATTAACCCAAAGAACAACCCTGAAAATAAATGTTGTACTGAAGAATGTGTCGGCTATATTTAGCCTCGCTACAATGGAGTTGCGCATATTTCATCGGATAACCATTAAAAAAAAAGTTCCCTCAAAAAGAAAATCATTATTTTATTATCGAGACATTTTGCGCAGCTCCGTGACATGACCCTTCGCTTTAGACCCAAAAAACATTTTTATGGACTACAGTCTATAAAAAATAACACCCTAAATAAATACAGTATTAATTCATTTTCCTATTCGTACCAAACTTATTGTTAAAGTAAAGATTTATAAAAAAAAAGAAAACCAAAGAAAAAGAAAACCCTTTTTTCTCTACATTCAGAGTTATCGTCTTTATCAAGCTTTATACCCCCCACGATGTGATAGTATACTTTTAGTAGCTTGTATGTAATTGTTAGTATGATAACTCTGAATGCAGCTTTATTATATTTTTTATTACATTTCCTTTTTTGTTAATTTAATTTTAAGTCTAAAAAAATAATTTTTAGCAAATTTTTGTAGTTAATTTATTATTAGCAAGTATACGATTTCATTATGAATGTTCGATTTCTCTTTCTTGCACCAAATGTTTGTATAAAAAAAATATATATAAAAAAAACAAAATACATGTAGTTGTACCTTGATAAAAAAATGTTTATTTCAATCTCAAATGCACGTTATTTTTTATTGATATATAATATATTTAAAAAAAAAAGATTTTATTCATATAATTGTTATTTAGTTTATAAAAATAAAAATTATATAGATTTATATATATATATATATATATATATATATATATATATATATATATATATATATATATATATATATATATATGACCATATATACATAAAAGAGTGTATCCTATAAATATTATTTATGGCAAATAATCTTTTATTTAAAAAAACATTCCCTTACAATTTACTTTTTAAATAAACTTTCCTGATTTTTTAACTTTGTTTGAACTACCTCTTCGTTTCCTTGTCTGCTTATGGATTTTAATTTAAATACAGACCTTTTCCGTTTACACACAATTCCAAGTTGTTTTACTTGGAAGACTCCGGGAAACATTCTCACAGTCCGGTAAGCTTTTCCGGAACTACGTTAAGCTTTTCCGAAACTTCTACGAGCTCTCACAAAGTCCTGAGAGCATTTTTCCGGAGCTTCGCATTTCGCAAAATGTAAGTACGGAATGTTTTAAGCAGAAACGGAAAATGCGTTCTATTAAAATTGTGCCCAAGAGCAATTAAATGAGAGACTGTTATTTTATTTTCTGTATAAAATGCGATAAAAGCTTTTGATTTCAAACCGAAATTTCATATAAAATAGTTTTTCATCCGATTCGTGCGATAATCCCTAAATAGAGACAACACAGCGCTTTTTTTGGATTTTCCAATTCAATTTCCATTTGGATGTATTTTAATCCTCAGTTTCAAATATATATATATATATATATATATATATATATATATATATATATATATATATATTCAATTAAATGCTTCTCACGTTTAATAAAAAAACATTAACAGTACAAAATAAACTCATAGTATTTAAATAAATTAATACATGCCATATCTTAATAGATATACTGATTTAGAACGAATCTGGTAACAACAAACAAATCAATTTTATTTTTTTGGGAATTTAGTTAAAATTAACTGAATGTAGAATGTCAATGTAGAAAAAAAATTAATTAAACAAATAATATTAATTATTGCTTCAAACAAACTTTGTTGTAAAACACCAATTTTAATAGATAGATATTTCCAATAATAAACATTGATAAATCCCCTAATATAAATTCTTAATAGTCATATGAACTATTAGATCGCGTTATATCGAAACTCCAACTGCAGACGTGTAGATCGCGTAGTATAAATACCGGACAATACCGAAGTTTAGAGTAAATATCATTGTGGCTAATTTCATCGATCTCTTCCTAATGAGACTTTAGCATTGATTGTATTGATTCGATAGCCGTGATATGTTAACATCCATTAAGGTGTATACTAATTAATGTAATTTTCACATCTAGTTATGTTTTCAAAATATTTGAGTGAAATATAGGATTATTTACAGGAAATGCAGCTTTGTTGGAATGGGCTGGAGCTTTTATAGTGTTTGGTCGAGAGAATAAAACACTATAAATATTGATATGTGAGATGTGTCGGTTTTTATTAGACTAAACAGTTAAGTTTCAGTTAGCAAGCGGCTTTTGACCCGGATTTCTCCGGAGTCCTATTTTCATTAACTCCGGGCAAATGAAACCAAAATGTTCATTGGGTTTACACTTTGACCCAAATTAAAACAATTTCTCACTCTTAATTAGCCTTAATGATCTTAATAGACACACACAAAGGTATTAAAAAAAACATATTAATATATTCAAATTATTACAGATCAATAATATTTTGTTAGATTGCATTGTTGCAAAAATATTAAATTAAATAATTTATTCTCCATCCATCACAAATTAATTGCTACATTTGGTTCGAGAATTGAGTTCCAATTGAAATTCTGCGTTAGATTCTTAAGTAAAGTTGACGCAAAAAATCCCGTATTAGAATTTTGAAACAGACCTATGCTTGTAACTATGAGTGACAATTTAGATAGAAGTTGGAAATGGATAACAAACAGCTTTCCGTTGTATTAAAGTTTTTACTAATGCATTCGAAAAATGATAAACTGAGAAACGGTGCTATCTATATATGCTGCTTCATTGGAATTTAATGTCCACCCTTCTACAACACCCCGTTTATGGAAGCGGGCCAAGTTTTCCAAAATAAATGGTGATGGCATTATATTAAAGTTATAATAAATATCATTTTTGAATTAATTTGATGAATATCTTCTGCCTCTGCACTGACCTCAAAATTTTAAATTTAATGATAAAAGTGTACATTTGTAGTACATTTATGCCCAAATATTAAGCTTAATTTAATGATAAATGGGTGATAAATGATACGAAATATATAATTCAGATTTTATTAGACCTTTTATCAAAAATGCAACATTTTTTCTATAAAAATATTATTAAAACAAAAAACAATTAATTTGATCAAAAATCTCTTTTTATCTCAAATTTAGGCATTACGTTGCGTGATTCCAATTTGGCTCTTATTGCACCTAATCGTGACTTTTTTATGCATTGAGAAGTGGCAGCTATCGTCGCCAATTTTACAGCCCGTTCAACAGCTTGAGTTGGCATGGTGGCATGGAAGCCTTAAAAACAACACTTCACCCTCACCACCTGATTAAACGATAGACTGAATTTCTTGGTCAGGCAAGTTTTTCATAATCGGTGGTTCACTTAATATTTCTTGCCAATTTATTTAATCAATATATGTTGAAGCATTGAAATTTATAGGCAGCACTATAGACGATGCAATCGCTGCAGCTGCTCTATCTGATACACCATACCTGTATATATATACACCATATCGATAAAGTAGGAAAATCGACGCATACTTTTTTTTCGGAAAGCTTTTGTTTATGGTGTTAGTAGAATTATCTGAACTACTACGACTTTCAGACGCTGACGATACCAGAGAAGTACTAACTTCTATAACATAACGAAATATTTAAGGCTGTAGTCGGGCGGTTTTGTCATTCCTGTTTCCTCTTTAGGGTCTTTTGCAATTTCTTCCTAACACTTACGTCGATTCCACCTATTATCATACTTCGAGAGGTTCTTTGGTCAATTAAAAAAGTATGTTCTTGTTTGGGAAACTTTTTATCCTTGCGACAGATACATTGAGGGAAATCTTTACACTTGCATGCTGCAATATCAAAAAGTACCTTACTACTTTGTCGAAAACTTTCTAACTTTTCCGGAGAGAGCCTTTTGACAGACTTGGGTAGGTTTTTGCAATTTATATGGTATGCTTTTAACATCTGTACGACCCTTGTTGGTGTTACTATTGGAATAGATGAATTTTGCCATATATTTTCAATTCTGGATGTCACTATATCTGATATTTCTGCAAATGTGGGCTCCTTTGAAGTTTCCAATTGCAACTTTAGTTGACATCAAGTTCATTCATAGTGTTTTATTACATCTTCGTAAGTAGGTAGAATATTGTCCTTAATCTCGCAAATATCACCAAAAATAGGTCATTAAAAACACTTCGTGTTCTTTGCTTGTTTTTTACGAAACATAATTGACGTTAGTTTACTTGGTAAATAACTAGCGCAAGTCTAATTCGAGAAAAAACCACTGACGAATAGTCCACTGACGACGCGACAAGTCTTCTAATGGTCCCTTCCTGCGCTTCCTCACTCCCCTTATTTTATATTATAAACTTAAGATCATACTTTTTTTTTTTGTATAGAAAATAAACTGTAGTTATAATAATTTCTGGGAATAAAATACGTCTGTTCATTAAAATTTCAATTAGTCTAAAAACCATATTTTTTCAAAAATTCAATGACGTTGCGGAGGCTATTACTATAATTCAAATCACATAATATTTTGCATTGATTAATTTGAGTCTAAAAGGCACCGATTTTTCACTATTAGATCACTCACAACCCAAGAAAAATATTTCGCTCCACCCTAATGTATACGCAATTGGCTATTAATACATATAGTATGCATACGCAGGAGAAATAAATGTAGCAATCACCACGGCATTTGAATCCAGCTGCCAGGTAAAAACCGTGAAGGAGCATAAGGATGAAAAATGGTGGAACAAAAATTTGTCTACATTAAGAGCAAAAGTACGTAGGCTTTTCAACAAAGCTTAGCAAGAAAAAAACCGAGGTACTTACCACCTACAACCAAGAGGTCAGAAGGGCAAAAAGAAAAAAAATTAGGACTTTCTATGACAAGATAGAATCCACCCCGGTGGCAGCTAGATCGCACAAAGCACTAGCGAAGGATAGAGTGGAAATGATAGCCACACTCAAGGCACCGGATGGGAGCTACACGGAGGATGCAGAGCAGAGAGCTCCTCCTACTAGAAACACATTTTCCGGGATGTTTTTTTTAAGTGGTTCGTTTTTAAGCCCCCTATTCCACCTTGGCAAGGGCCACCTTTGGCAGCCCGGACGGTTAGTGAAAACCGCCCTAGTTGTTGTCTCCCCGACCAGGATTCGAACCCGGGTCTCCCGCATTGAAAGGCGGGTATGTTTGGTCAACTACACCACCGAGGAGGACATTTTTGGGGATGTAGAAAATACGAAGAGACCGAGGGCTTGATGCAACCACGGAGACCAGGTCGGGCTGACAGGAGGAGGGCCGCGTCCATCTGTACGGAAAACCGGATCAGATGGGCTATCGGCACTTTCCAGCCATTTAAGGCCTCAGGTGTGGACGGACAAATTCCTGCCTTACTATAAACAAATGGAGAGAACTAATGCCGTACCTTCTAAAAAGCTTTAGAAGTAGTTTAGCGCTCGGATACATACCGGAGCTATGGAGAAAGGCTAAGGTGGTATTCATACCAAAGGTGGGGAAAAAAGACACCACTCAACCCAAGTCATTTAGACCTATTAGTCTAACATCGTTCATGTTAAAGACAATGGAGAAGGTTATTGACAATTACCTTAGGACAATAGTGCTGGTAGGTGCACCACTGCACAACTGTCGGCATGCATACAAAGCAGGGAAATCCACAGAAACCGTCTTGTATCAGTTGACAACTAAAATAGAAGCAGCACTAGAGACAAAGGAAGTAGCGATATGTGCCTTCTTGGATATAGAGCGAGGTCAAAGCGGTCCTCGATTGAAGGAATATCGAGAGCACTATCTCAAAGTGGATGGGAGAAATGCTGAGATCCAGCACGGCGGAGGCACAAGTGGGAAGAGACACCATTAAGATCTCCACAACTCAAGGGTGCCCACAGAGAGGTGCGCTATCACCACTTATGTGGAGTCTGGTAGTTGATGAATTACTGGCTAGGCTGAACGACCTAGACATCAAATGTCAAGGTTACGCCAATGATATAGTCATCATAGCCAAAGGGAAGTTTGAGGGAATGCTCTGTGAAATTTTACAGAGAGGCCTCAAAGTAACTAGTAGATGGTGTCAAATAATGGGACTGAGACTGAACCCGAGCAAAACCACGGTGATACCATTTACTAGAAAGAGAAAATTAAACTGCCTACAACCCATACTGGTAGATTGGAGGGCAGCAGAATACAAACCGGAGGTAAGGTATCTGGGTATCACAGTAGATAGAAAACTCTTATGGACTAGACACGTAGGTAAAGCCAAACGGCCACTAATGGTGTGCATAAATCTGGCAGAAAAAATGTGAGGTTGTAACCCCATAATAACCCCCTGCGACAAATGTACACCAAGATAGTGAGACCTGCGATCACTTACGGGGCAGTTGCGTGGGCAAGTAGAACCAAGCTGGCCTCTATGACAAAACAGTTTGAGAAGATTGAAAGGCTGCCCGACAGCAGCAATGGAGCTGCTGCTGGATCTGACTCCGCTGCACCTTGCTGTGAAGAGAACCGCCAGATCGGCGATTGTAAGGTTCAGCAAGGAAGGAATAGGCAGAGCTAAATAAATTGAAGCAGAGACCGGAACAGCCTCGCTGCCAAGATCCCCTGGCTGGAAGCACCAAAAGACGAAATGGTATGCAAATACCATTTCAAGAAAAACTACAAAGCAATGTGTAGTAGTATGGCCGATTGGAGCGATTAGTCTTCAGCATACCACATAGAGCAACATGCTATCAAGTGGTATACTCATGGTTCGAAGAACAAAGGAAGGTACTGGTACAGGAGTGCTTGGACCTCGTACCAAATACTTCGAATCCATGGGAACATTCCCAAGTATCTTCCAAGCAGAGGTACATGCAATCGAAAGATGTGCACAATTTAACCTCGACAAGAATTAAAGCAAAAAAACGAATTGCTATCCTGACAGAGAGCCAAGCAGCCATCAAAGCCAATAGCTCATACACCATCAGATCCAAACTGGTATGGGACTGTGTGGGAAAGCTAAACAAAGAAAATAAAGTAATGCTAGACTAGGTACCAGGACACACTGGTATAAATGGAAACGAAGAAGCTTAATATTAATAAAACCACTAAATCGTTTTATATTACCGTAGATGAACCTGAACTTGTCATGCGTTGCACAAGCGAAAGCTTTATTTCCTAAGTAATGCTTAGGGCAGCAGTGGTAAGATCAAGATGGGAATCGAATGGAAACGGATTATTTTTATGGAAATATAGGAATAAAAAATGGGTGACAAAAAATGTAGAAGTTGCTGACAAAGAAGAAATACGAAAAATGATTATTGAAAAGGGTTTCATATGTGAAAGATTTCCAGAAATTGAAAAATCGAGTCCCATATACATACAGCAGAATAATGTGAAACCTCATTTGGCAGTAGATGAGTCCAGTATAATCGAAGAAAGATGATTCCAGTTTAGTCGAAGAATTTGAACATTCTTCGATTATACTGGGTTCATCAAATGGATGGAACTTGCAACTACAATGTCAACCGCCAGTTAATGCGGACTTATCTGTACTAGATCTCAGGTTTATAACGCGATTCAATCGGTGCAGCATCAGATAGTCACTAAGAATATTGACAAGTTAATGTACTAATACCTTGTGCGCACTAGCCAGCCTGACTGCAGCTAGTCTAACACATGACGGCGTATGGGAGCCCGCGCACCAGACGTCCACAAATATCTGGCTGCGACAGGAATTAGAACACGCCTGATTGAATGACAGCCAAATGGTTGCGCGCAGCCCGAGCGAGTGTAAGGAATGTATATAGCTGCCAGCAGTCTGACGTATATATATAGCAACCAGACGTATTTTGTGTGTCACAAAATGACTTTCGAAACGATCGGCTGATTAAATATTTCGGCCGCCGCAGCCACGTTGCCTAGTGCGCGGGAGGCGTTAAAGTCACTTTTCAAAGTATGGAAGTAGAAAGTCTTGACAATATTTTTCTCTGTGACTATGTTGCGTCTAACCCATACACGATAATTGCATTCTACATGCTCTATTATGTGCAAGAAATTCTTTAAATATTTCAATTAACCTTCTTGTATTTGCTACTCTACATTTATTACACTATGTATTTATTTGTTATTTTCATTCCAATTTGATGTGTTTTTTTTTTCGACTTTTCATAAATGTAGCGTTTACTTTAAGGCAAAGTTCTCGAAGCAACATTTTGAAACTAATATAGTACGGATGCTGTGTAAGGGGGATAGTTACCCTTGAGACCTAAAAACATGCCCTCCTTTCATCAACATCGTTTCTGAACTAATAAATAAAGATAGACTCTTGGTTTATTAATTCAAAGCCTACATTTATCAACTTTATTTGCAGTCAAGAAAAAATCGTATAGCTTTAGTTATTAAATAGTTATCAAGAGTAACATGCAGCGTTGCGCGCGGTGCTCCATTAAGCGGTGAACATGACTCTTTCGAAACAGAAAAAGGAAAGTTATGAATAGGATGATTGCGACTGTTACTACGTGGTAATTCATACTTATATTGAATTGAAAAATGTTTTTACAAGACTTGATACTATGTAAATATATTATATAACTTATTATTCACAGTTATATAACTTATTATTCACAATTATATAAATTTCTACACATATTACGATTCGAGTTTCGACTGCAAAAGGTCATTTTTAAGTTCACTTGAAAATGACCGTTAACAGTCAAAACTCGAGTCGTGATATTATATATTATATAAGTGTGGTAAAAACATAGTGAATTTTTCAATTCAATGAAAAATGAAAGGGTTTGTTAATCTCTAATATATTTACTGACGTATTTTGACAGATTTTGATTTGCAGAAGTTAAATTGAATTTTTTTCTGACCATAAAGATATTTTATCTTTTTTTAAGAATTTCTTAGAAATCCTGCTCCCAATACCTACATTGTCCGTATTTTGTCTGTGTACCTTAATTTCAATTTTCACTTAAATCGTTGGAGCGGTGTTCCTAATAGCATGTTCACCGTTTCATAAAGAATACATAAATCGGTCATCGATAGCAATTGTTTTTCGTTTCCTGCCAGATCCCTTCCTCAGAGTATTTCTGACGGTCTCACTAAACTTTGGACAAAGTGCTCTTTGGACGGTAGAAAGATTGACATGAAGGATCTAGACACATCCCGCTGGGTTCATTCCATGTCAAGTGGTCTAGGGCTCCCAGCACGACCATCTCGGATTTGGCTGAAATTTTATGTGCAGGATTCCCTATATCCAAAATGAACTTTGGTAAAATATTAGGTTCACTGATGGAATATTCATGGAGTTACAGTTCTTTGTTTGACCCCATACTGGAACCTGCGACAGTATGCCAGCGAGATTTCAACAACTTTGAATCCCAATATCTCATTCACAAGTTTTTCAAAATGCATGAAATTTTGCCAACTTGTACAACTTTATGGGCTTTATTCAATGAAATTAATCAAACTTTTTTTTGCAATGCACCCCAAAAGTGTAAAGTGCTTCAAAGTCGGCCTAAAATTTTACTTTTCAAAAAAAAATGTAAAGTTTAGGTTTCCACAACTATGGCTGTAGTTAAGCTACAGGCTTGATATTTTGCACATAGTGTCTCTGTATAATTGTGTTTTCGAATGTGCAGTTTGAACTTCCTAGTTACTCATGTTAGCTTACAAATTGAGTGTAAAATTTGTGATTTGTGTAATGCGGCCAATGCGGTATTTTCAAACCAATTTTTCAAAAAAGAGTCATCCAGAAACTTTTTGAAACCTATTCCATTAGAAAGAGCATTTTTTAAACCCCCTAAAAAAGTTGGATAGATGTTTCAAAGCGGATATATAAGGCCCTAAAATCAGATACAAAGCAGGGCGTCATTGCCGTGGCGACGCTGTACGCTACAACATATAAGTCACCTATCTTTCAAGATTGTCAGTTGTTTTAACAAAGGTACATTAAATAAGTGTATGTCTTGCAATGGTCCATGGTGACTTTGTCACTACCAGTTCAGAAGCTTGAACTGGCAACCCCATCGCCATAGGGGTTACGCCCAATAGCTGTGCAATACCAGCCACAGGTGGGTTTCTTCATCCAGGTTCCCAAGCCTGTAGTTCGGTTTCTTTGTTGAGGTTCCAAAGCCTTTGTATGGGTATCTTTCTGGTTCCCGAGCCGATGATTGGGCTGCTTATCCTAGGTTCCCAAGCCTAAATTGGGTATCTTATAGGGTTCTCAAGCGGAAGTCTAATTTGATTTTAGCCACCAACAGTTATTTTACATGTTTTTGTATTTACTAGCCACGTTCTTCAGTTCGGCTTCTGCAAATTGGTATTGTCGACCAGATGATGTAACAAAGGAGCAGGAAGCATGCAAATGAAATGTTGCTCAGGAACCCAGCAAACATCTTGTTTTTCTGGCCAATAAAATGAAACAGTCGGACCATGTGGGTGCATAAATTTTACCAGTGCATCGTTTTGTTCTACTGAAATTTCCACGTTTCCATGTTGCCGACCCACCATTTGTTGTCGTAAATACAGGCAACATAACAGCTAGGAAACAGCTTGGGTAATTTCAAACTCGAGATGGCACCAGAAACTTTGGCAACAAAATTTATTGAATTGTTTGAAATTCTGCTGACACAAACTGAATTCAAATCGACAGGTATAAATTAATGGTGTTCTCTTGTTCCGGCTATTGTGCTACATTCTTTCCACCTTTCTTCATGAATTTTCTTGCTTTCTTCAACTTCTTCTTTTGGAACATACACGTACTTAATTCCATGTATGTTTTGGTCACAAAAGTCGAACAAATATTTTGGTGTCAATATTTGGTCAGCCGATGGCCGTTGGTGGCTTGCGCGAGCAGCTAAGCGTTTAGTAGTGCCACCAACTCCATCACAGAGCGATTTTCCATGGCTTGTACCGAAAAAATTCCATTCGGCCTCAATCTTAAAACCATTTTTGTGGTGGCACAAATTGACAAAATTTTTGTAGTTTTTATATTATGCAGCTGAACCGTCACTAAAGTAGTGTATTTTTGTGATGTCTGTTTGAGTCAACAAAAACTCAATCATTTTTTTAATTAATAAGTGAACGGCTACTGTATCATGTTGCATATGATCGGAAATTATGCAAAAATTTACAATTTGCAACTTTGCCTCTGCATTTATGTAATAAACAACAACGGATGTACTGTGGCTTGTGAATTTTCCCAATGAAAGCCCTGGGCAGCGTCTTGGACAATGAACGAGTAATTCTCAGCAAAATCCATCAAGACAATCAGTTCCGTTTCTTTCAAGCTTCCCTTCAATGACTTCAAATATTCACTTTGATGCTTTGAGACGAAATGATGGGCTGTTAACATCCAAATCTTGTTTGTCAACTTTTCTATGAAATTATCCACTGTCAAAATACACGTTTCCAACGTTTCACGGTCAGTATGAACCCACCGTTTAAATTCAATCAGCTCCTCTGAATCATACTTCTGAAACGTTTCTTCCAAATATTTGGCAAGTGCTTCTTCACCAGGGCAGTCGTGGCATCGTCGTGGCAATGACGCTCTGCTTTGAACCTGATTTTAGGGCCTTATATATCCGCGTTGAAACATTTCTCCAACTTTTTTAGGGGCTTTAAAACATGCTCTTTCTAATGGAATAGGTTTCAAAAAGTTTCTGGATGACGCTTTTTTGCAAAATCGGTTTGAAAATACCTTATTATTGGCCGCATTACACAAATCACAAACTTTACACTTAATTTTTAAGCTAACATGAGTAACTAGGAAGTTCAAACTGCACATTCGAAAACACAGTTATACAGAGACACTATGTGCAAAGTATCAAGCCTGTAGCTTAACTACAGCCAAAGTTGTGGAAACCTAAATTTTTTTTGAAAAGTAAAATTTTAGGCCAACTTTGAAGCACTTTACACTTTTTGGGTGCAATGCATAAAAAGTTTCATTAATTTCATTGAATAAAGCCCATAAAGTTGTACAAGTTGGCAAAATTTCATGCATTATGAAAAACTTGTGAATGAGATATTGGGATTCAAAGTTGTTGAAATCTCGCTGGCATACTGTCGCGGGTTCCAGTATGGGGTCAAACAAAGGACTTTGGGACATAGGGAGTCCTTCACACAAAATTTCTGCGAAATTCGTGCTGGTCGCGCGGGGCACTTTTTTAAAATTAGACCACTTGACTTGGAATGACCCCGCTGGCTTCTTCCATCTGCCACAAGAGCAACAGCTTTTGCACAATAATCAGCACTTATAACCAAATAAGTTAACCCTGTAACCACCTTGATCCTCTGTGCATAAAGTGGAATGAGCAATAGTTAGTGAAGGTCGCATTATTTTCGCTTATTAATGTTCATTAGATTATTACCATATTACCATATGTACCATAAAAGTACTATATATTGTTTTTTCTACCTTCTGATGGTCTCTTTGATTGTAAAATTCTAAAAGTTTTATTAGAAGTAGTAAAAGAACTTAAAAATTAAAACATGACCCAACGACCCGGCTTTTTGCATCTGAGTGTACATACAAAAATATAGATCGTGGGAAATCGCTGTTGAATGTTGGTGTCACTTTTAAATCATTTTGCGGATAAAAATTGATATTTACGGGATTGTCTGTTCTCCGATTAATACGTTCAAAGCTTTTAAAATGTTTAATATGCCCGATACTCCACCACACACACATATATATATATATATATATATATATATATATATATATATATATATATATATATATATATATATATATCCATATACTCCACTGTATACAAACAGCAAAATACGTGGCAATTTTTACATCTTCAACCCCACAAAAACAGCACAATTTTCCATATTTTAGACTTTTTTTAGACCCAACTTTTTCTGAGAAAAAGGTTTTCTAGACATTAGGATAAAGAGGTGGAGTATGAACAAACGTATTTAGATTAGAATTTTAGATGCCTATTGGCCTTAAGCGATGCGTAAAAGATGCAGGGATATGAATATATCGAAATCTCAAAATAGTTTTTTTGAAAATTTATTTAAAGGTTATCCCGTCAGGGAGTACGTCAAGCTAATATTACAGAAATCAACCTAAAATATTTAAAAAATATCATCAAACTTTAGCAGAAAATATTCAAATGTAGCATATACTAATATACTAATTAAGGAGTATTATTTTCTAACAATCTATTTCTATTAATTTTCATACTGTATTTTAATAGTATATTACGTAACGAGAGTTGTAAGAAGCATATTACTCACGGAATTACGCACTCCCCGTTTCGCCGGTCGTGCGTAACTGTTCCGCTCGTACGTAATTGCTTTAAAACTCGAGTTATGTACTATACTTTATCTACGACCACACTTACTTATTTCTGTTTAATAAGAAAAATATGTTTGATGTAACAAATTTATTTCTTAATAGGTTATGTTTATTTAATTACCATTATTTAACATTATAATAAACAAACAGTTGTATTTCATATATAACTGTTACTCGACATTATTTAACTTGATAGAAATGAAAAGAAATACATTCTTACATACCTTAGTATTTAGTACTTATTTGGGTTAAACTGGAATAAGAGTGTTCATATATATAGGCAACCAATGTACGTAATATCAATTTCCGTTAGTTTGAATTGTGGGGCGCTCAACATATGAGCACGTAATAGCAGCTCTCAACCATTCAACGAATCGTAAAGCAAACGCACGTGTGTGTGTTATCAATCATAACTTATCATTAATCGAGGACTGTTACATACGTGTGTGTTATGATGTATTTACATAGTCCACGAACTGTACAATAATGAGCATTTACAACAGTGGTCGTAGTTAAACATTTTTTTGATATTATGTTTTCTTCATTTGTTTGTTTTATATATTAAATTAATTGCTGCCTTCTTTTGAGATATAACTGCATGAAGTTTTTTCCGATTTGAATGTGTGTTTGTTTTTGCAACTTCTGGCAAATCTTTTGAAGTTTGCTCAAGTAATCAGAGGATTTTTTGCACCATTCCGGAATTTCATATTTCCAGAACGAAGGCGGAAAGGATACAAAATATACGACGACTAAAATATTTATTCAAAAAGTTTTAGGGCCGATTTTTCAATCGTCAGATAAACAACCAGATAAGCTTTATTCGATGAATATCAATATTTTTGGTTTTTCAATAGTCAGATAGTCGTTATCTGTCGAATAAACCCTCTATCGAAGGAATAAAGTTATCTGCTGCTTCAAGCGCCAGTTAGGGTTTTATCTGCCCGATAAGTGTGATGTTTTAGGTTATGTTTGACAGTTTCGTTTCGTGTTGTGCATTTTGGTAAAACGAAATAGTTGTGTACCTACGTCGATTTGTTATGATGGATGTGTTTGAAACAATTGACGACTTAGCAATCGAGGAAGATCGTGAAATCCTTTGGAGGACTGCATAATTCCACACTATGTAAAATTGTAAAAAGAGTGACCAAAGCTATTTCTTCAATGAGACAAAATTTTGTTTCATTGCCTAAAAGTCGTGTTGAAATCTTGTCCACACAAGATGTTTCTATAGTATAGCACGATTTCCAAGAGTCATTGCAGCTTTGGATTGTACTCACATCAAAATAATTTCACCAGGTTATTTTATTAACTAATTACGTTATCAATTTATAGTAAATATTTAACTATTATTTCAGGTGGGGATACTGCAGAAAATTTCAGGAACTGCAAAGGATACTCTTTAAATGTTCAAGCTATGTGCAATGCAGATTTACAATTTCTCGACATTGTTACATGAGGGCCAGGTGCTTTTGGTAATGGGATTGTACTTGGTGATAGGTGGATATTTTTTGAATAATTATTTGTTGACGCCACTCAGCAATCCCCAAGCAGAAGCTGAACAATTGTACAATTAATCTCATATTAGGACCAGAAATGTCATTGAAAGATGTTTCGGTGTCTGGAAAAGAAGATTCCCAGTGCTTAGTATTGGATTGAGGTGTAAGTTGTTCCTTGTCCAAGATATTATTGTTGCCACTGCTGTATTACACAATATGGTACATAGTAGAAATGAAGGTGAGCCACCGATAGACCCTGAGGTTCAGATACCACCTCAGCCAGTATTTCCACTGTTACTTACTGAACACAGTGAGACACGAAGAAACACAAGGGATACTATGCTAGAATATTTTGAATCGCTCACAATCTGATTTTGTAACAAAATATGGTAAACAGTTATTATTAAATAATATTAATTTAATCATGTTATTCATATCCCAATATTATAATTATTTATATAAGGTTCTAAAAAATAAGTTATTAAAAAAATGTTGTTAATGCAATTAACTAATTAATTAATTAATTAATTGTTGCATTAACAACATTTTTTTAATAACTTATTCCCCATACCTCAAGAACCTTATATAAATAATTAAATAATATATTACATATAAAAATATCTTTTTTTGATTATTAATAAAAAACATGTATTATCACATAAATAAAGTATTTTTATAATTTAATCTTTGTTCTGCATTTTCTAGAGCTTCAAGTGATGTAATTGCTCTTTCCTTGCTTCTTCATTGTTAAGATGTATATGTGCATCTCGCTTGCACATGATAAGTGTGAAGTTCGCTAGAATACACCACTGATAGCTATTCGCTAGATATTATACGATTGAAAAATTGTATTATAAAATTTATTGTAAAATAATATTATACTCCAGATAGTTATTCGACGATTTATCTTAAGATTGAAAAATCGGCCCTTAGTTGATTACTTTTTGAAAAGTCTGTTGTCTTGCAATAAAAACTAATGAACCATAACTATCATAATTTTCATAATAAGATTTGCGTTTGGCAAATTTTTATTTTGCCTGTTTATCCAAAAATTCATAAGCAAACATCCGTCCGTCCGTTCTTCTAAAATTTGTCTAGAAATTCCCTATTTTAAAACAAAAATTTGTTTATTTGTTTGTCCAATTCTTGTCCATAAATTCCCAATTTATAAACAAATATCTGTCTATCTATCTGTTCAAAATACCAAAATTCATTTAAAAATTATAATAAGGAATAAATATAATAATAAGCAGAGGATGGTTGCAATTTTGTAAAAATATTACATAACATGTGAAGGCAGTATAGTCAATTTTGCAATTCAGAACAATAATAAAAATAAGATTATTTTAAATGCGTTAGAAATTAGAAATGTTGATTATATATTAATAGATTATCTGATTAAGAATTAGATTTTTAAGATTTGATTTGTAAATAATTGTATTATTTAAGAATAGTATTCTTGACAATCCAGGGAATATATTTATCGACTCTAGTATAAATCCCCGGCTGTCCTTTATTACCACATCCAATTCCCCAGGAAACAATTCCGATTTCAATCCATCTACCATTTTCCATTTGGTAAACCAAGGGGCCACCGGAGTCTCCCTGGGTAAAATCCATTAAGAAAATCACATGAATTATCCATAACTTAATTCCTTACCAAACATGAATCCTTTCCACCTTCCACACCGGCAGCGCACAAGTTGGTTTCGCTAACCCTTTGGGCGAACGCGTCCACGCATCGCTGATGCTCCCAAATTGGAACGGCGACTTCCAAAAGGACTTCGCTAGTCGGCCCTGCATAATACTGTTGACCCCAACCTGCAACCGTAGCGGTTTCCCTTTCGTAGCTACGGTTTAATGGGGGCAGGCATATTGGCCACATGTACGAATTGAAATTGACGGATCTGTCTAAGCTAATTATCGAGATGTCATTATCATACGTTGCTTTATTGAATTCCTCGTGATCCACAATCTCCATTATAGAGAAATCTCTCGAACGGGTTTCATCTTGACGCGTGAAATCGTATTCACCCAAACGAACTCTAATGTCCTCTTTTTTCATTCTGGAAAATTACTTTTATAATTAGTCTATTAATAATCATTCTATTTTTAATCTTACTAAGTCACATATTTTTCATATTTTTTTTTTAGAAAATAACCTTTAAAAATACTCCATTTTAAAATCAATAGCTTTCATATAATCATTCTCTTTTATATTTTCAAAGCCATTTTAATCCCTTTTTGTATTAACGTATCTTTACAATATCATGATTTCTCTTTGATCTATTTTTTAGTTCATTTCGCATTTAATTTACATTTTCTCACCTTCCCAAAACATATTTTGTTTCGAATAAAAATTAATATCGTTCTTAAATTCTAAATAAATCGTAAATTCGTAACAAAATTATACAGTTTACACTAACCATTAATACATATTTTAATTGTAGCTTAAATTCTGTCCAAGTAGAAATTCGTCCTTTCAAAATTCAAATTCGTCATTTCAAAGTTAAACTTTACCTTCATAAACTTACATTTCGATAAAATCGACAAAATTAACTATAATTTATCTTTTAATTTTAATTTTGGCAGTACGATTTTAAATTTTGGCAGGTCGATTTTCAACTTTGGCAGGACGATTTTAATCTCTGGCAGGACGAATTCGAAACTGGAGCCTTATAAATTTCCAAAATGCTTTAAATACCTAATTTTTTTATTACCGTATTATTTTCATTTTTTTCTATTTTGCGTCTGTGATGGGCTCATAACAGCACTCATATTCGTGCGGTTATGGCTCGCCGAGTGCGATACAATTTTCTCAATATGTATCGGCGATTTTTTTATTTAGAAATGGCATAAAAGGGCACAAAATATAAAAAAATCCATAAAAAACTCGTTCGTAAGGCGTTTTTCAGCACTTCACTTGTCCATTAGACATTACTTGGACGCGTGCTGTATAATCGCTAATATTAAAAGATTAATTCAAATTTAAATTTAAAAAAATCAAGCAAAATCACATTGTAATTTCAAAAATAACAAAAAAAAAAGACAAAATATGACAAAAAGAAACAATTAAGACTAACCATTTTTACAAATTTAAATTTTAACTTAAATTTTGTCCAAGTAGAAATTCGTCCTTTCTAAATTCAAATTAGTTATTTCAAAGTTAAACTTTATCTTAATAAACATACATTTCGTTTTTATGGACGAAATTAACTTTAATTTATCTTTATTCGAATTTTAATTCATAATTGGCAGTACGATTTTAAATTTTGGCAGGTCAATTTTAATCTTTGGCCAGACGATTTTAATCTCTGGCAGGACGAATTCGAAACTGAAGCCTTATAAATTCCCTAAATGTTTTAAAAAACTTATGTTTAAAATTTTAGAGACTAATTCAAATTGAAATTAAATATAAAACTTCTTCAAGTGTTTCAAAATCACATAAAAATTTCACAAAAAAACATTAAAAACTTTTAATATTTTAATGCTATGAATTCTCACAACACTTTTCTATTAATTATCATTTAGCATAATTAGTTTACAAATTAAATAAAACCATTTCTTTCCTCCCTATTTCCATGCCGTTGCTTATTGCCTTATTGCCTTCAGTTGCCTGTCGCATTTTGTACTTTCTTATTTGTTGCGGCACCGTTCGTCCCGTCATGTTTAATCTTGTTCTTTGTATACTTCTCCATATATTTTTTAATATTTTTTCAAGCAAATGACATTTAACCCGTCCTTCAGAACAGCACCGATCTTTATTTCAAAGGAATAATATTAAAACGCAAAATAACACATCCATGATCAGAAATGGAATTGGTAAAATGGTATTATATAAAATGATATTGAAATATATTAAAATTATATGATATAAATCCATTGAATTCAATATTTTATTAAAAGAAAATGTACAAGTCAAAGGAAATGATATATTTTATGAATATATTACGTATCGAAAATATAATATACTTTTAGATTTAGATTTACAAATTTTATTTGAAAAAACAAATCTTGTTCGTTTTTAATTTGTTATAAGAAATATTGCAATTTCTTAATTTGTTTTTAATTTGATTGATTTGAATGAAATAAAAGTAGAAAATAGTAACCGCAAAAGAAGATAAAGTTTGAGAAGCCAAAACGGCCCACCAAAGATAATGTTTTGGGATGTGTTTTCTTGTTTTTTGAGGACCCATATATTCTCTGTCTGTAGGTCAGGTTGATTTTGTACCAAAATGTACAAAATTTACCATTCCTAAGCGAAAATCGCTCCCATTAGTTGATAAGAAGTGAAGAAGAGAATGATATAAAGTTAGATATTACAGTGCTGTTAAGTAATCAAAATGATTTTTATTTTGTTAAAGATTATAGTTAAAGGCGAATTTTGCGGTTTATAAAGCTGGCTTGAAGAGGTGGGGTTCCTCTTAAAAATTCAAATGATTAGACCAGGATTATTTATATGCTAATTATGTGCCGCAATCGCAAGTTTTGTGCTCCAAGCATTCAATGAAAAAATCAAATTTGATTAGTGGGGGTGATAACTTAATGACAAGCTAGCACCCACCCCTCTGAAAAATTGGCCTTACCAATGCCTTGTATGATCCAAAGAGGATAGGTTTAGTAAACCTAACCTATCCTCTTTGGTAAGAAATATAAGAAATGAAAATGAAATCTATAATAATCGAGGACACAAATTTTGAGCGACACAAAATCGTTGCAGATAAATAATTATGTGCTCTCCAGATATGCTTTTTGCAATTATTATGCTCGCACTAGGGATTGCAATCCATCCGGTGTCATTTTCAATCCGGCTGGATCCGGCCGAATTTCCACCGATCCGGCCGGATCGATGGAATGAAATCTAACATAATAAACTTTACTTAATCTACTGAGATAACAACAATTGTCGCTGCCTAATTTCTCAATATACTAACAAATAGGGATTGCAATCCGGTTTCATTTTCAATCCGGCCGGATCAATGGAATTAAATCTAACGCGTTTAAAGTACCTACTCATGCAACAGCGCGATTATTTTGCCAAAAATTAGCATCACCGGATCCGGTGACCGGATTTCCGGATTGCAATCCGGTTTTCCGGATTACAATCCCTAGCTCGCACCCTTCTGAGAAAAATTCATCCCCAACCATATGAATTATAAGAGGTGAAATGTACAATAATTTTTACTGACGCGAAATCGTTGCACTAATAATGTGCTCTCGCACATAAATCCTATTCGCGATTTCTGTGCTCGCACCCTTTTACGAGAAATTCAACTCGAACCGTACGAGCCACAAGAGGTGAAATATATAATAATCAAGCACAACATTTTTAACCGTCGCGAAACCGTAGCAGTAATTATGTGCTTTTCAGATATGCTATTCTCGATTTTCGTACTAGTACCCTTGTACGAAAAAATCAACCCGAACCGTTCACATATGTGTCTGGGATGAAACCATCGTATCCAGAGGTTCACAGAAACACACGTTTAGGACCGAAAGGCATATTATAGTTAATAGTGATGCGATATGTGTTCAGGACAAAACAGGAATATTAAAATAGCTATGATATGGTTCAAAATTGTCCAATCCATATTATAATCCATATAATAGTCCATATTGTCCATCCATTGTCCATAAGTTCCTAGTTCAGGTCCTTCAGTTCTACTTAATGATAGAGATTTTAGAATCGTAGAAAATTATTGTTTGTCCCTCAGGAATTTTACTAATTGTAAGTCTAAAAAACTAAAATAAAACGTTAGTTCAAGAAATTTTAATTTGCTGCTTTTTACCACGTTTTTATTCATTGTTAGTCGCTTTGTTCTTTGTCTGCTCTCAAAAATTTTGATCTCAAAAATTGATTCCCGAATTTGACGATGAGCTAGAGAACAAAAGAACAAGATAATAGTATATTACGTAACGAGAGTTGTAAGAAGCATGTTACGCACACTACAATTACGCACGACCGGCGTAGCGGGGAGTGCGTAATTCCGCGAGTACGTAATAGCCTACAGCTCGTGTTATGTACTATACTTTATATACGACCACACTAATTTGTTTCTGTTTAATAAGAAAAATATGTTTGATGTAACAAATTTATTTCTTAATAGGTACATTATTTAACATTATAATAAACAAACAGTTGCATTTTCTTATATAACTGTTACTCGACATTATTTAACTAGATAGAAATGAAAAGAAATACATTCTTATTGGTTACATTCCTTATTATGTAGTACTTATTTGGGTTAAACTGGAATAAGAGTGCTCATGTATATAGGCAACCCAATGTACGCAATGTCAATTTCCGTTAGTTTGAATTGTGGCACGAGGGGCGCTGAGCGTATGAGCACATAGTAGCAGCTTTCAACCAATCAACGAATCGTAAACCAAACGCACGTGTGTGTTATCAATCATAACTTATCATTAATCGCGGACTGTTACATACGTGTGTGTTATGATGTATTTACATAGTCCACGAAGTGTACAATAATGGGCATTTACATTAGTGGTCGTAGAAAAAACTTTAAACACAGCTCAGGAGTGGATTTCAATGCAATCGTTTAATACTTTAGACAATTAGTTTTTTTTAATTAATTTATATTCCCCCGGTTCAGCATTGGCGCAATGTAGGCAACTCTGTGTAGATATTATGATATCTGAACGATATCTATCGAATGATATCTGAGTCTGAGAATTGTTTATAAAAATTCGCAGTACGTAACATTTAGTACGACATACAATCCGCAGTACGACATTTCCGGAAGAATGTTGTTAGTTGATCAAACAATGTTTAAAATTGATAACAAAATTTGACAAACACACATGACTTGTAGATTTGTAGATTTAGGTGGTGACTTCTACTTCGACCTTTATAGATTTATTGTACCCCACCCTCTTCCTCTAATCGTTAGTATGCTTACCCATTTAGAGCGCCTCCTCTAGTCCTGATTCCTTTGGGAATTTCAGAACTGCTCTGCGTTCAAACAGTGGGCCCCAAGGTACTTTTGTCTCTTGCGGAGCAGTGTTCCGCAGTCCTTGAGCAGATTTTTTGAGGGTTTGCTCTGGAATGGAATCTGGTATGGAGTTTCCGCCTAGGGCTATGAGGTGTTTTCTAAGTCTGCAGTGTCCCGTCAGGACTCCTCTCAGAATTCTAAGCTTGTGCCTGTTTAGTTTCAGGCAAGCTTTTGGTCTTTTGTGATATAGTTTTTAAATAGGTGAACTTTGTAGTGTTCCAAAATTATAATCTTATTAACAAGGAATTATAATTTTTTTTTATAGCATTGCTATAGGGTTGTGAATCGATATTGTACCGTAAAACCAATTAGCAGATTATTATTTTTTTTTTTAATTTTTTTTTAACCCGGCGAGCGGTACGTTAGAGTATGTAACACGGAGAGCAAGGTGGGTGTAACAAACCCATAATCAAAAAGATTTGGTACACTTTTCACATGCGAAAATAGAATGCTCCATACGTATGAAAGGATAGCATTGGTAACAAGTGTATTTAGTTTTGCGATCTTTTTTAGTGGGGCATATTTCACATCTTCTGACAGATCTTGGCACTTTTCGTGGTGGTTCGTTTAAGGATTCACGACATGATACTGGGTCCTTTTACGAAGTTCTTTTGGTAAATGAAAATTCTCCTTTCTATTTCGTAAATGCTCTGAAACGAATTCCATCCCAAGTCTGAGAAAATTTCGACGTAATATTGAAGAGTTATTATTGGCCTTATATATTACCATGCTGTTTACAGCAGACATATTCAAAATAGCGGCCCGTGGTCGCTACAAATGCTAATTGAAAATTTGTTACACGGAGCTTAGGGTGGGTGTAACTCACCCGCTGACACCTTTGACCTCGTCTAAATAATTCGCGGGGTGGCGGTCGACTGTGCCCTGACAGTCGGCACTTCTTTGCCACTTTCCACGCAGCTACTCAGACTCACAGCCTGTTATAACGATTAATCTCTAAAATATCGACTAATCTATCCTGGTCTGGGTGAACTACACCCAACCTACCACACGAAGGGTTAAACTTGGTCAATATATCACCTTTGCCCCTCTATTTGGGGCAAATGTGATAATGGAGTATATATTGTTATACGTAATTGCTGCATAAAATAACGGGGCAAAGACATAAAATTTAGACAAAACTGTTCAATTTGGTTTTTTATTTATAAAGAAAAACTGGTAAAGATGTGTAAAAAAGTTACAAACTTTTTAAATTTCTGAACGCAAAAGCAAAATAAAGAACGATTCTTAAAAGATAAATAATGGCAACAATTTCTGAAACAACTAGAAAAATAATCATGTTGGAAACAAAAAGGGGCAAAAGCGACATAGTGTAACACAATTTCCTGGTCATTGTATAACACATTTGCCCCATTATAATATTTTCAGGGACAAATGTGATACAGCCCCAAAAACCTAGAAAATATTTAAATCCGGATAAACTGAACATATCACCTTATACTTGACAGTTTTTAACCTATCCCTACTAAATAATTCTTATTCACCCGTTGAGATAATGGTTTTATAGCACTAGATGCAAAAAGCCTTCCACTCGTTATCAAAGTGCATACACGAATTAAAGTGGTGGGGGTGTGGACGGGCATGTTGCACACCAATTGACATGTAGTGCGCTATTGGAATGAATTGTTGCAAGTTTTGGGAAGAGACTAACACAATTACCCCGTTATCACATTTACCCCACTCCACCTTACATGACTTAGAAACGAGAAACAAAATATATAAAAAAGAAAATATTTTATAAACTATTCGCTTTTTAAGTCTTCTCCTTGTAATAAATAAATTTCAACAATTTCGCGTCATATTGTCTCACACGACGAGGCCCACATCTTTTATTTACATTTTATTTTCTTTCCTGTCTTAATTTATCCTGCCATATATCATTCTACCGTTACTTCCCTCGCCTTGTCCTTATGTTATCCTGTCACATTTCATCTTATTCCCACACACTTATCCTTTTATGCACATTATTATAACTCAAGTCTAAACAAAACATCATCGAACTTAAAAATATCCTTTAACATTATTATTAACACACTTAATTAAATACATTAAGTATCAGTACACTCTAACCTAGCCTAACATAACATTACAAACTTAATATACCTTTTTACGGTTAGTTAAGCGTATGCGCGTCCACAATGTATAAAAGGCGGGAATATGAAAGTTTCGGGCACATTTTGTTATTTTCACTCGTTAAACGTCAAAAAAATTCGGGCACTTTTATGACGTACATTGCAAAAATTGACGCATGCGCACAAAAAAATTTAACTATAAAAAGGCCTATTAAATAAATTAAAAATTAGTATACACTCCATTTAAATCGAAGATAACTTTATCATTATAAATATTACAAAATAGCTGTAAGTTTCATTCTAGTGTTTTTAGCTTCTAGTATCCTTTCTCGTTTCTATTGGCTGCTCAAGGTTAAAAAATCCTGTTTATCCTTTATCGAGTGTTGCCTTATTTTAAAGCGTCTATTTCGTCTCTTATCATGGATAAGAGTGGAAGTTTTACTTATCGAGTCCGTCTATCGTTATGAAATTGTTGGGAAAATCCTTGGAAATCGTACAATTTCCCGACAATTGCGTCCGTCCTTTTTGTACCACGTCCAGTTATGCTCGCTCCAGACCCTCGCGAAGTAGCACGGAGTTGAGCGAGGAACGAGAGTGTCAGGAGAAGGTCAGGTCAGGTTACTCGCCTCGCCTTGTGCTTCCTCGCCTCGCCTTGGCTAACTTCGCTTCATGAAGCGGTTTTTCGTGCCCGAGTCAAAGGGACACGAGGCGTTTTAACCGTCACAACAAAGAAATTTTTTTTATTTAATGTTATTAAATTTTACTAATAGTAATTTAAATAATATCAAAAATAATTTACTAATAGTAATTTAAATAGTAAATTTTGAGCGATTGGTCCCAAGAACTCCAATTAGAATTCCTTGAGGCTTTTCAAAAGGAAACAGTTATTTGTTATCAGTTATTGGGATAACATAATTGAAATATACTAATTGAGTAAGGCGCCTTCCCTGAACTCAAAAGGGGTAAAAAAATCAAGATTATTTGAAAACTAAGAAAAACTGTGTAAAAATGTGGTTTACGTCTTGAATTTTTTCCGTTGAATTGAACAAAAAATTAAGTTTTAACTTTTAAGTGCGTTTTAACTTTTTCACTTTTTCTTCAAAAACGCCGTTCCTCTTGCGCGTCGAAACGGGAAATTGTCATTTTCTGTTGTAAAACTGAACGGGCCTTCGACCCGTGCCTGTCTGCCGCTAGCAAGTCCCACACGGCGTCCTCCAGGTGCCAAAAACAGGAGATGGTTTCTAGCACCTTTGAGGAGCAATTTTGGTCCGCGGCTCTTTTTTTTACTGCGTCCTCTTGCTGCGTCGATTTCACGTTTTTTGAAGTCATGCGGAAAAGTACGCTACCGTCGGTTCACCCGGTGCGGCGGAAAATGTAAGCGAAAAAAAAACAGTTTTTTCCATCACATCTGTGGACGCCGTTCTCTTGATTGAAGAGCGCCGTGTCTCCAAACCGGTTCGTTCGATGTGAGATGTTTACCCGCAACGGGCGGTGGAAGAATCTGGTATCTCCGGCATCCTGCTCCCGCTCTGGGTCAATTTTAACACAAAAATCGGAAAATCGTGGTGTTTTTTTCACCTAATTGGCGGGGATCCCTCTCCTGGGATACCCAACAGTCGGATCGGGACCGGAGCGGCACCAATCGATTCGGCATAGTGCCTTTTAGTTTGTTTTGGAGTTTAATTGCGATTGCTTGCCGGATGGCGCCGGGACGCCCGAAATACCATATTTTGCAGATGTGCGCGAGAATCCTCCGGGATTCACTAAATCAAAGAGCAGGGCGTCGCGGTGGCGGTTTCTAAATAGAGAATTAAAGGGTCTAAAGGCGATAGGAACGACGCACCGTTCGATCGCATTTTGGGGTCTCGACGCTTGTTCAAACTCGAAAGGAATTTTTCAAAATTGAGCAAATTGAAACCTTCAATATTTGGTGAAATGTTTTAGAATTGTATTGCTCTTTTCAGGCATTATAGCCCCACGTATCTACTTTCGAATGACACCTCTCTTGGCGCATTACTCCTCCGGGGACGTTCCGCAGACCCCAATTCGCAAAGTCACTTTTTTCACCTCTTCAAACGGAAGCGCGAAAAAGTAAATTTAGATTTCCAGTCCGACAAGTGCATGCCCGGTGAATAGGCCAACAGTAAGGCGTTTGAATTTCTCAAATCCATCAACGGATTCGCACTCCAGGTCAAAAAAACTACGACCATTGCTTGCCGCTGAATCGCCAATTTACACTTACAGCGGATCATTTTGACACTATTTTCGCTCAGGTTATGGGCAAATGTCATTGTTGAAGTTTATTCGTTTATGATTATTCGTGTGCTTGTGAGAAGATAAAATTAAAAAAAGGAATTTAAATCAAAATTATTTAAAGAGATATCTTGAAATCTCTAAATTGCAGATTTCGGCAACTCTGGCTCTTGATTAGCAACACATAGGAACGTCAAAATTCTCATTTTTCACAAATTTCTACAAGAAAACAAAGATTTTACACTTTTATTTTAGCAGTTTCTTAAAATTCAGGCCATTTTACGTCAGAAACAGTTGCTTCCGTTCACATTTGAATTCTAAAATTTATTTCATAAACCGCAATATTTACGAGTTTTTTTTAAGAATAATTGGAGCTTTTAAATTGAATTTAGATTCCAACGGTACAACACGTGTCTTCCTCGGATGTATAGCAACAGAGTTATTGGCGAAAAACTATCAGTATTACCATTTCACTGCGGAAGGAACAGCCATTTCAATATTCAATATATTAAAATATGTTGCATGAATTTTCTGCGTCTGACGATCCAGACGTGGCCGACGTTTGAAATCTCCCTCCAACTGTTTACTTGATTTTCAAACATTTGCGTTTTTCATTTCCCTACATTTCTAATAAATTCTTCTAGCATGAATCGATAGAGTAAACTTTCCTCTACCAGCGCTCCGCTGGTATGATAAAATTTGCTCCAAATTTTATCATTCCATTGCAAACCGTTTTAACAGGATTTTTTTAAATGCAATTCATTTGTCAGGATTCGGGATGGCTACCAACGGTTGCATAATCAACTCCGCCCCACAGTTTCCTTCCATTTTCCGTGGTGAATGGTGTCCGAGCAAATTTTATTTCTCAGATTTGTTAAAGTTGGAAAATTCTACATTAGAAACAATTGAATATTCTTGTAAATTCACACTTTTACTTCAGTAAAAGTAAGCTCGGCCATATTTGATTAGAGTTTTTACCGATTTTATAAAAGAATACTATTGTTTTACAAATTTCTGATTGGAGATTCTTGAAATTCGGCTAATTTTACATGGGGGACGATGTAAATTTTTGGGTCATCTGGTAATTTAAAATCCATTTTCCAAACGGTGAGAATTACGAGTTTTCTACAAGAATAGTTAAAAATTACACATTTAATTTGGAATCTAAAGGTGTATTCATCGACTTCCTAGCGTGTATAACAAAATAGTTATTGTTGAAAAACGGTCAGCTTTACCACTCACGGCTGAAGGAACAGCCATCTCGAAATTTATCCGGATTGTCTTTTTAAAATCGAATAGTGCTCATTGAGGCCTATTGAAATGTGCTACATGAACTTTTTGCGGCTGATGACAGCCTTGACATGCCGAGCGTTTAAAAATTTCGTCTACTTTTCTACTTCATATCCGAAAAATCATATTTCCTTGGGTTTGCAAGAAATAATTTTAACACAGATCTATAAAACGCATTAACTTCATCGCTCCGCTATTAATTGTTTGGTCATGGGATTTTTTTTTCATTCCGAATTCCGATTTCAACTCCGATTTCATTCTCCATTTAAACCTATGTAAAATGTAAAATCAAATTCAGAGTATTCATATTTATTTTTATTAAATATATATATTCACATTTGTGACAAAACCAAAACACTTAATAAAATTTGCAAAGAATACTTATTTGTAGATAGCAAAATTCCACTTACGGTGCACCGAATCCCTATTTTCTGTTTCGAGAATCTGCAGAGATATTTGCCAAATTCCTCCAAAACTAAAATAATTTGCAGCGTCGTCCCCGATGGCAGCGGAACCTTGAATTTTCGTCCGAGTGTACTTTTTATAGGTATCCATGTACAGTAAAAATTTCTTTGGAATCGTTTGAGGTTTAATGCATTTTTTCGCTATTTTGGAGTATTTTGAAATTTCCGCGTTCGGTTTTGGATAAAATTCGTGATTGACAGGTTTGATTTCCTTAAAAAAAAGCCTTTATGAGTTCCACCCCACGTAGAACAATAAAATTGTACACATTTGTACACAGGGCATCGTTCTACGAAATCACTTTGTCAATTTTGCAAAATATTTTATCTGGCGGCGGCCGTCCCCTCTTAAAGCCAAACCGGAATAGAAAACAATAAATTCAAATATCTATAGGTTAATAACTGTAACAGATTTTTAAAAAATTCTTTCAGTTCTATATAGACCATACATTTTTCAATGGATATTGATATTTTGACATCTTCGCGATTCTGGCCTCAGACATATGCATGCCACAAGTGTCAAAATTCATTATACAATTCCAGCCTCATCAATTATTCCACCTTTAGCAACTATTCCATTCTTTTCAACTCTTCCATCTAAAAAAACTATTCCATTCCGAAAAATTCGATCCACATGTACTAGTAATAATAATTAAAAGCACAAATAGCTGCAGCAGCATCTACCACTTATTTGGTCTCGATCATGGTACTGAGGTCCTCGCGAAGTAAGGCGAGAGTGTTGCCTACTCCGTGTAGTTCCTCGCCTCGAACTGGCATTAATTCTCGAGTGTGGAGCAGGCATTACACTTTTACATCCTATTTATTACATCACAGCTAAATCTTCACCTGTTATATAATTTTCGTGTTATTCCACCGCGTGTCATGAAATTTCTTTAAATATATTTCAAATGTATTCATATTTCGTTCCGTTAATAATCAAACCTCTCACATCATGTCATTACACATGATATATAAGAAGGCTGTTCAACCAGTTGATCGCGATTTAACGGTCGATCGCGGCGTGATTTTGAGTCGATCTTTAGTTTTACTCACGCTTTTATGTACTTACTTAAAAATACATTTCGATAAATATAAAGTAAAAATTAAAACACGCTTCTCGCACACTTAATACACACAATGTTATGGAAACTGTCTTTAAAATAATCAAGTCTATACGTGGCAGTGTCCTTCAGAGATACTTGTTTAGATTAGAAAATGAGGATAATGATAACGAACTTTTGCTACATACTAATGTGCGTTGGCTCAGTAGAAGTCGATTTCTCATGCGGTTTCTAGAGTTATTAGAAGACGTAAAAAGTTTCCTCTCTGAAAGAGGTGACAGTTAGCCACAGTTAACAAACAAAGAGTGGTTATTTGATATGTCATTCCTGGCAGACTTTAGTTCAAAACTAAACGATTTAAATCTTGAACTACAGGGTAAAGGCAGAAATGTATATGCCATGATATATGTATAGCCATGATAAGCTCGATAAAAGCTTTTCAGCAACTTATAATACTGTTGAAAGCGAATTTAAAAAATTAAAAATTGAAGCATTTTCCAAGCATTGGAAAATATTTTCACACACATCCACATCCTGACCCTGCTCAATTCAACCCTAGCAAAGTGATTCTCGAAATTGAGGTTATTGAAAAATAATTTTTGACAAGATTTGAAGATTTTGGTAAGATTGAAAATATTGCACTATTTTTTTCAAATGTGTTTCAAGAAGATATCAACATAGAAGAAATTGCATGTCAAATATCTACAATATTTAAATGAAATTAGTATAAACTAGAATTGGAAATAATCAAACTTCAAAATGATTTGTATTTAACCCTTAACCACCTGCCATACGTCTCAGGTGAGAAAATTACTGCAACTTTGGGTCTGAGAGACGTATGTCAGGTGGTTAGGTGTTAAAATCCAAAGATTGTATTTGGAAATACACTAAAGAGAAATACCTAATCTAGACAAATGCGGGACAAAAATTGATGTCTTGCTTTGGCTCGACGTATTTGGCGGAATTCGCCTTTTCTGATATGAATGTGTTAAAATCAAAAATATGAATTTTTTTAACTGATGAACATCTTGATCAATATGCACTATTATCTTTTATCGTATGATCCCGCCTTTGAAGGTATTGCCAAATACATGCCCTGCTAACGCTCTCATTAGTATTAGTCTTATGTTAGTATTAACTATATTCCTAATTTTGTTATTTTGTATCAGATATTATATAAATTTGAATACTTGTTGTTCCATACAATGCCAACAATTTCATTAGTACCTATTAGTCTTGTGTTAGTATTTACTATGTTCATAATTTTGATAATTTATATCAGAAATTATATAAATTTCAATAATTTTTGTTCATGCCGAATTGTTTAATAAACATTATATAATAGATTATCATGTTTGCTAAGAGTGAGAGATAAGTGACTGCAATGAATTTATAAAAGTACAACGAAACAAAAAAACATTATCTTAAATTCATTGGCGATCAATTTATTAATTGGCTAAAAGTATAGCCCTGAGAATAAGAATCTACATAAAAAAATTCTGATTTTATTAGGTTATTTTTACATGAAAAACAGCTTTTAAATGGCAATATGTTAAGAATTTTCTCAAAATTTTCTCCCCCCACGGGGGTGCACTCGTGACCCCAGACCCCCCGGTGGCCCGTTACACGTTTTCATCGATCTTGGCAACAATATATACCAAAAAGTAGATCGCCACTACAAAAAGGTTAGACAGCCCTGATATATAAGAAGCGGATATTTTATTTAGAATTTAAATCACATTTTTATAAGGGACACATTTTTATAAGGGTTAAATCAGATATTTTTGTGTGATCAAACTAGCTCAAATATCTTATCACTTCTCATGTATCATATTACTTATGTAACTTCCAACCAATTACTGTGATTAGGCAATGATGTCAACCGTGCAAAAGACATATTATTTGTTGTAGGAATTGTTATGAGACGTTGGATCGCTTGTCGTCTTGATTTAAATCACTTGCCATATCAAATTACTTCTAATTGAGTTAAAATAAATAATTTTAATTAACAATAAACTGGTATAGTCAGATATAGTAGTAACATTATGTTTGTGTTTTATTAGATTGGCTCATGTGTCACTTAGTATGCATCACATCGTATGTGCCATGTCGTGTTACTAATTATTGCTGAAAATATGTCGAACTTTTGTTTTAGGAATATTGTGTCATATTTTTAATTTCCATGCATTAATTACTTTGCATAACATCGTATGTGTTGTCATATCGTGTCACTTCTAACTTTTGTTGGAAATATCAATGTGTATCAATAGTGATCAATATAACTTATGTCTTAAGAATATTGTATTAATGTCATTTAGGCGTTAATTTATTTGTCAGTTTCTATCATATCACAGGTGTCATTGTAGTTAAGTGTGTCGTTGGTTTGGTTTTTGCGTATAAATAATGTCATTTTAAACGAATATTTATTTTTCTTCTTTCGAATACTTTGGACCACGCTTGATCAACTGTTGGGCTTTGATCTTTGCCCAGTATTGTCGCATCTTCTGCCGGTGTAACTCCTTTCTCTCTTCTGTCGAAGGGGTACCTTACCTTCGGGGTTTTTCCTGAAATCCAACGATTTCCTTCAGGGTGCGTCTCACAGACTGTCTGTTTTGGAGATCTGTTATTCCCAGTTCCTTAATATCCTTTTCGGTTTCTGTCAACAAAGTGTTATGAACCTTCTTGTTTTGTCAGAAGGTGAACGTGGCAACGTGGCCATAGAAAGCTACTTTTCTGTGCAGAGTCAGAGAGCTTCTCAATATGTTCGTAGAGCTCAGAGTTATGTCGCCTTCGGAATTCCCCATCTTCCTTTGCCGGGCCTAGGATCTTCCTGAGGATTCTCCTCTCACTGATTTCCAATTTCTCTACCACACCTCTTCTGTTCAAGGAAAGAGACTCCATGGCATACAGGGCTTCTGGTCGTAAGACTGATGTGTAGTGCTTAAGTTTCAGGTTGTGTGAGAGGCATTTCTTGTTGTAACTGTTCTTAGTCAGTCGATAGGCTAGTTCTAACTTGTTGTCTCTCTTGGATAATGATGATCTTTCTGATAAGTTGCGTTCAATCCATTCGCCGAGATACTTGAATTTCTCAGTCCTCTTGACGTTTCCCTGCTCTAGTAACATCTCTCTGTTTGCTTCTCTGATTTTGGTGAAGAATTCTGTTTTCTCCAGCGACACTTGAATACCCACTTTGGCAGCCTGTTTTCAGAGGCAATTTACCTGCATTGTTGCCATCTCAAGAGAATCAGCAAACAGTGCCATGTGATCTGCAAAGGCCAGGCAATCTGCAACCAGTCCATCGTTCTTACGGCCCGGGTAGATACCACTCTGAGCACCCAAATTGATCAGTTCCTTGCGCCATTCTCTCATAACCTTTTCAAGGACACAGTTAAAGAGAAGTGGGGAAAGTCCATCTCCTTGTCTCACTCCAGTTTTATTTCAAAGCTTTCTGAAATCTCGCCTTAAAATTTAACCTTGGAATAGGTGTTGGTCAAAGTTTCTAGGATGAGTCTGCGGGTTTTGTTTTCTAGCCCTAGTTCCTGGAGTACCTTGTTAAGCGTTTCTCTATCAATGGAATCGTAGGCCTTCCTAGAATCAACAAAGGTGACGACCACCTTGCGGTTTCTCATCTTGGAGTATGTAAGTACAGTTTTAACATTGAGGATCTGTTCAACACAGGATCCGGTCTTCCTGAAGCCCCCTGGTATTCTCCCAGTTAATTATACAGCTGATTTTCTGCCATTGTTTGTAACGCCTTCGAGAGAATCATGTATGTTACCGGGACGAGAGAAATTCCACGGGAGTTGTTTAGATCAGTAAAATCTCCCATTTTGTGAAGCGGGTGGATCAGAGCAGATTTCCAATCGGGTGGTAATTTCTCTGTTTCTCAGATGTCCTGGATGATCTCGGTTAGCTTGCGCACGGCATTGCTTTCAGCACCTTTCCACAGTTCAGCAGCTATAGAATCTTCTCCAGCTGCCTTATTATTCTTAAGAAGTTGAATGATCTGACCAAGTTCTTCCATTGAAGGGGGCAGCGAGTCCGGGTTTTGTGTGGTTTGTTAATAGGCGAAGTCTTCGCTGGGTGGGTCACAGTTGAGTAGATTTTTAGTACTGAGCCAAATGGTGGCAGTTGTCCTTGTCGTTATAATCCAGTTTGCCTTGTGAGTCTCTGAAGTGTAGGCTTGGCCGAGCGTATTTTCTGAGTTTCTGCTTGAAGGTTCCTAAGAAATCTCTGGAGTTATCCTTAGTAAAGCTCTCTTCGATTTGGGTTAGTTGGTTTTGTGTGCAGGTTTGTTTGGTTTCTCGAATTATCTTGGCTGTAACCTTTTTTTGTTCCAAAAATGTATGCCAATTTTCCTTGGTCTTTTTAGAATTCCACTTCACACGGGCTGTCTGTCTTTGGGCTATTGCATTGTCACAGTCTTCAGTCCACCACGGATGGCTTCCTTCTTCCAGCGAGAGGGGCGAGTTCATTGGCCGCCTTGACAAGAGTCTCCTTCAGTTGGTCCCAGCTGTTTAGATCTGTATTGTTTAGTCTCTGACTTAATTATTGACTGTTCTTGAGTTTAAACGTATATTATTAAACGTATAACTTATTCAACCAACTTATTCAAGCTATATTCCGCTTTAATAAGTTGGTATGTTTGTATCTATAATTAGTTTGGTTTCACCCCAATATTAAAAAATTCCACACATTTTCAAGAAAAACTAGAAATCAAAATATGACATATGATATGATAGAAATTGGCAATCAAAGTAACGCATAAACGATATAATATTTCAAACTTAATACAGTCGAAACATAGCCTGAATAAACAAATTTAAACAACCTTTCTGGAGCTCTATATCAACTACTGAGTCTCTTTAGGACTACCAAAACAAATCGCATGCGAAATTGTCAGTTATTAATAGCTTTCAGGCCCCATGTTAGTTATTTAATAGCTTTCAGGCCACCATGTCCATCTATACCAGTTCCTAGTGCACTTATGGTTTTACCAATTCTATGATATTAAATTTGATACATATGTCATTGCTAATATAACAACATTCTTAAAAGAAAAGTTCCATACATTTTGAAAATTAATTAGTGATACGATATGATTACATTAGGATGTGATAGAAACTAAGTGACACATGACCCAATCTAATAAAACACAAATATAATGTTACTACTAAATGTGATTATGCCATTTTATTATCAATTATATATTCAACCTTTCCGTATCTCTATATTATCTAGTTCTTGTTTAGTACCACGAAAGTGGACTGAGGGCTAGTAATTATCAGACAAATATCTGTTGTATTTCAACATGAGATTTGTTTGATTCTCTCAAAAAGACTTATCTAAATAAAAACTTATAATAATAATATTATAGAGTTACGGAAAGGTTGAATATATTCAAGCCACATTCTGCTTTAATAAGTTGGTTTGCCGAATTTTTGTGTTAAGAAAAATGTTATCCGAGATATAACATATTGTGTCATATGTAATCTCATTTCTGCATCACTTTGTGTGTTTTTGCGTATATATCTAAGTATTTTTTTTAAATATTTTTATAATTTATTTTTTATTTACCCTGTGAAGCAATGTGCTGCTGTTAGGATGTGTTTGTCTGTGATTAAGGCTCCGCCGCAGAAATGTTGATTTTGATTTTTGTGCTTGAAAAATGTAGCGAGCCAAGGCCAACGTTTAACCGGAGAATTTGAAACGCTGTCAAGCGGACGAGCCAAGGAGGTCAAACCGCAACCTACGAAACAGAATCAGAGGAAAAGTTGCATAGGTTGGAATATCGATTAAGATCGAGCGAGAGATGTGTGTTGGATAACCTACCTGTGTTTGAGTCTTGGTCGGTGTATTGGTGACCACCTGCTGGTAGGTCCATTATTAGTTGGGCTCCGGTTAAACTGTCCAGAAGAATGTCATCTGGACAACATACACCCACATGCCTAGAAACAAATGTTTTTATTAAGCATTTTAAAAGTGTTTTCTAATCGATTATAATCGATTGTTTCTACAATTTATTCTGTCGGTTCAAAATGTTTTAATTCAAATAATAAAATCAGGAAACATTTATTTTTAAAATATCAGGAAACTACTACTTTATTTATTGATTAAAATGTTACATATCTGCCAAATAACAAATTTTCGAGAATAAATCAAACGTTTAAATTCTGACAATTGTTTTTTTTAAATCCTATAAAAATGTACAAACTTAAAACAAACGGCCTGAATATATAACACAGCCTGAATATATAAATATAATCAGCCTTTTCGCAGCTCTATAACAATTACTGAGTCTTTTTAGGACTACCAAAGCAAATCTCATGTGAAATTTTGTATTCACACCATACGTGTCTTTGAGATTTGTTTTGGTAGTCCTAAAAAGGCTCAGTAATTGTTATAGAGCTCCGGAAAGGCTGAATATATTTATATATTCAGGCTGTGTTCCGTTTGTATTAAGTTTGTATGATTATCTATAACGTAGGATAGTTTTACCAATTCTATAAAAATGTTCTTACTATTTTAACTAAGAAATAACAATTTTCGTTTTCTAGTTTTAACAGAATTTTGTAATTTTTTTTTTTTTTATTATAAATTATGAATTTCTGTGAAAACGTAAATTTCGAATTTTTAATATTAATCTATAATATTGAAATTGTTTTCTATATTATAACTAAGAAATTTTAGATTCTCTTAACTGGCTTGTAAAGATTCCTTTCTAATTATAAATTTCAGAATATCGCTAATGTTTGTTCATAATACACCTAACCCCGATTTACTCGGTACTCGATTGACACGTTTCCGCTTTTAAACGGTTTTTCAGAACAGTAGATTGTTTTACGTACCAAAATCTAAAAACGTATGTATATATGTGTGTTATATATATATGAAAAGAATTCAAGGACGTTGTGAATATATTGTTCAATCGCTTGATAGCATCTAGCGATATAGAAGCCGTTTAATAGTACCCAGCAAAGTTTGCTAAACTTATCAACAACGAATTAAACGCAACTGATCAGGTCTTCGGTGGCCATAAAGCAGCGAAAGATCGTATATCAGTTCTCTTCCGTAGCAACGTTTCAGGAGATCATCTAATGAAACCATTCATCATCATCATCAAGCGACCAATCGCGTCCACTGCTGGACATGGGTCTCCGGTAGCTTTCTCCATCCTGGCCGATTCTGTGCTGCCTCTATCCAGTTGGTCTTTATCCTTTTGATGTCGTCGGTCGATCTGGTTGGTGGACGGCCTCTACTTCTGTATGCGTCTTGGCGCGGTCTCCACTCAAGTATCCTTTTTGTCCAGCGATTGTCCGTAAGTCGCGCCACATGACCAGCCCAGTTCCATTTTAAGGTTGCTATACGGGTAACCGAGTCCGTCACTCCGACAGAAAAAACCTCTCCCTTAATGTTATATTTGGGATCCTGTCTCTTAGTGATACACCTAACATCGACCTCTCCATTATCCTCGAAAACCATTGGTTATTAAATAATGATGAATGATGAAATCATTGGTTATTAACAAATCAGATTCACCACGCCCATTTAAAGAGATTTAAACAGACCATATTTCCGTCGATTACAAGGCCAATAAAAAGCATGGGTTACTACCGCAATTTTTGGTTCCATGAAATGTTTGTCCCAGATGCCATAATCTTTTTCCCAGATGTCAAAAGCCTTTCAAAGCTCTTCTGCTTATTCACAATGCAATGGGCCATCCTAAAGATTTGCACCATGAAAACTTTCAAGTTGAATTCTTATCAAAGGATAACATTTTTCATTTCTTCTTTGCTGCAGCCATTAGATCTAAAGATAATTTTGACTTTCAAGACACTGTACATCAAGCGAACCATCCTGTATATCTTAGAACGAATGGGAATTGATGAGTCTCTGCATTAATACCAACATATTAATACCAACTACAGAATGTTTGGATTTTTTTTTATCTTACAATTAGATTGTGTTAAAGATATTGGAATGGCATATGCTAAAATTAAACAATCCACGCTTAATACCTGTTGGGCAAAATATGGCCAGAAGTAATTGCAGATAGAAATTCCTATCCTATCTCTTATTCCTATCTCTTTTAAAAAAATAATATGATCAGATAATAAACATAGGGCATGTAGAGGGCGGCGAAGGTTTTCACGATTTAAATGTGACAGATATAAAGGAAATAACGATAGACGAAGAAGTAGATGGAGATGTTCTAGTTAACATTGTTAATGAAACACAAGTTCATGATAGCGAGATTAATGAAGACCATAGCTCAATACGATGAAGTTCATAACGATCTATCCTAAACCCAGACGCTATTGTTAATAACAGATTTCATGACCGACTCTCTTCGTTCTGAGTTCAACCCTAAATCACCCTTTGAACCAGAATCACCTGAAGCACTATCGAGTGATAAAAGCGACTTCGTACCAATAAGGAAGAAGAAATTGGTCGGAGTGTCTGAAAGTGATGAGAGAACATAGATGTACTTATAGTTTATATGAATTTCGTATTTCTTGATTTAGCGAGGCGAATACTATATGTGTATTATGCTCTCGATAATTGGTCCCTTTAGTTTCAAATTTTCTCCTTTGACACTTGACACCTTCCCATTTTGAAAATGCAAAAAATGTTTGTTTTGCTGTTTTTCAGTTTATTTCATATTCAATAAATACAATTTATTATCATTATTATAAAATTAATGAAAAATCCCAACACAATTCGCTCATTTTGCTTGGTTTTCGTTTTACACAGATTTACATACAAAAAATTATGTTTTCGTTTTACACGGTTTTAACATGAATGTATCTTCCGTGTAAATCGGAATATAGCTGTATTATTAGATAATAATACTAGTAGATGATTTTAGTAAATATGTTTAAAATTAAATGGAGAATTTAAACTAAATCATAAATAAAAACCTTTCTGAAAGCACACTTATTTCAAAAATGGTAAAATCCAAAACCAAAAAGTTTAAATATATCTAAATAATAAATTATTAATATTTTTGTACTTTTCATCTGTTAAAATTTTGGGAAATTTTGCAAATTTTGTGATAATATGTGGCAAGAACTTAACTGTAAGAAAAAACATTTAAAATTAAAGAATCCAAAAAAGTTTTTTCTTTAAGTTTGTACTCAATCCCAAATGATGAAAAAGTTGTCAGATAATCCGAAAAGAAATGTGAAAACATCCGAATTTAAAATTTGATATAAATCTTCTTAATATTATTACTAAGAAATTCTAGTTATCACAGAAATATTTTAATAACAAACAATTTTCAAATTTGTGTAAAAACTCCACCAACTCAAGGCCAATGGGCTAAAAGCAAACGCAAAAGCCGACCTTTTTGCACAATATATAACAGGGGTATTCCTGCCAACAACAATCAAATAGATACAAGTCGATGTATAAATTGTCCGGAAAGATTCAATAATTCGTCGAGAACTTTCAAACAGAAATTTACCCGATTCTCGATTTGCTAAGTAGATGTCTCGAAAACGGTTGCAGATAATCAAAAACGGATGGCGGCATCGTTTTCAGAAGGTCATTTTTCTATTAATACACTAAGACTGTCCGCGGGAAATTCACGACTTTCCGAGATCTCTACTCCAGCGCCGAAATTTATTAAAAATTTCTTCAATTCCTGCAGGCAGATAGTGAACGGGAAGAGTTAGCGAAATATAATTTGCATATATTTAATCAGCAGCAAAAATTCTTTCAGTATCGTTTTTAAATTTTGCTGTAACACTAAAAATAACGATTTCGCCAAAATCGACTAATTCTAACTATTTCGAATTTCGACTAATTGTGAAGACTAGAAGTCTCTGTGGTAAGCCGCTCAAAGGTTATGTTAGCCCAGTATTGTCGCATGTTCTGCCGGTGTAACTCCTTTCTCTTTTCTGTCCAGGAGGTACCTTTCCTTCGGGGTTTTGCCTGAAATCCACTGTATAGTGTATATATTATTAAATTATTATTATTTTTGCCTGTTATTTTTACACACTTCTATTGGAGACAAAGTTGTCTTTTTGGCCACGGGTGGCGCTAAGCGCGGTTCTGCGCGGAGCGAATAGCGTGGCGCATTTTTTATAAGAACTAATTAATGAATAATAATGAATAACTAATAATGAACTAGATAATGTAATGATTTAAATTCAATTAATTTAAATTCAAGATCAATTGCGAACGCTCCTTGGTATGTTCAAATGATAAAAGAAGACCTAGGAATAACCCCCAGTAACGCGTTTGAGAAAAATCCAAGAAAAAAAGTTAAATCCAGGAAAGACTAAAATATCATCTAGAAAAACTAGAATATCACGAAAATCCATTACTAAATATGCTACCACAACACCAAGTCCTCAGAAAACTCCAGAGACACTGGCTAACCGACCCATGACCGTTCAAATAGGTCAGATCGATGTATGGATATTTCACCACGTCAATTCGAAGAAAATAACTCTAGCTTATAGAATAAAAAATGTATATATTCTGATAGCTGAATAAATAAATATAAAACAAAGACAATGAAAACGTGGTCAAAATTTAAGTTTTTATTTTTTTTGCAATTTGGCTGTTACACTTTTTCATTTCATATTTTCATAAAATAAAAATTAATCATTATTTTGACCATGAATTAACCTTTGAAAAGTTAAACATTTAAGTTTATAAAAAGTATTGAACAATTTACATAAAAAAACTCAAATACACTTCAAGATTTATGGTGTTAATATTTTAAAATATTTAAATTAGTCAAACATGTATTGTAACAAATAGGTCAAAAGTCAAATAAACTTAATTCAAGACACGACTATTTTTATTATTAGTAGGATGCATGCATAAAATTTGTTCAATTGAGACAAAGGATTTATAAATAGACCAATAACACAGCTATTTATTATATATATATATATATATATATATATATATAAATATATATATATATATATATATATTTATATATATATATATATATATATATATATATATATATATATATATATATATATATATATATATATATATATATATATATATTACCGCCTGAGCAATTTAATTGATAGATTATTGGAAATAAAATGTTATTATTAAAAATAAACATTATGTATTAAGATTTGGATTTTTTTGGGAAATGTAAACAAGAACGTTAGATAATTTATTTGAATTTACTTTGATGTCTGACCTAGTTTAAATCCGACAAAAGACCAGTTTGACCCTTCCTTATAAAAAATCTGTTATTAAACATTTTGTTCAGATCGTGAATCCGCATCAAAACAATCAAAGATCAAATATTATCTGCTCGTAACGCATATGGAGCTGTGTTATTGGTCTATTTATAAATCCTTTGTCTCAATTGGAATGAATTTGGTTCCATTTAAACAAGTTTTATGCATGCATCCTACTAATAATAAAAATAGTCGTGTATTGAATTAAGTTTATTTGACTTTTGACCTATTTGTTACAATACATGTTTGACTAATTTAAATATTTTAAAATATTAACACCATAAATCTTGAAATGTATTTGAGTTTTTTTTATGTAAATTGTTCAATACTTTTTATAAACTTAAATGTTTAACTTTTCAAAGGTTAATTTATGGTCAAAATAATGATTAATTTTTATTTTATGAAAATATGAAATGAAAAAGTATCAAATTGCAAAAAAATAAAAACTTAAATTTTGACCACGTTTTCATTAAGTCTTTGTTTTATATTTATTTATTCAGCTAGCAGAATTGGTACATTTTTTATTCTATAAGCTAGAGTTATTTTCTTCGAATTGACGTGGTGAAATATCCATACATCGATCTGACCTATATGAATGGTCATGGGTCGGTTAGCCTGTGTCTCTGGAGATTTCTGAGGACTTGGTGTTGTGGTATATTTAGTAATGGATTTTCGTGATATTCTAGTTTTTCTTGATGATATTTTAGTCTTTCCTGGATTTAACTTTTTTTCTTGGATTTTTCTCAAACGCGCTACTGGGGGTTATTCCTAGGTCTTCTTTTATCATTTGAACATACCAAGGAGCGTTCGCAATTGATCTTGAATTTAAATTGATTGAATTTAAATCTTTACATTATCACTATGTTCGACTCGCACATTCCCAGATTTCGATGCCAAAGGTCTAAATGGGTTTAATGATAGTTTTGAATTAGTCTTATAAAAAATGCGCCACGCTATTCGCTCCGTGCAGAACCGCGCTTAGCGCCACCCGTGGCCAAAAAGACAACTTTGTCTCCAATAGAAGTGTGTAAAAATAACAGGCAAAAATAATAATAATTTAATAATATATACACTATACAGTGGATTTCAGGAAAAACCCCGAAGGAAAGGTACCTCCTGGACAGAAAAGAGAAAGGAGTTACACCGGCAGAACATGCGACAATACTGGGCTAGCATAACCTTTGAACATCTTACCACAGAGACTTCTAGTCTTCACAATTGGTCGAAATTCGAAATAGTTAGAATTAGTCGATTTTTGCGAAATCGTTATTTTTAGTGTTACAGCAAAATTTAAAAACGATACTGAAAGAATTTTTGCTGCTGATTAAATATATGCAAATTATATATCGCTAACTCTTCCCGTTCACTATCGCCTGCAAGAATTGAAGAAATTTTTAATAAATTTCGGCGCTGGAGTAGAGATCTCGGAAAGTCGTGAATTTCCCGCGGACAGTCTTAGTGTATTGATAGAAAAATTACCTTCTGAAAACGATGCCGCCATCTGTTTTTGATTATCTGCAACCGTTTCCGAGACATCTACTTAGCAAATCGAGAATCGGGTAAATTCCAGTTTGAAAGTTCTCGACGAATTATTGAATCTTTCCGGAAAATTTACACATCGACTTGTATCTATTTGATTGTTGTTGGCAGGAATACCCCTGTTATATATTGTGCAAAAAGGTCGGCTTTTGCGTTTGCTTTTAGCCCATTGGCCTTGAGTTGGTGGAGTTTTTATTAGGTCGCGCACATTTTTTACACAAATTTGAAAATTGTTTGTTATTAAAATATTTCTGTGATAACTAGAATTTCTTAGTAATAATATTAAGAAGATTTATATCAAATTTTAAATTCGGATGTTTTCACATTTGTTTTCGGATTATCTGACAACTTTTTCATCATTTGGGATTGAGTACAAACTTAAAGAAAAAACTTTTTTGGATTCTTTAATTTTAAATGTTTTTTCTTACAGTTAAGTTCTTGCCACATATTATCACAATATTTGCAAAATTTACCAAAATTTACGTACAAAAATATTATTAATTAAAAGTACAAAAATATTAATAATTTATTATTTAGATATATTTAAACTTTTTGGTTATGGATTTTACCATTTTTGAAACAAGTGTGCTTTCAGAAAGGTTTTTATTTATGATTTAGTTTCAATTCTCCATTTAATTTTAAACATATTTACTAAAATCATCTACTAGTATTATTATCTAATAATACAGCTATCTTCCGATTTACACGGAAGATACGTTCATGTGAAAACCGTGTAAAACGAAAACATAATTTTTGTATGTAAATCTGTGTAAAACGAAAACCAAGCAAAATGAGCGAATTGTGTTGGGATTTTTCATTAATTTTATAATAATGATAATAAATTGTATTTATTGAATATGAAATAAACTGAAAAACAGCAAAACAAACATTTTTTGCATTTTCAAAATGGGAAAGGTGTCAAGTGTCAAAGGAGAAAATTTGAAACTAAAAGGACCAATTATCGAGAGCATAATACACATATAGTATTCGTCTCGCTAAAACAAGAAACAGGAAATTCATATAAACTTTATTATTTATTTTAATAATAACATTTTATTTCCAATAATCTATCAATTAAATTGCTCAGGAGGTAATATATATATATATATATATATATATATATATATATATATATATATATATATATATATATATATATATATATATATATATATATATATATATATATATATATATATATATATATATATATATATATATATATATATATCGTAGATTTTAATAATCCCCAAAAATAATTAAATACGTCATGATTGTTATTAATATTTTATATTAATGCAACGACTTTTTAAATTAAATTTTGAAAATCTAATAACCTCGAATTTCTCCAAAAAGACCAAATTTTGAAAATCTGAAACCGTTTCGTTACTATTTTTAAAAATAAGACAGCGACGGATTAATAAAAATGAGGTTGAACTCTAAAACATAGGTCCGCGTTATAGCCGCACAAAAAGTAGGTTGCATTTTAGGGTGCGCCTTATGTACCGGTAAATACGGTATGTATAGTAAGTTGACTAAACTAAATAGACATTTAAATAGACATTATATTTCATTAGACATATTCATCATGATATCTGTCATACATATAAGAATAAGACTTGTTCTGAGACTAAGTTATGTTAGATTTAATTCCATCGATTCGGCCGGATCTGGGCGGATCCGGTCGGATCGGTAGAAATTCTGCCAGATCCGGTCAGATTGAAAATGACACCGGATTGCAATCCCTAGGTGGGCCATACACATGGCCTGCTCGATTCCCAGACTTAAACCCCCTGGATTAATTCTTATGGGGCTATCTTAAGTCATTAGTTTACGCTACTCCAGTGGAAAATTTGAACGAATTGCGAAATCGGATAATTGCTGGTTGTAACTCAATTAGAAACAAACTTGGTGTATTTGACAGAGTTCGGCACTCAATAACGAGAAGCTTGAATGCTTGTACCTAGACTGGAGGAACTCATTTCTTACAATTATTGTAGATGTAGCAACTTTACATGTACTTTTGATAGTAAAATGTTGTTATTGTCTAAAATTTTGTTCACCCTATATCTTCGAAAGAAAGGGTTTTTCAGAAATCATCATAACACAAAATATTCTTAGGCCAAGGAATACCCCCTTTAATTTTTGCATTTTTAGCTTACACCCTGTATTGCAACTTGTAGGATTTAGAACTTGTGGAAGGTGAGTTTAGAGTTTTTGGTTAGATTACGGGAGGATAGCAGTTCACGTAATCCGCAGAAGCATCTGTTGACGTAGACTATTCTTCGTTGGATTTCCTGGCTTATGTTGCTTTGGCTGGTTACCGTTGATCCCTGGTAAGCAGCTCTCTGACTACCTCGAATTTTTATATACTATGAGGTTTTATTTACTGTGGCCCAGTCTTGTCGCGTGGTTGGTGGTCGATGTTACCATGCATTTTGTCTTCCTCTCGATTGCTTTAAGACCCATTACTGCAGCTTCTGTCTCGTTTTTGACGAATGACTCCTTGGCGTCCCAAACAGTTCTGATAATTACGGTCTGCTAATATCGTCAGCGTATTCCAGGAGCTAACTTGATCTAATAAATATAGTGCCAGTTGTTTGTACTTCCGCATCTTTGACGACTTTTTCTAGCACCAAATTAAATAGGTTGCATGAGAGTGCGTCACCCTGTCGTAGTCCTGTTGACGACAGGAAATGATTTGAGGCACCTTGTATCTTGATAGAGCAGACAGAAGGGAATATTTAATAAAGTATAAAAAGAAACACATTTTATGTAAATTTGGGAAATATTTCAAAACGGCGACATGAAAAAAATGTAGAGTAAAATATTATTAAAATTATTTGATATTTTTACATACAAAAATAAGACTTATCAATTTCTTGAAAACATGTCTTGACCGTTTGTGAAAGTTTTCCACGTAACCTGACTTGTAAGTGTTAATATTATAAATTCCAAATATATTTTTTTTGTTAAATGTAAGAAGATTTTGCACAATAAGAAAATATATGTAAATTTTTGAAATACATCTCTAAAACTAAACTGATTTTTTTTAAGATTACGTTGGGTAAGAGGAATGCAAAGCCTTTATTAATATTCTCCTTGCAAAAAAAAATCAAATATTCAGCAAGTGTTTGTATTCGTGATATAGATCTATAATTGCCAAAAAATGTTTGGCTACATCCAAAACTAGCTTAAACATTTATGGACATGCAATTGCCAAATAACCACATGCAAATACGACCTAGAATATTAATGAGCAAAAAACTCATATTCAGCAATTCATAAAGGATTTTTGATAGCTACAAATATATTTTAATAAATACGGTTATTTGTTTTAGACTAGCAAGCCAATTATTAAAAACTAAATAGTGATGCCCTCCGTAAAAATATTTTTTTTTAATTTATTTTTGAAAAAATTATTTCTAATTTTAAAACATTTTTGTAAAGTAAATTCTGAAATCTCGATTCTTTCATAAAAAAAGAACTAGTAAATATTACGACTTTTAACTATTTATTTACATAATTTGTTATTTTGAGATTAGAAAGATTAGATTAAACTTTATATAAATATTTTTGTAAAATTACAGGAATTGATTAAAAAGTCGTTGCATTAATATAAAATATTAACAACAATCATGACGTATTTAATTATTTTTAGGGATTATTAAAATCTACGATTTAGTCATTTCCAATATTGTTTAGTACAAATTTTCGAGCATTATTAATATATATATATATATATATATATATATATATATATATATATATATATATATACAGGGTGCTTCAAAAAAATGTATACACACTTTAAACTATTGTAGTTTTCCCGCTCTACAAGGCTAATGTTATATTTCTTCGCCAGGTGCCAGCATAATCGTCCCTCTATGTTATATTATCAGTTGGAATTTGTAATATCAACATGGGGGACGTACGTTTGAGTTTTGAAGAACGTAAGCAGGTTATTAAGTGGTACTGGAAGTTTGAGAATGTAAATGAAGTTCAAAGACAGTGGAGAAGGGAGTATGATACAGAACCACCTTCAAGATTAACAATTACACGCATACGAGACAAATTCGAAGTTCATGGAACAGTGTGTGATGTGCATAAAGGTCATTCAGGTCGGCCTCTAACAGCTACAAGTGATGAGTCATCAACGGCAGTCTTGGAACTGTTTCAACGCTCTCCTAACAAATCTTCAAGGCAAGGGGCACGTGAAAGTGATGTAAGTGCTAGCAGCGTGCTACGCATTCTGAAGAGAGGCAAGTATCGTGTTTACATTCCAAGGCTGGTGCAACAGCTAAATGACGACGATCCAGATCGAAGGTTGCAATTTTGTGAATGGATTCAGGAGATGGTGATACGTGAACCGGGATTTATGGGTAGCATCATTTGGTCGGATGAAGCCCAATTCAAACTTAATGGAACTGTCAATAGGCACAATTGTGTTTACTGGGGTGAAGAAAATCTTCACATTACAATTGAAAAAGCTGTAAATTTGCCTGGTGTAAATGTGTGGTGCGGTTTGTCTTCAAGGGGACTCATTGGACCTTTTCGATTTGAAGGCACTGTAACTGGTATTAATTACCTAACAATGCTTGCTGATTCCATATTTCCTGCCATTCGTGCATTATACGGTAATGATGATTTTTATTTTCAACAAGATGGTGCTCCGCCGCACTATCACAGGGACGTACGAGCTTACCTGGAACAAAATTTGTCGGGACAGTGGATAGGACGCAGGGGGCCAATCGAGTTTCCAGCACGCTCTCCAGACCTTACACCACTGGATTTCTTCTTGTGGGGCACAGTAAAAGATGAGGTGTACAAACGTAAACCACGTAACCTAGACATTCTTTGGAATGAGATTCAAGCAGTGTGTAGAGAAATCTCATTGAAGGTTTTGATACGATGTACAGAATCAGTGGTGACTCGTACTCAGAATTGTATTGATGCTGCAGGTCACCAATTTGAACAGTATTAACATTTGTTATTTATGTTTCATTTACATTGGACTTTCAGCTTTCTATTTTCCTGAAATTTAACTTTGTAGAACGGTAAATAAATTTTCTATGGAAGTTCAAAGTGTGTATACATTTTTTTGAAGCACCCTGTATATATATATATATATATATATATATATATATATATATATATCTATATATATATATATAAATATATATATATATATATATATATATATATATATATATTAATAATGCTCGCAAATTTGTACTAAACAATATTGGAAATGACTAAATTGTAGATTTACTTTACAAAAATGTTTTAAAATTAGAAATAATTTTTTCAAAAATATATTAAAAAATAAATATTTTTACGGGGGGCATCACTATTTAGTTTTCAATAATTGGCTTGCTAGTCTAAAACAAATAACCGTATTTATTAAAATATATTTGTAGCTATCAAAAATCCTTTATGAATTGCTGAATATGAGTTTTTTGCTCATTAATATTCTAGGTCGTATTTGCATGTGGTTATTTGGCAATTGCATGTCCATAAATGTTTAAGCTAGTTTTGGATGTAGCCAAACATTTTTTGGCAATTATAGATCTATATCACGAATAAACGAAACGAATAAACACTTGCTGAATATTTGATTTTTTTTGCAAGGAGAATATTAATGAAGGCTGTGCATAACTCTTACCCAACGTAATCTTAAAAAAAATCAGTTTTGTTTTAGAGATGTATTTCAAAAATTTACATATATTTTCTTATTCTGCAAAATGTTCTTACATTTAACAAAAAAAAAATATTTGGAATTTATAATATTAACACTATACAAGTCAGGTTACGTGGAAAACTTTCACAAACGGTCAAGACATGTTTTCAAGAATTTGATAAGACTTATTTTTGTATGTAAAAATATCAAATAATTTTAATAATATTTTACTCTACATTTTTTTCATGTCGCCGTTTTGATATATTTCCCAAATTTACATAAAATGCGTTTCTTTTTTTACTTTATTAAATATTCCCTTCTGTCTGCTCTATCAAGATACAAGGTGCCTCAAAGGTGATACAAAGGGTGACGCACTCTCGTGTAGCCTATTTAATTTGGTGCTAGAAAAGGTCGTCAAAGATGCGGAAGTACAAACAACTGGCACTATATTTATTGGATCAAGTTAGCTCCTGGAATACGCTGACGAAATTAGCAGACCGTAATTAGCAGAACTGTTTGGGACGCCAAGGAGTCATTCGTCAAGAACGAGACAGAAGCTGCAATAATGGGTCTTTGAGTAATCGAGACGAAGACAAAATGCATGGTAACATCGACCACCAACCACGCGACAAGACTGGGCCACAGTAAATAAAACCTCATAGTATATAAAAATTCGATGTAGTCAGAGAGCTGGTTACCAGAGATCAACGGTAACCAGCCAAAGAAATATAAGTAACCTAAATCCAACGAAGAATAGTCTGCGTCAACAGATGCTTCTGCGGATTACGTGAACTACTATCCTCCCGTAATCTAACCAAAAACTCTAAACTCACCTTCTACAAGTTCTAAATCCTACAAGTTGCACTACAGAGTGTAAGGTAAAAATGCAAAAATTCAAGGGGTTATTCCTTGGCCTAAGAATATTTTGTGTTATGATGATTTCTGAAAAACCCTTTCTTTCGAAGATATAGGGTGAACAAAATTTTAGACAATAACAACATTTTACTATCAAAAGTACATTTAAAGTTGCTAAATCTACAATAAATGTTTGAAATGACTTCCTCCAGTCTAGGTACAAGCATTCAAGCTTCTCGTTATTGAGTGCCGAACTCTTTCAAATCAAAGTTTGTTTCTAATTGAGTTACAACCAGCAATTATCCGATTTCGCAATTCGTTCAAATTTTCCACTGGAGTAGCGTAAACGAATGACTTCAGATAGCCCCATAAGAATTAATTCAGGGGGTTTAAGTCTGGGAATCGAGCAGGCCATGTGTATGGCCCACCTAGGGATTGCAATCCGGTGTCATTTTCAATCTGGCCGGATCTGGCCGAATTTCCACCGATACGGCCGGATCCGCCCAGATCCGGCCGAATTGATGGAATTAAATCTAACATAACTTAGTCTCAGAACAAGTCTTATTCTTATGTATGACAGATATGTATGACAGATATCATGATGAATATGTCTAATGAAATGTACTGTCTATTTAAATGTCTATTTAGTTTAGTCAACTTACTATACATACCGTATTTACCGGTGCATAAGGCGCACCCTAAAATTCAACCTACTTTTTGTGCGGCTATAACGCGGACCTATGTTTTAGAGTTCAACCTCATCTTTATTAATCCGTCGCTGTCTTATTTTTAAAAATAGTAACGAAACGGTTTCAGATTTTCAAAATTTGGTCTTTTTGGAGAAATTCGAGGTTATTAGATTTTCAAAATTCCTACAAATAGTCTCACAGTAGAGAAAATAGCGAGAGTACATGATTGTTAATTTTGTCAAATCGTCTTCATTAATCTGTGGCTGCCTTATTTTTTTAAATATTAACAACACGGTTTCAGATTTTCAAAATCAGGATTTTTTGGAGAAATTTGTTGTTTTTAGATTTCCAAAATTCCTCCAAATAGTGACACAGTAAAGAAACTAGTGAGAGTCTGCAAATGTTAATTTTGTAAAATCACAACCTCATTTTCATTGATATGTGGCTGACTCATTTTTCAAAATATTAACAAATCAGTTTTAGGTTATCAATTTGGACTTTTTGGAGTAATTTTTGGTTCTTAGATTTCCAAAATTCCCGTAAATAGTTGCAGAGTGAGGAAAATAGTGAGAGTCTAGAAATGTTAATTTTGTAAAATTTCAATCTTCATTGATATGTCGTTGCCTTATTTTACACAATATTAACAAATTTGTTTTAGATTTTCAAAATCTGGACTTTTTGGAGAAATTTTTGGTTTTTTGATTTCCAAAACTCCTTCAAATAGTAGCACAGTGAGGAAAATAGAGTCTACAAAGGTTAATTTTATAAAATTTGAACCTCATCTTCATTGATCTGTCGCTGCCTTATTTCTCAAAATTCTAACAAATAGGGATTGCAATCCGGTGACATTTCCAATCCGGCCGGATCGATGGAATTAAATCTAACATAATAAATATTGCCGGTGCACAAAGCGCACTCTAAAAGTTAACCTACTTTTTGTGCGCCTATAACGCGGACCAATGTTTTAGAGGCAATTTTTTTGGAAAAAAGTTATAAACCAGCAAATACGCTAATTATTTTAATTTTACATTATTTATCAAAAAACCTTATTTGGTTTTAAAAAAACCATGTGCCGCCATGCGCACCACGCATTTAAAGTACCTACTCATGCAACATCGCCATTATTTTACCAAAAATTAGCTTCTTCGAAATCTACTAGCAGACCATATATACCGATATCGTCTCGAAGATCCAACTAGGCATACTCCAATGGGCGGGACATGTCGGCTACGGGCTAGCAGAGAACCTTGCAAAGAAAATTCTCGAGGCGAAGCCAGTAGGGAGGAGAAAACCTGGAATTCCAAAGCTGCGCTGGGAAGACGGGTTCCGAGGATGCATCGAAGCTGGGTATTTGGAGCTGTAGTGGACCACTACTACTGCACAGGACCATAATTTCCGGTATATTGGTACCGGATCCGGTTTAGTGATGCCGGATCCGCAGGATTACCGGATTCGGTTTTCCGGATTGCAATCCCTTGGTCCACCTCGACCAATTCAGCGATCTCCGTGTGTTGCTGTTAAAAAATCAAGAGCAACCAAACTGAAATGTGTAGGTGCACCATCGTGCATAAACCACATTGCAATTCTTGTCGCCAATGGTACATGCAGAAACCCGAGAAAAGTTTCTTCCAAAAAGTTGCGATACATCTATAAATAACGGATCTAAGTATTGGATAGTCACCCACAATTCCAACCCAAACGTTCAAGGTGAACTGAATTTGAAATCGATCATCACATACCTCATGCAGATTTTCATCTGCCCACATATGGTTATTATGAGAATTCCTTATTGTATTTCTTGTGAAACTCGCATCATCGGTGAAAAGAATATGTGTCAGGAATTGAGGGATTACAACTATTGCTTGCAAAAGCCATTGGCATAACGCTATACGTGGACAATAATCAGCAGGTAGTAGTGCCTGAACACGTTGAATGTGGTATGGATACAACAACTTGCCCTTAAGAACTTTCCAAACTGTCCAATGACTTACATTCAAAGTATTGATCTTCCTCTATTGATCACGTCCAGCACATACTATTCCAGTTGTACCGTTCTTACTGTCATTAATCTTCCTGGCCCTCCATTTCGTTTCAATGTGCCTGTTTCACGAAGACGTCGATGAATGAATCGGAGATTTTTCGGTCGGGGAAATTACGGCTAGGAAACCGTTCAATGTACAATCCTCTAGCTTGTTTGTTCAATTACCATCAGCAAGTGCATATGAAATGCATGCATGCATGTCATCTTCGAAACAAAGTGGTTTTTCAGAAATCATCATAGGACAAACTATTCTTAGAATAGTCATGGAATAACCTTTTGAATTTTTGCCGCATGTTTACCTAATGCTCTGTATATTGCTCAGAAACCTAGACCATGTCAAAGAAAGATGAGGCGATTCTAGGGGTTTTCGAAAGAGAGGTACTTCTTTGGATTTTTTGGACTGTTCGTGAGGACGGTCTCTGTAAAAGTCGTAATAACTTCGAAATTTACTAGCAGACCAAGGATATATCGTCTCGAAGATCCAACTAAGCAGACTCCGATGGGCGGGATTTGTCGGCCGCTGGCCAGCAGAGAAAATTCTCGAGGTGAAGCCAGTAGGGAGAAGAAGACTTGGAAGGCCAAAGTTGTGCTGGGAAGACGGGGTCCGAGGATGCAACGGAGCTGGGTGTTTGAAGCTGTAGTAGACCACTACTACTGCACAGGACCCTAATTTCAATTTTGGCCAAGACCCGCACAGAGTTGTACGCCTATGATGATGATGGCATATTCCCTTCTTCAAAAATTGGCTGCAATTCTTTTGAATGACTACACGGAAAAAAGTACACTCTAGAAATTACAGTTTAAATAGTAACGTGGGTCCTTACTAATACAAATTTGTAAAAATTGCAGTTCATACTGTAATTTTTAAATTTAAGTTTTAAAAATTACAGTATGAACTGCATTCTTGTACCGTATGAACTGCATTTCTGTACAGTATGAACTGCATTCTTCAATTGTAATTTCTAGAGTGTACTTTTTTCCTTGTAGTCACTGTGGCGTCAGCGGCTGTTGATGGTCAGGGCATAAATTACGCCAATATTAATATTAAATCCGAAAGGGAACATTTTCGTCCAATTTCGAGGAATTTTTGTTTTTCAATGGTTTTGTAAATCTAAATAGAAATTTGAAAGAGTGCTATAAGAAATAACTTTTGCTCCTGTGGTGTGGGGATAAAAGAAAAGCACCACCAAAGCCTGTCGTAAAAGGCGACTAAAAGAATATTAACATATGAATGCACCCTAAATAAAAATCGCCCCTTGATATTAATAAAAGACATTTGTTATAGTCAAGTTTTTTTTATAAACACATCAAATTACTTGTGAAATTAATGAAACATCATTTGTTAACAGAATTTCAGATATTTCATAAAATAATGTGTAATTTATAACAAAGTTCAGCCGAATTTCGATATTTTCTATAAATTACAATTTGTTGGCAAACCGTTCAAAACCAAAAGAAAACATTACATTATATACACACACACACACACATTCTGGCCGACTAACTGACTGACATCAACGCACAGCTCAAACCCTTTGACCCGCAAACATAAAATTTGGAAGAAATGTTGCTGCTATGGCGTAAACATCCACTAAATAAGTATTTTTGGAAATTTCGTTTTTGAGGGAGCAAAAAGGGGAGTTTGATGCACAAGTCTTACATTAAAGTTTTATACATAGTATATATCTCAGATACGAGAAATGTTATACATATGAAAATTGCTACTAAGATCCGTTTATAAAAATAAAGATACACGTGTTTCACAGTCTAGCGAACATTCGATTGAGGGGGCTGTAAATTGGGGATTGAATATTTTCATTTGAAATTGGGGATCGAACTTATATCTCTGAAATCGAATATACTATAATAGTCAAAATTGGCAGTTAGATTCTTCTTCTAGACAAAATAGAGAAGAGTTTTGAACGGGTTTTGGCATTTTCCGAAAATATAGCTAAGGGGGTTCCAAATGTGAGATACTTATATTATGTACAATTTTCGAATCTTACTTAAGGTCTATTGTAATATCAGTCTTTATATTACTCACAAGATAATCAATATTTGGTAAACATAGCTGACCTGAATTAATTTGACAGATATAAAAATCCACACGAGCGAACCTGCGGGCTGTAACTAGTTACTTACACAATATTGAATTTAGCAAGTTATATAAAATTCTAATACAGACTTGATACATGTGTTATTTATTATTGGTATTATTATTTAAAATGCAATTCTATAAATTAAAACTCTTGTTAAAGTACTTGAGTAATGAAAATCTCACTTACATTTTTTCAATGATACATAAATAATCCAAATTGGGTTTCGCAGAAACTTGGACAACATCCAAAGGACAATAAGCGATATGTTTGCAGTGTCCTTCGACATCTCCCGGTCCGATACACTCTTGATACCTCCTGTTCAGCTAAATATGGCGAAGCAATTAGACAAATTGCTCTTAAAATTGATCGATGCAATTCCAATTAAAAAATATTTGATACTCACTTTATGCCGTTTACTTAATCCCACGTATCTTCTCCGCCTAGTGTAAGTATCGTGGTAAAGCTGGAGACTTCCTAAATCCAATTCAGGTCTATTAATTAATCGGTCGCTGTCTGAAATGAAATATTATGTAACGAACCGTGTTGCTTGTTTAGCAATATCTTATTTATCTCTGCGATTTTATTCTTTTGCTGAAGTTGCTACGTAGGATTAACTCCTCAATGTTGTAATTGTATTTAAAAAAAAAAAACTCTACGTTTCAAGTTGATTTTGTGTAGGATAGTTTTATTAATTTCATTTGTGAATGTGTCTGTTAAGTCTTTAACAATATTGTCTTATGTGTGTTTTTTGTTTTAATTTTTTGTTGAGTTTAAAGGAAGCAATAATTGCTTCAATCAAAATTTGTACATTCCAAATTTAGTGGGAATCAATTATTTACCTTTACTGAAAATGTAGTTTGTGTTTTATTTAATCAAATTTCGTATGGAATTGATTTACTTACAAAGGTAAGGCTAATTTTTCTAAAATATTACAAAATTGATTTGGAAAGTATTTTCTTCAAAAACAAGAAACCTAAAGATTATTCGAAAAATTAAGTTTTCTGACCAATTATTTCATTTTGTATAGTAAGTATAGATATTTAACCTAATCAATGAAACTAATCACTGAAAATGTAGTTGGTGTACAATTTGATCAAACCTCATATGGTACTAAATCGATTTAGCTACAAAAGTAAATTGTTTTAAAATATCCCAAAACTGATTTGGAGTATTTTATGAAGTATTTTTCTTGAAAAACAAGAAACCTAAGGTTAATTGAACAAATTTTGTTTTCTGGTAAATTATTTCATTTTGTATAATAAGTATAGATATTTAAAATACAGTGGAATCCGTTTATTACGACTCCGCCTATATTAAACAACCGCTTAATATGAAGTAATTGCAGTGTGAAGTTTGGTTTTTATGTTAAATTCTTTATAGAAAAGTTTGCATATGATGACTTCGTTATTTAATGACGTGTCGGATATATTGACATGTCGATTATTATGACTTATTTTTAAGAACTTATGTCCGGCTATAGTGACGGTGACCTAAAAAACCACGTTATTTTAGCAGTGTTAAATCGTTCCCAAACGATTATGCAAACAATCGTAAAGCTTAAATGACGTCAGAACTGTTCGAAAAGTGGTTTCGAGATTGGGATCGCGATTTGGTGGAAAAGAAGAAAAATATTTTATTGCTGGTTGATAATTGACCGGCGGATCCAAAAGTTACTGATTTAAAGTCTTGCTTTCCTTCCACTAGATACATCAGTCTTGAAGCCAATGGATCAAGAAATTACAAGGTTACTCAAAAGCAATTTGAAGAACCTTGTGCATAAAATAATTAATTAATTATAATCAACATAGCTCTTCTACTATAATAACAGTTCTAGATGCACTGGTTTATGATGCCTCGAATAAAATTCCACATAATAACATATACAACTGTTTCAAACATGTAGGATTTATTGAAAACCATGCTGGTTCACTTATTCAAAATACAGTAGAAAATTAATTTGATGATGAAGATGACGTTCCTTTATCTTTGTGGGTACAAAACCTAAATTCACTATTATTAGACACTAATAGCGCTCTCCTCCCATAAGAAGAACTACTAGATGAAAATATCATACAGAATATTACACTTAATGAGCAAAGCGAAAGCGATGAAGAAGAGCAAGTCGAGAAAGAATCAATACATGCCGCAGAAGAGGTTTTAAAAACTGTAGACTTATTATCACGATTTTTTCATACCAATTTCGAAAATGATAATTTAGACAGGACAATGTCTTCTTTATACAATAATGTTAGAGACTGTTATTACAATCTTAAGATAAAACAAAAGCAGACAAAAATTATTGATTTCTTATGTAAAGAATGACAAAATATGTTATGTAAATTGGTATTTAGTAACATTTGTATTTTATATTCTGTATACACTTTTTTTGGATTTTCTTCTTGTTTCCTCCCATAACCTCTTCATGCGTTCCCTTCTTTTCTTTCCCGTCGGAAATGATCAGTTTGGACCTCCTCATTGTTGGATCCTGAAATGCTTTTATACTGTCTACTCTCAAACTCCTTCTAAACCCTGTTCTTCTGTGGGCCATCTGTAGTCTGATTCCAACTTCTGCCGCATCCCTTTTCATTTCATCTACCCATTTAGATGTGGCCTTTAACCCCATGATGTAGTTGAAGATCCTTTTGGTCAGTCTGCATTCATACATTCTAAGTAGGTGTCCGTAGAACTTCAACCTCCGCTTCCTCATTGTGTCCGTGATATTCCCTGTGTATTTGTAGAGTTCTTTGTTTTTCCTCATCCTCCAGGTCCCATTAGTAGTTTTCTGTGGTCCGAATATTTTCCGCAGTATCCTGCTTTCTTTCTTTTCGAGTTCTTGATACTCTCCCTATTTATTTAAAATAAGACACTCCGAGGCGTACAATCCTTCAGGTTGTACTACCGATTTATAATGTCTGATTTTGGCCTTGCAGGATAGAACTTCAACCTCCGCTTCTTCATTGTATCCGTGATATTCTCCGTGTATTTGTAGAGTTCTTCGTTTATCCTCATCCTCCAAGTCTCATCAGTAGTTTTCTATGGTCCGAGTATTTTCCGCAGAATCCTCCTTTCTTTCTTTTCGAGTTCTTGATATTCCCACTTTTTATTTAAAAGACACTCCGAGAGGCGTACAGTCCTTCAGGTTGCCTGTTTGTTGTAATTGTTGGATCCATTCCCCCAGGTATTTAAACTTCTCTGTTCTCTTTATCTTCCCATGATTTACTTCCAAGTACCTCTTTGGTGCTTGTACTCCATATATTTTATTTTTTCAAAGGTTTCATCGATTTCCTGAAGACAAGCATATTTCGAGCTTCTTCTCGGTTATTGGCCAAGATACCAAGGTCATCGGCATAAGCTAAACATTTGATTTCCAGGTTTTTCCTTTACCTCCCAAGGTGTATTCCTCTTATTCTATCCATATTCAGGGCCTCTTCCCGGGTTTTCCTTATTTTCTACTATACGATGTTGAAGAGCATTGGAAATAATCCATCTCCCTGTCCTGTCTTAATTTCAAACGAGTCAGATATTTCCCCGAAGGACTTGATTTTCGAGATGGTATTCGTCAGCGTTTGTTTGATTTGTCCCGTTTTTTTTTTGTAAATTCCACACTCTTTCAAGGTACTAAATAATAATTGTCTGTCAATTGAGACGTATGCCTTTTTAAAGTCGATAAAGATGACCACATTGTCCTGTCTTCTTAGAGCTCTTGTCCGCAGAATGCTTTTTATATAGAATATCTGTTCCGCGCATGATCCTCCTTTTCGGAAACCAGCTTGGTATTCTCCAACGAGGCGATCAGCCTGTTCTTCCACTCTGCTCAACAGAACTTTAGATAGTATCTTATAAGCGATTGGAAGTAGAGAGATCCCCACATATATATATATATATATATATATATATATATATATATATATATATGTATATATATATATATATATATATATATATATATATATATATATATATATATATATATATATATATATATGTTGTATTGTTTTCTCGGGGATTCCGCGTTGATGCTGAGGGTTGGCTGAGCTACTGACGCAGTATGCGTCGAACGGTTGACCCGTACGGACGCATATATCTCTTGAGAATGGCGAATGTTAGTTCGCCGAAACGTCGAGAATCCGGTTCTTTTCAGACCCAACCCTCAGCATCAACGCGGAATCCCCGAGAACCAATACAACACATATATCTATCCGCGAAAACCTCAAATACAACATATATATATATATATATATATATATATATATATATATATATATATATATATATATATATATATATATATATATATATATATATTGATCCGTTCGATTACTTTTCTTATGAAGTGGATCTATGAGCGCACATTTCTAGTCATTTGAGATCTGTCCCGTTTTACATATTTCTTGGATGATAAGATGGTGGATTCTTTTTGCAGCGATCTCTCCTCCGATCTTCCACATTTCTTTCCACAATTCCACCTTCCCCTGTTGATTTGTTATACTTGAGCTCTTTGATTATCAGTTTTATCTCATCTAGACTTGGTGGTTCGGAATCTCGGGTTCTCGTGGATTTGATTATTGGCGGCCAATCTCTCTAGAGGTTCTGCGCAGTTTAGCTGCACTTTAAAATGGTTCACCAAGAGCTCGCAGTTTTCTTTATTATTAGTAACTATGTTACTATCTATGCGCTTAAAACAAAGAGTTGGTGGTTGATACCCTTGTAGTTATTCCTTATTAATTCTTCTTCCAGTTCTCTTTTGAGCACTTATGACGTTAGCTTCTTTCCTTTCATTCCTGAAGTCTTCCCATTTTTCATCGGTTTTATTGAAATACCACCTCTTCCATGAATTTAACCTCCTTTCAAGTAGTTCATCACATTTTTTATTTTACCACCTGTGCTTCCTTTTTCTTGGAGTGTTTCCCAAAACTTCAGATGCTTTGATTAATGATTCTCTGATCTCATCCCAACTGTTCATCTCAATATCAGACAGGTTTTCAAGGTTAATTAATTTATCTATGTTTTGCTTCAAAGTATCAGTTCTCATTCTGGGCTTCTTGCTTATTCTACACTTGTGTCTGTTTGGCTGGAATTTTACTTTGATTTCTAAAAAGGATTTCGAATGGTCTGATTCAATGTTGGCACCTTTTCTCACTTTGACGGTCAGGATTTTCTTATGGTTCCGGGTTGTTATTGCGACATAATCGACAAATTATAACATAATGACACATGATGCAAAAATAATAACACACTATAAACATATGTATATGTCATTTTTTTTTTGTTAATACATATATCAAATTTGTAGTTTCCCTCTCTATTAAACTAAATAACTGACAAAAATAGGAAGTTGTATATTTTCTAAGACTACGCTTTGTATGACATCCGCTTAGTATGACGTGTTTATCACCTCTCTTCGATATCATTATAAGCGGATTCTACTTATGCTAAATTGACTATTTAATACCTAAACAAGTGACATCACTGATCTTAATTCAAATAATTGGGATATTATTTAATCAAACCTTGAATAAGATAGCAATAAAAAGGCTTGTTTAAATTAGGTCTATAAGAGCTGCCACCTCTTCAAAATTCAAATTTGATAACACCAGAATTAAGAATTCTTTATGTGCTAATTTTTGTGCTCGAAGCCTTCAATGAAAGAATCAAATTTTACTAGTGGGAGTGCTAACTTAACAGTCACGCTAGCACCCACCCATCCGAAAAATTGGAATACCGATACCAAATAAGCACTACAATTATGTGCTATTTATGTGCTTTTCAAGTACCCTGGAGCGAATTCAAAAATTATGTGTTCTCCAGATATGATATTCCCGATTTTTGTGGTCGCACCCTTGTACGACAAATTCACCACGAACTGTATTAGCCTTAAGAGGTAAAATCTTTAATAATCGAGAACAGAAATTTTAAATAACGCAAAATTATTTCAATAATTATGTGTTCTCCAGATATGCTATTTACGTTTTTTGTGCTCAAACCCTTGTGCGAAAAACTCACCCTGAACGGAATGTGCCATAAGAGGTGAAATCTATAATAATCGAGCACACAAGTTTTAACCAACGCGATATTTTTGCAATGATTATGTGTTTTCCAGATATGATATTCGCGATTTTTGTGCTCGCACCCTTGTACGACAAACTCACCCTGAACTGTATTAGCCTTAATAGGTAAAATCTTTTATAATCGAGAACATATATTTTAAATGACGCTAAATTGTTTCAATAATTATGTGCTCTCCAGATATGGTATTTACGATTTTTGTTCTCATACCTTTGTACGAAAAATTCACCCCAAACTGCATGAGCTCTAAGAGGCGAAATCTATAATAATGGCGCACAAAAATTTTAATCGACGCGATATTGTTGCAATAATTATGTGTTCTCCAGATATATAATTCGCGATTTTTGTGCTCGCACCCTTGTACGAAAAATTCACCCCGAAACGTATGAGTCATAAGAGGTGAAATCTTTAGTAATCGAGAATAGAAATTTTAACCGGTGCGAAATAGCTATAATTATTTACTCTCCAGATATTCTATTTACGATTTTTGTGCTCAAACCCTTGTGCGAAAAACTCACCCCGAACTGAATGAGCCATAAGAGGTAAAATCTATAATAATAGCGCCCACAAGTTTAACAAGATATTGTTGCAATGATTATGTGTTCTTCAGATATGATTTCCCGAATTTTGTGCTCGCACCCTAGTACGAAAAATTCACCCCGAACTCTATTAGCTTTAAGAGGAAAAATCTTTAATAATCGAGAACAGAAATTTTAAATTACGCAGAATTATTTCAATAATTATGTGCTCTCCAGATATGCTATTTACGATTTTTGTGCTCAAACCCTTGTGCGAAAAAGTCACTCTTAACGGAATGAGCCATAAGAGGTGAAATCTATAATAATCGAGCACACAAGTTTTAACCAACGCGATATTGTAGCAATGATTATGTATTCTCCAGACATGATATTGTCTGACTTGTACGAAAAATTCACCCCGAACGGTATGAGTCATAAGAAGTGAAATCTTTAATAATCGAGAATATAAATTTTAACCGGCGCGAAATAGTTGCAGTAATTATGTGCTCTCTAGGTATGTTATTAGCGATTTTTGTGCTCACACCCTTGTACGAAAAATTCACCCAGAACAGTATAAGCCATAAGAAGTGAAATCTATAATAATAGAGCAAATAAATTTTAACCGAATCACAATTGTTGCTATAATAATGTCCTCTCGAGATATGCTATTCGTATTTTTTGTGCTCGCACGTTTGTACGAAGATTGCACCCCGAACTGTATTAGCCTTATGAAGTGGAATTTTTAATAATCTAGAACAGACATATTAAGTCACGCTAAATTATTGCAATAATTATGTGCCCTTCAGATATAATATTCGCGATTTTTGTACTCGCACCCCTGTACGAAAAATTCACACCGAACTAAATTTCTGTGCAACAGTACAAAAGATTTCACCTCTTATGGCTCTCACCGTTCGGGGTGAATTTTTCGTACAAGGGTGCGAGCACAAAAAACGCGAATATCATATCTGGAGAATACATAATCATTGGAACAATATCGCGTTGGTTAAAACTTGTTTGCTCGATTATTATAGATTTCACCTCTTATGGCTGCTCATTCCGTTCGGGGTGACTTTTTCGCAGAAGGGTTTGAGCACAAAAATCACAAATATCATATCTGGATAATACATTATTATTTCGATTCCGATAAAATTTCTGTGCTCTCTTATTATAGATTTCGCCTCTTATGGCTCATATATTTCGGGGTGAATTTCTCATACAAGGGTGCGAGTACAAAAATCGCGAATTATATATCTGGAGAACACATAATTATTGCAACAATTTCGCGTCGGTTAAAATTTTTGTGCGCCATTTTTATAGGTTTCACCTCTTAGGGCTCATGCAGTTCGGGGTCAATTTTTCGCACAAAGGTGTGAGAACAAAAATCGTAAAAAACAAATCTGGAGAGCACATACTTATTGAAACAATTTCGATGTTCTCGATTATAAAAGATTTTACCTCTTAAAGCTAATAAAGTTCAGGGTGAGTTTTTTGTACAAGGGTGCGAAAAAAAATCGTGAATATCATATCTGGAAAGCATATAATAGTTGCAACAATATCGTGTTGGTTTAAATTTCTGTGCAAGAGTATAAAAGATTTCACCTCTTATGGCTCTCACCGTTTGGGGTGAATTTTTCGTATAAGGGTGCGAGCACAAAAATTGCAAATATCATATCTGGAAAACACATAATCATTGCAACAATATCGCGATGGTTAAAATTTTTGTGCGCCATTATTATAGATTTCACCTCTTATGGCCCATTCCGTTCGGGTTGAGTTTTTCGCACAAGGGTTTGAGCACCAAAATCGTAAATAGCATATCTGGAGAGCACATAATTATTGAAACAATTTTGCGTTATATAAAATTTGTGTTCTCGTTTATTAAAAATTTCACTTCTTATGGCTCATATATGTTGGGGTGAATTTCTCATACAAGGGCACGGAAATCGCGAATTATATATCTGGACAACACATAATTATAGCAACAATGTCGCGTCGATTAAAGTTTTTGTGCGTTATTATTATGATTTCACCTCTTAGGGCTCATGCAGTTCAGGGTGAATTTTTCGTACAAAGGTATGAGAACAAAAATCGTAAATATCATATCTGGAAAACACATAATCATTGCAACAATATCGCTTTGGTTAAAACTTGTGTGCTCGATTATTATAGATTTCACCTATTATGGCTCATTGCGTTCGGGGTGAGTTTTTCGCACAAGGGTTTGAGCACAAAAATCGTAAATAACATATCTGGAGAGCACATAATTATTGAAATAATTTTGGGTAATTTAAAATTTCTGTTCTCGATTATTAAAGATTTTACCTCTTAAGGTTATTAGAGTTCGGGTTCAATTTTTCGTACAAGGGTGCGAGCACAAAAATCGGGAATATCATATCTGGAGAACACATAATTATTGCAACAATATAGCGTTGGTTAGAACTTGTTTGCTCGATTATTATAGATTTCGCCTCTTATGGCTCATTCCGTTCGGGGTGAGTTTTTCGCACAAGGGGTTGAGTTAGCGAATTCGCTCCAGGGTATTTGAAAAGCACATAAATAGTACATAATTGTAGTGCTTATTTCGTATCGGTATCCCAATTTTTCGGATGGGTGGGTGCTAGCTCGGCTGTTAAGCTAGCACCCCCACTAGTAAAGTTTGATTCTTTCATTGAAGGCTTCGAGCACAAAAATCGCGATTGCGGCACATAATTAGCACATAAAGAGCACATCTGGTGTTATCAAATTTGAATTTTGAAGAGGTGGGGTGCCAGCTTTATAGACCTGTTTAAATTACATCAGCAATATTTCATTTTTGAAGAACAGGCCGAAATTTATAAGTTTAATTGAACATGAAAATAAACTCAAATATTATAAAATATGAAACGGATGGTTGCGACCGTTACTAAGTAGTAACTTACTCTGAATTAAAAATTTTACGTTTCATGTTTTTACCACTAATTTTTGTGAAAATATTATATAAATTGTGAAGTTATATAAATCTACGCACTTTACACGACTCGAGTTTCGACTGTTCAAAGTCATATTCAAGTGGATTACAAATTGATGAGATTGAATTTATACTAAGAGTTTCGTTGGAGAGGGGAGGTATCTGTCTGTAGTTGGGAGCTTATCTAGAGACGATTGCATTAGATAAAAAAGTTGTGAAAAGTTTTGGTAGGTTTGCTCGTTAAGGATATTTACTGATGGATTACGGCTTTGTTTTAAAAATTCTAATGACTTCAGGAGATTAAGCTACGGGCCTTTATTACAATTATGTAAGATTTTTAGATTATCTATTTCGAGGAATTTATGATTACATTCTAGACAATGATAGCTTATTATATAGAAATAGCTTATCATTGCATGATACATCGAGCTTTTTCCATCTTACCGCGGACAAAAGAACTAAGGAATTAAACACTATCATATCAGGACAAATACAACGTTATGTTGGAACTAGGTTTTAAGAAAATCAATACCTAGTTAAATGTCGCGGCCCAAACAAATCAGTACATGTATTACACAATATATAAACAGGTCATAAACGAAACGAAATAACCCTGCTGAAAGAATGCAATTCAAAAAACCTTGATACGTTAGAAGCCATTTATGTGCATAAAAATAAAGAATGTTTCCTCAATAACGACCTAAGTATGCTCTTTAATCCCCTGTTACCTTTAATACCCACGCAATCACGTAAAACCCTCTAAAATAGTTTCTTGAGTTTTTTTAAATTGTTTTAGGAAACAAAAAATAGATGCTTGTAATCTCGTAAATATTACTTCATAAGAAATATTACTTGCTGAAACATCCCCTGTTCTAATTTAGATATATAAGCTTGTTTTTCGTATGTAAAAAAATTGTTATACTGATGATGTCATGTTAATTGACGACATGTATACATTTATTTTCCAGAAATATAATTTTGAAGAAAAGATCAAAAGAGTTTTTATTTCATACTATCATATCAATTGCCACAGAGAATCATTTCAAAATTACACACATCCAAAATTTTATTATAAAAAATAAAAAATTAAATTGAATCATAACCAAAATATACCCTAAAACGCCAAATTCAGAAAAAAAACCTTCATTTCTCTCACATATTTTGGTAAAACCAGTGAAAAAATAGCAAACGTTTTGTGAAAACAAAATCTACAAGTAGCATTTACCTTCTTCAAAATTATCCCATATATTATTTAATGATAAATACATATTCAACCCATTCAAAAAATCCAGCGTATATGAGATTTATTGTTCGGAATGCAATAGCGTGTACATAGGTTAAACAAGTGTGTATTGCGACATATATCTATTATACACTCTCTCTATAACCACAGCAATAGTTCCCATTTAGATCAGCTCTTCCTACCCTAATTCCTTTAGGAATTCGGATCAATGAAAATTAGGATATGAAGCTCAATTTTTGCAATTCTTCCTCGTTAAAGTAATTGATCCCCACATTCTTCTTCTTCTTCGTGGCGCTACAGTCCCATTTGGACCTGGATATTTTCCCCCGTATTTTCTGCCTCCAGTCGTCTCTTTGCCTTGCTGTTATTTTCCTATTACGAACTTTCAATATTTGTTTGACCTCCTCTTCAATGTTTTTTATCCATCTCTGTAGAGGTCGTCGTCTTCCCCTTGCACCCTCCATCCGCCCATTTTATACTTTCTTTTGTGAGCGGTCCTCATCCATTCTCTCCCGCCCATTTTAATCTTTGTAATTTTATAAATTCGACAATATCTGGCTGGTTATATTTCTGTTTTAATTCGAAATTATATCGGATTCTCCATTCCCCATTCTCTACTACCGGTCCATACATTTTCCTTAGGATTCGTCGTTCCCATCTTGCTAGATAGATCCCCACGTACACCTATAATATTTCTTTAAAATGAAAGCTCAAAAGAGAAAAACTATATGAATGTTTCCTCTTCCAAGGTTCTAATCTCCTTCTAGCTATAGGGTTTTGAGTTTATCTTTGAGTCTGCAGTGCTCTGTTGAGAACACTTAACTTGTTCCTGCATAATTTTTAACAAGTTCTCATCCTTTTCTGGTTTATATTTCCCAGCATGTTTGTCGGCTTCTTCATTGCAATCTATACCAAAGTGTCCTGAGAGCCAGTATAAAGCTACCTTTATTACCACATTTTTCTAAACTATCTAGGATATAATGGTAAAAAAACTTACTGCTAAATGAAAGCTTGACAAACTAACATGATCGTTTTGTGTTTCTGGCGATATTTCTTATACTGTTATACTGTCTATACATCTTTCGACTACGTGTACCTACACGGAAAAAAGTACACTCTAAAAATTACAGTTTAAATAGTAGCATCGGCCTTTCGAATTTGAAACTGTAAAAAGTAACAATTGCTTTTTTTAATTACAGTTTCCGGATTATTAGTAAATAAGTTTTAAAAATTACAGTATGCGACTGCAATCTCTAGAAATTTGTATTCGTAAGGCCGCTGCTACTATTTAGACTGTAATTTTTAGAGCGTACTTTTTTTCCGTGTATGCTTGACAGATACTTGGGTATATTTCCTTCGATTAGTACTTGTTCCAATTACTCCCGTTCCTGTATATTAGTTTGTATTCGAGCCATCTGTATATCCCCTATTAACAATTTGACCTATATTATATGTTGAGGATTCATCCACCATATAGTATTAAACATGATCACTACTACATTGGTACTTCAAGCCATGTAATTTTTTTTGCAAATCTGTTCCTGTGTCTCCTCGCAATTATTTTCCGTCTACCTATTCAATTCTTGCTGAATCTTAGTATCGCTGATCTCTAAGGCTCATTGCACTTTAATCTGAGAAAGTACAGAAGGGGTTATGTATTAGTGTTATCATAAAGTGTCGAAAATATAGATTGCAATAACTTCAGAATCAGATTTATAATAAAGTAACTGTATGCTATATGCCAGGAGCCAGGACTCTTTGGTATATGGGGTAATAAAGAAACCGACCATCTAGCAGTCCTTCTGCAGAATTACTATGCACACGTTCCTCAATCGAATGATTAAAACATTAAATAATGAAACAGGTGCTGAAACCTGGAAAGTCAAGGCAAACCAAATAAAAAAAAAATCTGTTAATGGAAACTTGCATAAATTGAACTAGAACAGCTGTGAATTTCTAAAATTCTTGGCAGGAATCCTAACTGCCGAGATAAGAAATATTTGAAAACATACAGTATGGAGAGTTCTTTTCAGAAATTGTGAAGCATTACATTGCAATTGAAAGGCCTATATATACCTTTTTACGATTAGTTAGCTCATGTGCCTCCGCAATGTTTTAAAGGCGGGAATATGAAAATTTCGGACACATTTTATTATTTTCACTGGTTATACGGCAAAAAAATTCGGGCAATTTTGACGCACATGGCGAAAATTTATTGGTGCTATCTGCCTGAATCAGATGCAACTGAACTCTAACTCCTCTATTGCAATTCTAAAATACTTGAATACTCTGGAATGTAATCACAAATTCCCCGCAATAGATAAAATCTAAAAATCTTGCATAATCGCAACAAAGGTTTAATCTCGTCGAGCCATTATAAATTTCCAAACAAAGCCGTAATCCATCAGTCAAAATATTTAACGAACAGACATAATTCACAAACAAATATAATTCAGACCGAACTAACTTTTTAATCTACCGCAATCATCTTCAGATAAGCCCCTAACTAGAGACATACACCTGCTCTCCCCATCAAAACTCTTTATCAGTCTAAATACAATCAGTATAAATACAATTTCATTAATTTGTAATCCACTTGAGAATGGCCTTCTACAGTCGAAACTGGAGTCGTGTAAAGTGTGTAGATTTATATAACTGCACAAGTTATATAATATTTTCACAAAAAATAGTGTTAAAAGCATACCTCGTGCATTTTTCAATTCAGAGTAATTATAAAATACGTTTAAAAATTTTATAATTTAAGTTCCAAGAAACGAATCTTGAGATGAATATAAATTATAAATAATTTATGTAATGTTACTTTTATGTGATTGTTTTAACTGAAATCATTCACGAATTTTGTAAATTTTTGTAAATTTTTAATGTAGGAAATTGAAGATGAAGCAGAATGTAAGAAGAAATATACTCTGTGACATAAGAAATACAACACTAAGATAGGGTAAGAACTTCTGGACCAAATTTGGCAGAAATGTTTGACTAGTCAGGTAGTAATTGATTAAAATTTCATTCAATAATCGTGTAGCCATTCTCAAGCATGGTCTATGGAGGCAATATGAATGCCCACCGATATGTTCATAAAGCGGTAGAACCCCATATCTTTGCATTCCTCCAGGAGCTGGAGGACGCGATTTTCCAACAAGATAATGCCCGTCCCCACATTGCAAGGCATTGTATGAAGCGCTTCGAAGAGGCTAACGTCAATATCTTGCCGTGGCCACCCAGATCTCCCGACCTTCCGCCCATTGAACATGTGTTGGACATGATGGGTAGAACACTCAAGCAATTAGCACATCCACCACAGATACTAGAAGCTCTCCGGCATGAACTACAGATTGCCTGGGATGCAATACCTCAGGGAGAAATCGATAACCGAATTTCATGGAATTCATGTCAAGAAGGGTGCGGGAGTGTGAAACTAATTGGGGATGTCCAACACATTATTAATAAAAAATGCCTTTATCTATTGTTTAATTTCCTTGAAATTTTAATCAATTACTACATTTGACTAGTAAAACATTTCTACCAAGTTTGGTCCTTACCTCTTTTGGTGTTACATTTTTTATGTCACAGAGTATATAAAATACAACTTATATACTCTGAAAAATATTTTATAGAAACTATATTTATTATATATAATAGTTGAATATATATTAATGTATAATAGTTGAAAAATACTAATATATAATAGTTGAAAATCGATTGACCAAATAATATCTATGCAAACGAATCTGCAGAGAAATAAGGGCGAATTTAAGAATTGGTTCACAAGTTTCTAAAACCAGAAACAAATTTACTGATTTAAAAAAAACTACAAAACAGAAATATAAAAACTTAAAGGATTCTTAATGACTTAATTTCTGCCATTCTACATTCCATTATTACATAATCTGTCTTCAATATTTTTGGAAAAATGGTGAAAGATTTCTGTCGAAGTAATCGAACAAAAATATCACGAATAATACGACCATAAACATTTGGAAATATAAAAGAGATTTATCTTTGGGAGGTCTCGCAATGTCCCGCATATGCATGAAATGGTCAAATGGACACTTAGGTAGGAGGTAGAAAAAGTTCTTAGATTCTTTAAAAACTCAAAAGTGTCACTCAAACAAATTTGACTGACAATGAAAGCGGTAATGTTTAGACAGATTTTACTTTTCTATTTGAAAAATCACAAAACGTTTCAAAAGATTTCGCTTGTTTAGTTTTAATTAAAATGTAAATTTCATGTACTAATATTTGATGCAAATTGTTTTCCTTATAAATTTACTAATTAAAAAATTCGTGTTGCAATCCAAACTTTGCAGGCGTATTAAATCAAATTTACCAAATGTTTGCGGTCTGCAATTTACTTGAAGTGGTTTTGCACCTACACATTTAAAACAAAAACCAATAAACTAATTTTAAAAAAAAATAGTAATTCAATTACCCGTATTTTGCGTCCATCTAGCATCGGCAAAAAACACGAAACTAAGCAACAGTGCAAAAACCAAATTCACCAACATCTTGTCAATAAACAAAAAGCTTTTTTAATGAAAAAAAAGATTCAGTTTTGCTCAGTTTTTATAATAAACGTCTAGATAAATCCGTTTCCGGTATTATTTTGATTGCGCCCACGACCGGAATTTATAAACGTTGTTTTTAGAAATTTGTTCAATTTTGATTTAACACCAACGCCGGCCCACCATCACCTTTTTCTTCACACAAAATGAAAACATTACGCCTTATATAACTAATATTCTTGCTCAACTACCTTTGTTTAATCCACTTTTATTATCCTACAGAGGCGTCAGTAACAACAACAGAAATAGAAAACACAAATATTACCACAAAATATTTTGACCTATCAAAAATAGATACTATTAATTTATCATTTACTTTCATAGATAACAAAACAAATGTTTTAACATGCAATTTTATTTTAAACAACTTTAAAACATTTACAGTAAAACAGCAGATTGTTATATTAACAACATCTAGTTTTTTTTTAAACTTGTCCAACTAATTTTTTAATAATTCTTTATGTTGACATTAAAATTATGTTGACAATTGGTTTTACTTATAAATCGCTAGTACATAGTAGTAGTCAATACAAGTGTATGGAGGAAAGCTTTTGTGTGCGAGTTTGTTTTTTTTTAATCAATAAAAACCTTTGTTACCTACCCTAAGGTGTAAAGGTACTTATTACAATATCTTAATATACTATAACAATAAATCAAATTAAAACTATAAAATAAAATCAACCCATTTCATGCATAAATAAATTTTTCCCATTTTTTCTTGTTTTTTGCCATCTTCAACCCCTCATTCCAGGATATTCCTCGTTCCTTCAACAAAATCTGCCACTGCTTGGTTTCATGTTTTCCTTGGTCTTCCTCTTTGTCTTTTTTGTGTAGATGCTTGGTTTCATGTTTTCCTTGGACTTCCTCTTTGTCTTTTTTGTGTAGATGTAGCTAGCCATACTCTTTTCGTTTGTCTTCCTTCCTCCATCCTTACTAGATGCCCAAACCATTTTAATCGTCTTTTTTCTATGCTGTCCAGGACTGGTTCGACATTAAGTTCTGCTCTAATTGTTTCATTTCTTATTTTGTCTCTTGTAGTAATACCTTTAGTACTCCTTAGGTATTACATATCTAGCGCATGTATTTTACTTTTCATTTGACTGCTTAGCACCCAGCTTTCACCACCGGATGTCAGAATTGGTTTGTATATGGTATTGTACACTGTCATTTTTGTTTTCTTCGATATATCTTTGTTTCTTATAAACGTGTTATTAAGTGCGTAGAATAATTTTGTTGTATTTTCAATTCTGATGTTGATTTCAACCTCTTCCTTTCCGTCATTGTGTATATTTACTCCTAAGTATTTAAATGTTTCTGTTTGTTCTATATCTTTTCCATCTATTTTTATCGTTATGCTTGGTCCTCCTTTTCCGATGGTCATTGCTTTGGTTTTGGCGACGTTTATTTTCATTTTTTTTATATTTCTATACTCTACTTCTAATTTCTTTGTTTTTCTCTTTGTTTCTTTTATTATGTCATCATTACATACAGGACTACATTGAATAGAGTCGGGCTCAGTACTCCCCTTGTCTTAATCCCTCTTTGGTTACGAACTCCTCTGACTGTAAGTTTCCTTTTCTAACATAGTTTCTTGTATTTTTATAAAGACTGAAAATAGCTTTTCCTAGCTTGTTACTGATTCCTCTTTGTCTAAGGTTGTTCCATACTTCCATTCTTGGGATGCCATCAAATGCTTTTCAACGTCGACAAAGACTACATATATGGTGCGGCTTACGTTCTTTTCTATTAGTTGCTTCATGGTAAATACACCTCGGCTTCTTCCATCTGGGCTTCAGTCACAGTTTTTAATCTTTTCTCCAGGATTTTCTCATATATCTTAACCATCGTACTCATCAATGTTATACCCCTATAATGATTGCAATCTTTGTTGTCTCCCTTTTTATGGAGTGGCAATAGTACTCCTATTTCCCAGTCTGCAGGTATCATTTCTTCTTCACAGGTTTTGTTACAAAATTGTACTAATACTTCTATTCTATTGTTGTCAATGTTCTTTACCAACTCTCTTGTTATTCCATCATGTCCAGCCGCCTTACCCCGTTTTAACATTTTTATAGCTTCAATTACTTCTTCTGTCTTTATTTCTTAATTTATCATATTCTCCTTGTTTCCTATGTATTCTATTTTTTCTTCTGTTTTATTACCTGTATTATTTTGCTTTGTATTTAAGATATCTTCGAAGTACTCCTTCCACCGTGCCATTATATTTTTCTCGTTTTCTATTAAGTTTCCCTCTTTAGATTTGATGGCTATGCTGTTATTCGGTTTTCCTTTTCGTAGTGTTTTTAAGACTCTGTAAAATAACTTTTTATTTCCTTTGCTATCTTCTTCCATCTTGCGTCCGAATTCTTCCCAGGATTGTTGCTCAATGTATTCACTAATTCTTTGACTTTCATTCTCTGTTCTTTATGATTATTATAGTTCTCTGTAGTTCTGTTCGTAAGGTACTTTTCCCATTGTCGTTGTTTCATTTTTACTTCCATTTTTACTTCGTCGTTCCACCATCTAGTTTGTTTTTTGATTTTGTTGATTTTAATATATCCACACGTCTCTCTCGCTGTTTTTGTTATTATTTCCTTGATATTTCTCCATGCATCTTCTACTTGCTGCTCATACTTTCTTTGATCTTAATAATCTCCGTCTCTATTTTCTCTTTATATATTTTAGCTGTCTCATCTTCCCTTAATTTGTATTTTTTAATTACTTGCTTCTTTTCACACTTTTAGTTTATATTTGCACTGGTATTTTCTTGCTGCTTTATGTTACCTATTTTTAATTTTGTCAAAGTAGATAGTGGTCCGAATATATTTCAGGTCCTCGTCTTACTCTTGTGTCCTTTACTTCTTTTCTAAATTCTCTGTTGATTATTATATACTCGATTATTGATCTTTCTCCCCTACTTAAACATTCTCTCGTATATTTATCTGCCTCTTTATGTTCGAAGAAAGTATTTGTTACTATAAGATTATTTAGCATGCACAACTCTATCAATCTCCTTCAATTATTGTTTCTAGTGATTTCTTCATGTATACCTATTGTTTCTAAAGATTCCTAGTCTTTTTTCCCTACTCGCCCATTTATATCACCTATTATCAACATCCTTTCCTTACTTACTTCTATTACTTCCGTCAGTTAATTCCAAAATTCATCTTTTATTCTAACCCTTTCGTCTTCACTTCATAACTGTTACTAACGGGTTAATAACAATACTGTTAATAACAAAACTGTTAATAACGTATTTTTATCAATTTCTAATTCTATCTTCAAGATTCTCTCCGTTATTGCAGTCCACTTTCGTATCTATTTCACATTTTCTCTCTATGTAGCATGCTACCCATTCTCTTTCCCTGTTCTGTTCATTTACTCCGCTATATATTAGTACATTCTGTCCAGTCAGCGTTTGTTCTCTTTTCCCTTTTTTTCGTTTCTGTAATACCCACAATATCCATATCCATCTTTTCTAATTCGTTTATTAGTTCCTCCTCCTTTCCCGATAAGCTTCCATGTTCCTATTCTCCATGTCCTTCCTTTCAGTGTATTTTTACGTATCTGTGTTTCTTCATCACCTTTTATAACCCTAAGCTCGTATCCCTTCTCATTGCCTGGTTTGACTTTAATTTTCCAATCTTTTTTGTTTGTCGTTAGTTTTTTGCTGCTTTCGTAATTTTCTTTAGCTGCTCTTCTAGATCCCGCTTTTTCAAATTCTTCTATTAGTTCTATCTCTTTTCCCTGTAGGTTTGTTCTTTGTGTGTGAGTTGCGAACTTTAAAGCACGAGCCTAAGGCGAGTGCTGTGATCGCAATGAATGCATGAAGATCTTTTATACACGTGTATCACACATTATTTTATCTACGAATCATGTTAAAATACTGTTGGATCTTCAAAATAATAATTGATTTTTAGAAAAAATACGTCAAATCACTAACACAATAAGGTTAGAAAATTAATAAAACCGCACAGTGACGGGAACACTTTTCGGTCGTTTTCGATGTAATTTAGGTTAACCTAGATTAGATTATGGTTACGTTAAGTTTTGTTAGAGCCAGATAATTCCAGACTGAGAGGCCGAGACTTCTTGGCTCAAAATAAGAAAAATTGATTCAATTTAAATATACGGAAAAATATACAAAAATATAATATACAGAAAAATTATTTTCACTACGTCTATGTTTTTTGTTTAGTGACGCAAGTTGCCATAGTAACAACAAACAAAAATCGTTTAATAATGATACTCCATTTGATTTTCATTTGACTTTTACGCAAGATTAAGATACTTTTACACAAGATTATAATAATGACTTTAATAATGACCTTCAAATACAATAATTTACTTACTAATGTGTTCATTTTGGTGTGTGAATAGATAAATATAATTACTATTCCATACAATTATTTTAATAAATGTTGAATGAAAATGTTTTGTTTTAATTTTTCGTTGACAATACGTTGAATTTTTTTCGATCAATCATTTTAAAACTTTAACGCAAAATATGTATTTTCACAAAATAAATTTATAATGCAAATATCGCGTTTCCAACCCAAATAATTTCGCATATAATTTAATTAATCTACTATATTATACAGAGTTTTTTAAGGTCAAATAATCAGCTATATTTATACTCACTTTTTAATTAATTTAAGACATGTAGACTATACGGGAAAAACGTTCAAAGTCCAAAAATTGGACGGGAACGCCATCTAGTTTAAGTAGTAGAGTTTCTTGTTCTAAAGTCACATCCCGGGAAAAAACGATCCCATTTCCCTTAGGTATGCTAGTAAAAAACGATCCATGTCCATGATCCATGTCCTAAATTAACAGGCGTAGGCGTATAGGTTTCTAGATCAGCTTTTTTGTTATTTAGACTTTAAACGTAATATGTGCTAGGCATAACCTAAAAATGACCGAGATTGATAATTGATTCTTCTACGTTTTAATTGTTCGAAAAACTAAGAAAAAGAAGACTTATGGACGTAACCTGCAGTATTTGTGACGAACATTTTGCAAAAACACGGTCATTAGAACTAATGTCATAAACTAAGCCTCCGTTTCTCTGTTGGCAGGAGTTTACTCTTTCGACGAAGTGTAGTCTTTTGTGTACAAGAATGTACTATTTTGTACTCTTTTTACGATTGCCGCCGACAGTCACGGTGGCTCCTTCATTATTTTGAAAAAAGGATGGTCCTGATATTTTATAGATTAAAAGATGACCTCGAGGCCGCAACCGGATTATCTGACAAACAATTTGGATTCAGGAAAGAAAGGTCAACCATTGATCCCCTAAGGTACGTTCTAGAAATCGCAGAAAAACCTAAATCCGGATCGCAGAGAACAAGAAAAATGTGTGCTCTCCTAACCGTTGACGTTAGGAATGCCTTCAACAGCGCGAACTGGAAAGATGTAATGGAAAGCTTGAAAAAATAAAGGTATATCTCCATACTTATTGCGTTTGATAGGAACTTACCTTAGCAATCGGTGTTGTTGCAAGGCGATGGAGAGATAGAAGAGCTTGACGTTAGTAGTGGTGCCCCACAGGGTTCCATACTAGGGTATACCTTCTGGAACGCACTATATGACGGAATACTAATTTTGAAACTGCCAGTGGGGGCAAAAATAATTGGTTTCGCCGATAATATAACACTGGTAGTTACAGCCAGAACCGAGCAAGGTCTCATGCAAACGGCAAACCATGTAATCGATCAAGTCGGTGAATGGATGAAATCCAGAAAACTTAGCCTAGCAGCAGAAAAAACCAACGCGTTTCTGCTTATAGGTCTGCGAAAACATAGCCCAATAGAATTTTAAATCGAAGACATAATGGTAATACCAAAACATGAAATAAAATACCTTGGTATAACAATTGACAAAAGGCTATCGTTTACTGCACACTTAACAGAAGTGGCGAAATCTACAAAAATTAGCAGCTATACAACGGAAAATGGCTATACGCGTATGTAGTGGCTATCGAACGGTATCGGGGGAAGCTGCCCTGGTCATTTCAGGCATTCTTCCAATCGACTTACTCGCAGAAGAGCGAAAGAAGCTTTACGAAACCGGCTACAACAGGATATAAAAAAGTCAGAGAGGAACTTCTCGAACAGTGGCAGAGAAGGTGGAAACTCAAGGAAATAGGACAATGGACCAGATAACTTATTCCGAACATCTCCACCTGGCTTAAAAGAAAGCACGGTGAAATAAGTTATCATCTGAACCAAGCACTTTCTGGCCATGGTTGCTTTACAGATTATCTACACAACATAGGCCGGGTTTCAGACGAAATATGTGTGTACTGCGGGGAGACAGACAGTGTGGGCCACGCCATCTTCGAATGATGGACATGGCAAGCCGAAATGGAATCAGCAGAAGCTAACATGGGAGAACCTATTGATCCCAGGGTCCCACATAACCATTATAAGTTACATGCTTGAGAAAAAAGCAAACTGGGAAAACATGCAACAAAGAAAATGATGAGAGGAAGCCCAACAAGAGACTCAGTTGAAGCACATTTTTATAATAGATACATCCGTCACTCCGAGGTTATGCGAAAAGCAGTTCCAGAGTGATCGGATGCGTTTCCTGGGGGCCACTTGTCTGGTAAGGACTATTCCGCCAGCTACTAACCCCACCTCCCCCCTCCAAAGATCCATCAACTCTGCTTGTTAACAAAGTAGAGATGAAATTTGAGATGGAAATGAGCCCCACCAGCCTCGCTGTCTATGAACGCTAGGCTGCATCTGTTGAGTCAGCTGGATCTTGTAAGCATGAAGGTATAAATCTTCTCTCAACAAAATTTCATGAAGAGTGCTGCGGTGTGATTACGTTTAATTCCTGGCAAACATGGTGTCGGATGGAGGTGTTTGGTCGTTCTGCCACAGTAACACTCACAGCTGCGATGTTTTCAATGTTTTAATTAAACAAATACTAAATATTACTATTACATGACAGAGGAGAAAATACAACAACCTGTTTGTTACTTGTGGGTTCTTTCTTCTGGCTGTGTCAAGCTGCGTTAGTATTTTCTGTTTCGTTTAATTATCATTATTAATATACGTTTAGAAACTAAACTCGCCCACCAAAACCCTGTCTGTATGCACTTTCTGTCTCAGTTATAGATCTAGATAGCCTTCTCCAAATAGTTGCAACGGGCTCTTTTAGGCGCCTTATTTATATGCTCTAATCCTAACTATGGTTTCGGACAACTCGTTTGAGTTGAATGAGATTGCGTTTTAAAATCGGCTATATTCATTACAAAATCATTATTTGCCCGACCCTTTGAAACAATAGCAAACTTGAACTTTTCAAATTCCTTCTCCAAGTTAATTTCTGTCTTTGTTTCTTCTTTTCACTTTGACTAAATATGTCTGACTCAACAATCGATACACATAATTGGCGCGAAATTCGGAATTCAAGTTCTTGCTGAGACATCTTTTAGAATTAAAATATCTACCTCCAGGTAGTGAAACCGAAATCTCCAATCTGGAAATACAACTTATCACGTTGAACAAACTTCATAAGTTTAAAGTGGACACCTTTTATAAAAGGAAACGTGCTGTAATCGAAGCTATAACCATGGATTTTTCCAAAAATCTACCAACGCCAAATATAACAATAAACAACTTCTTCTTCTGGTGTCTATCTGCTTCGGATGTTGGCGATCATCATGGAAATTCAGACTTTGTTTGTTGCAACCCTGAAGAGATTTGTTGTTGTTGCGTTGAACCAGGTTCGAAGGCTTTTAGCCACGATATTCTACTTTTTCTTGTCCCTCTTCTTCCATCTACTCTTCCTTGTAGTATAAGTTGCATTAGAGCGCACCGTTGACTATTCCTTATTATATGGCCAAGGTATTCCAGCTTCCTCGTCTTTTGTGTTAGTCAGACCTCTCTTTCTTTTTCCATTCTCTCTAGGACCTGCTGGTTAGTGACGTGAGCCGTCCAGGAAATTTTGAGTATGCGGCAGTATAGCGAAATCTCAAATGCCTCGACTCTCCGTTCGGTAGCCTCTGTCAGAGTCCAGGACTCCACTCCATATAGAAGTACTGTAGAGATGTAGCATCTCAGTAGCCTGATCTTCGTTTGTATATTCAGGTGATGTGCTTTGAATACCTTATCCATTTTCAAGAATGTGGATCTTGCTTTTTCTATACGACATTTTATTTCAATTGAGTGGTCCCACTTATCATTTAATGTTGCCGTAGATACATGTATTTTTGAACTCTCTCAATCAGTTCGTTGTTAACTGGAAGCTGTCCAAATTGGTTGTCGTAAAAAAACGACTACAAGCGACAATTGGCATTTATCAGCTTCAATCATCTAGGATGCAATGATGTAGTTTCCTATACTTATCCACAAACGATTACTAAAAATGTGTAGATGATGTTGCTTCTCTTTTAAATCATTTTTGGTTTGAAGTATTATTTCCCACTGTTCGTCATTTTGAAATATTCTGTGGTAGAAGTAACTCATATTCGGAAATTTAAAATGATTTTGGTCTTATTAATCAACACTCAGAGGTGGAAGTCCTATCTCAATGGGTGGTAGTCTTTAGAAAAAAATGGGTGAAAGTGTTTTTTCACGAGCCTACTCCCTTCAAAGTTATTGACTGCAAGCAAGAACATTTTTTTAGCATGGACCAGGTACCTAATACCAATCTTCTAAAAAACTTCTCCATTTAAGACCAGACGAATTAAGGAACTTTTTTATCTTTGGAACACCCACGCACTATTCAAGTAAGGAATTCATATAACGGAGCTAAGTTTTGCGAACTGACGCAAAAGCACGTTGTTTACCAACTATTGCACCACAAGAACTATATAAGTAACATATTCCATAATCCCAGAAAAAAATGCATCCATTCCAAGAATTAAAGGTATTCCTTTCTAATCCAAATCAACGCTATTGTGAAAATTTGCCTTTCTCTGGAATGGACAAAAACAGCGATGATGCTGAGGCATAAACTAATTATAATAGCAATAAAATTAACATTAATGGGATGTGTTTTCAGCTTGAGTAACGCTTAGGAGAGCTGGGAAAAGTGGTGACTCTGTTCACTTTTGCGTTGGTCAATATGTTTTTTGTTTGTTTTTTTGTAATCAAAAGGTTGTACAATAAAGTTATTTTCCAAATATATTATTGTCAATACTATCACAGCCATCTTGGTATAATTGTCAGACTATTCTTATATTCACCAAGAACACGATTCAACAGAACAAGAACACGAACAAGTCTTTAAAATTCGAATAGCGTTTATCTCAAAACTACGAAAATGTGACTTAGATCGTTTTTTCGTGTGGTCTTCACATATATAACGAAATATTTTATTACTGACTCGAGGTAACTCTATCACCTTGAAATAATTCAGCTATTATTTGATGAAGTCGCGAATAAGATCGAATACGTTTTTAAACCTCCAATAATACACGACTAGAATTAGAATCAATATAAAAGTATAATATATGTCAATTTCTAAGATAAATATTAAAGTATTAAATAAAAAGTGAATAATTATTTTTCTGTAATAGGATTTCGTTTCTTTTGTGGTTGAAAATGCAAAAGATTTTAATTAAGGATGGAACGAGATTAATTTCGTAATCGCAATATCTGAATAATTGAAAACATTTAATACTGTTAAACTATGATTAAAATTAATCGTCAGTTTTAATTAATTTTGATACTCGCGCAGCTTTAACATCACCTTTTTAATAACCCCGAAAATTTTAGCAAAAAATATCTTATATTAATTAAAAAGAAGTATAAGGTTATAAATTAATTATTTTAAGGAGAACCCTCATTTGCAATTAACCTTTTAAAGGAAATTTAATTGGATTAGACTGAATAGACATGGACTATTTTTCTATAATTTACAGTTAACAACAACTAAACTCTTCAACAGTTATTATTTGAAAACTAGTCTAGCCTGGCCTGCACCAACAACATCTAACCTCTGAGGATTGGTTAGATAAAGTCAAGTCAAACTGAAAAATCTAAACCGCTCAGTTTGATGATTTGTTGAATGTCTTGACAATTCTAGGTTGTTCACATTTCTTCTTATATTCACAAACTACTTCTATTATTTCTTAAGCAGAACTGAAATAATATTTGCCAGAAACAACTAAACGGTTTGAAAAAAAAATGTAAAACTTCCAATTAGAACGTAAATAATACACGTGCTTTGTCCATAAAGCAAACTTAAGTTTAGGTTCAACAAATTAAACCAAAAGTATTTTGATATTCTGATCTTAGCTTCAAAGAGTTTTTGAAATTTGGACCGATAAGATTTATTTGAATAGTTTTGTCCGTCGAGTCTTCTCTGTCTAGTATTGTCTATCTAGTTTTGTCCTGTGGGGCACCGCAAGGATCAATAATCGGACCATTACTGTGGAACCTAGTTTAATGAGATCCTAGTCCTTAAGATGCTCCACGGGGTTAAAATAATCTGCTTCGCGGATTATAGGGTCATAGTAGCACAGGCTAAAAAGATAGCAGAACTGATAGCACTGACAAACCGTTATATTGGACGAATTATCAATACCATCACGAAAATTAAGCTAACGGTTAAGGAGAGCAAGACGGAGGAGCTGTGTTACTATACGGGGGCAGGAAGTTAAAAAGTATCACACTGAAGGCTGGGAACACAGTGATCAAGACTAAAGCGGCCATAAAATACCGGGAAATAGGGGTATGTTTCGACCAGTATATAACGATGGCGGACCATGTTAGACAAACAGCACTAAAAGCTGAAATGTAAGTCACAGTCGTAACAATACTGATACCAAGAATTAATTGGACGTAGGTCTTCAAAAACTACGCACAGTAGCGTACTGCATAACACCGATAGCCTTTATTATATAATTTTCAGAAACATGCTGCGAAGCACAGAAAAATATGATAGCTATAAGAATAGCTACCGAACGAATGGCTACCGTATCAACGAAAGCTACAATTGCTATCCCATCGATCACGCCCAACAAACTCATGATCGAACAAAGAAAAGGGGCAACCAGGACAACCAAACAAGAAAATAAAAAGCCATCAAAGTGGACATAATGAAGAAATGGAAAATGCAGTGCACGCAGGACACGGGGAAAGCAGCCTGGATCAAGAAGTTTATCAGAGACCTAGCCAAATGGACCACCAGGAAACACGGTAATGTTGACTGTCATCTAACACAATTCTTTAGCCGACACGTGTGCTGCAGGGCATATCTTAGGTGCTTTAAGATTATCAACGAAGACCTTCGCTCCCTTTGTATTATGAAGGTTGCACCAGAGTACACCTTTTACAAGTGCACAAGATGAAGCTCAGGTAGAAGCCGGCTATACAACGAGGTGGGAGAGTTGACAATAGAAAACACCATCGAGAAGATGCTACATAGTGAAGAGGAATGGGCACGCACACAGAATTGCATCAGCGACATCTTAACAATACTAGAACCGGAAGAAAGAACAGCCTAGAAGAACTCAAGACTTTATATGTAGGGGAGAGATAAAAACTCCAGGCGATCCACCCTAAAGGTAATAATGATTACAGAGAGGAAAAACAATATCGACAAGACGACTAGGGATTTAACAGATTAGAGCACCGCACTCAGGCTGGTAGAGCTTTCCCCAGCCAATAAAAAAAGTTTTTTCTGTCTAGTCTTCTCTTTTTTTAACAGGACGTAGTAAGCACCACTTATCAAGTGGCCCCCTGAACTTTCCGATCATCTCGGAACCGCTCCACGCATGACGTCAAAATGTCGTTGTATTGTATGTGCGCTATCTGCCATCAGGCACTATTAAGTTTCTTGTTGGTTTCAACTTTATTTCTTTTCCACACATCCTTTTCTTTCATTGGCACGATGAATGTGATCATATTAGTGGTTGTTGTTCAAATGCTCTTCGACTTAATCATTTGGTAGATTAGATCTGTCGGTTCTAGTGTGAGAGAAGTTTTGTTTTCACAGAAGTTTTCCTTCTGTTTCCGGTATCCATCTACCACGGTCGTAGATGGTGTATCGAGCGCAGTACGAAAAACTCGCAAAGACTATCGGTTGCTCTGCGGATGTTATGTGGGTAGTCCCTGCTGCATCCATGTCGACTTGGCACAACTAGGAAAACCAAAGAAGAAAAAGGAGACATCAAAGTGGACATAATAAGGAAATGGCAAATGAAGTGTACGCAAGACACGGGGAAAGCAGCCTGAACCAAGAAACACAATTCCACACGGGGGCTTCGCGTTATATCTTAGGCAATTTAAGATTACAAAGAAGACCTTCGCCCCCGTTGTAACATGGAGGATACACCAAAGCACACCTTTTGCAGGTGCAAACGACAGAGCTCGACAGGTGCACGGCTATTAAACGAGGTGGGAGGGTTGACAATAGAAAACACCATCGAGAAGATGCTAAATTATGAAGAGGAATAGGCACGCTTACACAACTACATCAGCAACATCTTAACAATAATAGAAGCGAAAGAAAGAATAGCCTAGAAGAACTCAGGACTCAATACATAGGGAGAGAGATAAAATCTCCTCCAGACGATCCACCCTGAAGATGAAGATGGAAAATGATTCGTGGAAGGAAAAACAATATCGCCAACTGGACTAGGGATTTAGCCGATGAGATCACCGCATTGACGATGGTAGAGCTTCCCCAACCACAATAAAAAAAAGTTTTGTCTACCTAGTCTTTTTTATAACGGGACGTAACAAGCACCAAGTCGTCCCCTGAAATTCCAGAGCACCTTGGATCAGCTCCACGCATGACGTCAAAATGTCGCTCTATTGTATCTGCCCTACATCCCCCTTCCACGGTTAGTGATTAGGAGTTCAGGCACTGCTAAGTTTCTTGTTGGTTTCATTTTGAATCCTTTTCCACTAACCCTTTTCTTTCATTGGCATGATGTTTATAACCATATTAGTGGTTGATGTCCAGATGCTCTCTGACTTAATCATTTGGTAGATTATGTGTCAGCTCAAATTTCAGAGAAGTTTCCACGCTTCTCTTTCCGGTATCCATCTATGACAGTTGAAGATGGTGTGCCCTAAATCACAGTACTCGCAAGGACTATCGGTTGCACTACGAATGTTATGAAGGTAGTCGCTAAAGCCATATCCATGCCCGCATAGCACAACCAGGAAAACCAAATAAGAAAAAGAAACCGTAAAAGTGGACATAATAAAGAAATGGGAAATGAAGTCCCGCAAGTCACGGGGATAGCAGCCTGGACCAAGAGGCTCATCGGAGACTTAGGCAAATGGACCACCAGGAAACACGGTAACGTTGACTCTCATCTAGCACAATTACTAAGCGGATACGGATGGTCCACGGGATGTCTTAGGCCCTTTAAATTATCAACGAAGATCTTTAACCTCACAGTAACATGGGGGATACACCAGAGCACACCTTTTAAAGGTGAACAATATGCAGCTCAGAAAGAACCGGAGAGTTGATAATAGAAAACACAATCGAGAAGATGCTTAATAGTGAAGAGGATTGGAAGAGGAACGCATACAGAACTACATCAGCAACATCTTAATAATAATAGAAGCGGAAGTGCTGAACTGTCGAAAGGTGCTGAAAACAATGCCGTGCGCAAGCTACCGAGATCATCCAGGACATCCGGGAAACAGAGAAATTACCACCCCATTGGAAATCTGCTCTGATCCATCCGCTTTACAAAAATGGAGATTTTACTGATCTAAATAACTACCGTGGAATTTCTCTCGTTCCGGTCACATACAAGATTCTCTCGAAGGCGTTACAAACGAGGGCAAAAAATCAGCTGGATGAGAATACCAGGGGGCTTCAAGAAAACCCGATCCTGTGTTCAATCTTAAAACGGTACTTGTATACTCCAAGATGAGAAACCGCAAGATGGTCGTCACCTTTGTTGATTTTAGGAAGGCCTACAATTCCATTGATTGAGAAACGCTTAACAAAGTACTCCAGGAACTAGGGGAGAGACAACAAAACCCGCAGACTCATTCACTCATTCACAGACCAACACCCATTCCAAGGTTAAATTTAGAGGCGAGATTTCAGAAAGCTTCGAAATAAAAACTGGAGTGAGGCAAGGAGATGGGCTTTCCCCACTTCTCTTCAATTGTGTCCTTGAAAAGGTTATGAGAGAATGCCGCAGGGAACTGATCAATTTGGGTGTTCAAAGTGGTAACTACCTGGGACGTAAGAATGATGGACTGGTTGTAGATTGCCTGGCCTTTGCAGATGACATGGCACTGTTTATATTTTTTTATGGCCACGTTGCAAGATTGCCTCCAAACCGAATAAACAACCGTTTGTTCACCCTCTGGCAAAACCTCCAGAACAGACAGTCTGTGAGACGCATTCTGAAGGAAGTCCGTGGATTTCAGGAAAAACCCCGAAGGAAAGGTACCCCCTGGACAGAAGAGATAAAGGAGTTACACCGGCAGAAAATGCGACAATACTGGGCAAAGATCCAACCATTTTTTTGGATCCAATCCAAAGTCCAACAGTTGAACAAGCGTGGTCCAAAGTAGGCCTATTCGAAACAAGACGAATAGAAGCGTAAGAAAGATGAGCCAAGAAGAACTCAAGACAATACCTAATTCCATTTCTATAATACATCCAAAAAACCTAATATTCTGATCTTAGGGTTGTTGAAATATGGAAAGATAAGACTTGTTGGTTTAGTTTTGTGTGTCTAGTCTTCTCTGTCTAGTATTTTCTATCTAGTTTTGTCTGCATAGTCTGCCAAATATTCATATGAGTTGGTCCAAACATGTTATTAATTGGCCATTAAATAAACTATCAAATGTTTTAATTCGTAATATCTATATCAAATTGTTATAGATTTTATAAATGATAATCTAGTAGTTGTAATGAGAATGAGTGTATTATGATCTAGTTTTATCAGTTCTTTGTTATATAATTGGGTTTAAAAGGAGATTGTTGTGCATTGTGAATATGCTTTTCAAAAATAAAATATGTAGATAATTTGAGGGCAAAATATAAATTTCTATGCGATTTGACAACATTTGCTACCGCCAATTAGATAAAATGAATAAATCAGCTACTATAACTACCCTGTCACCTGTCCAGGTGTTACAGTATATCACACAGTGCGCGCCCCCGTATTGATTTATGTTCGATTTAAAATAAATTAATTGCGGCAAAGTAAAACGTATTAAAACAATAAAGAAAACAGGAAAAAAGTCTGATTGTTGGACGCGCGTGCCGCCTAAAAGATAGAGAAGGAAGGCACAAAAAACCGTGAACGATTCCGCTCGACCACCCAGTTCACTAAACAATACAATGCACAGAGAATATTACTAGAAATTAATCTGAAATTTAAAGCCTCACAAGAATAAATTAACAACAATATAAAGAATAACAAATATTTCAAGAAAAGAGAAGGTTTTTTCTAACATATAATAGTGATTAAAACAGTAAATTATTAGATAACACATAAATGTCCAATCAATTTAAAACATATAAATTAGTCAGTAATTTTTTTCTGAAATTTGGTTCTTTAACAAAACTTGCGAGGAAACTAAAAGTGGTTGACTTTGGTAAAACACTGCAAACGTAAATTAAGACTGCAGTCTACATAGCCTTTTTAGGGCTGACCTGGATACCATTAATTTATTCGCGAAATAAATAATTGAAATCTCTTGTACGCGAGACTAAAAAATGGAAGAAATAAATAAATATAATGTGGAAAACTGCAATCGACATTGCAAAAATGTTAATTAATCTAAAAGCCTTGCGTCCTATAAAATTATTTGTTATTTATAATTCACTGCTCGATATACACAAGGCTCAAATAAATCAAAAATAAATAAAATAATAAGGAAATTTAAGGACAAACTCATTGAAATTATTTATTGAAACAACATCAAAGTTACTCAGCATTACTAAAACATTCTAAGTTAAAGTAAAAAATTAATTGTTTCTAGAAACAAATCAACTAGAAAATATACAAACAATAAAACCTTGAATCTGAAGACTTAAACCGGCAGATAATCGCAACTAATAAATATCGAGGTGTTTTGTTCTTTTAGCAAAAACTTAGCAAGGTTTCAAAATAGTAGAAGCAGATTTTGAACGAAGAAATTGTTTATTGTGTATTGTTTTTCCACCGCTGGATTTAAATTAAAAAAGTTACATTTGTCGGTTCTTTATTAAATATGTTACTAATTTTAATGTTGCTGAATATTGGTGAAACCATACTAATTATAGATACAATCATACAAACTTATTATAGCGAAATATAACTTGAATATATAAATATATTCAACCTAGGTTGAAGGTTTCACTAATATTCAATTATCATTTAAATCAATAACTGGAACTAAGCTCATGTCTTTTTAACACAAATGTCAAATCAAAACCTAGCCTGGCTAGTCATGCACGAGGTTTTCGAGCTAATGTAAGTATATTTCAATTTATAATTCAAAAAAGCAAAGCTGCATTGATGAGAGATAGATCTCGAAACACGTCTGCAGATGGCTTTTCACTTAATTTAAATAGAAAAAATGGTCTTAGAAACAATGTTATTTCTCTAGTTCTGTTAGTGCCACGAAAATGGACTGGGACTAGTAATAACATGCAAATTTCTGTTGTATAATTCAATATCCTGAGTCCTGAGTGATATTAGCCAGGAAGAATTTGTTTCAACATGAGATTTGTTCATACTCTTAATAAGACATAATATAATAGAGCTACGAACAGATTGAAGATATTTATGTATTCAAGCTATATTTCGCTTTAATAAGTTAATGTTGTTTGTTTATAACTTATAAATAAGATATAAAAAAATCAAATTTCTTTTTGTTTAGGTAATTATTCCAAATAATATATAAAACATTTTTTTTTAAAACGCGTTTTTTAAAATGCATATAAATTCATTTAAATGCACAAGAAAAGAACAAAATATTTTTTTTGTTTTGACTATAAACAAAAGCGTGGAGGGCCCAACTATATTGACGATATTTCCAACACAAAAAAAATATTTGCCTGTAAATGTTAATTAGATCTAAAATTCGACTTTCAAAATATCTTAATTATTCAAGAAGTAAGCATGATTTATAACTTGAATTTGCACAAAATTTGAATTTAATTTATTTTAAATTAGCCTAAAATCTATATGTTGGAGTAAGTTTAGGTCAGATCACCAAACCATTCATATTAGACTAGGTTAGGCTAATTCTCGGAATAAATAAATTTTAATTAACTGGGACACAAACTCATGTAATCTATATTTCATTAAATTAAATCAACCTAAATATCGAGAAGTTTTGTTCTTTAAGGAATAAAATAATAGATTTAATTAAGGTTTCAAAATAGTAGAAGCAGATTTTGAACAAGACAATTGTTTATTGTGGTTTTGTATGTCCACCCATGGTATACATCTTAATTTGTTAAGTTAAATTTGTCAATTCTTCAAGAAATGTATTAGTAAATGTAATATTGCCTGTTTGTAATTTCAATATTAGATTAAATAATGACAAAATTCTTTCCGTTTTACGTAATTATTCCAAATAAAAAATATAAAAAAATCTTTCTTAAAACCACGTTTTTATTAAAATGCACCAAATCGGCGAAAATATATTTTCTCCGTGTTGACTATAAACAAATGCGTGGATCGCTAAACTATATTGACGCTATCTTTGTAGACGCTCCACGCTCTATTTATATTGGGGTTTTCAATAGGGACGATGCATTTTGTTTTTGGCATTTCTCGAATAGGAGTGTGAAGTTGGCTTCGCAATTCTTTCATATTTTGAAACGTCAGTCTATAGCATTTAATCACGAAGAGATACACGCTTCAACAACGTTTGCACGTTATTAAACTGTTTTATCAAAATGCAACTTCTATCGCGACTACGTTGCACGCGTTTACGCCAATTTTCGCTCGACGAAACTGTCCAACAAGACTGACTATTGAACGTTTGATGCAAAAATTCGAAACAACTTTGCATACTGTCTCAGTGACTGTGCGACAACGTAATGCTCGAAGTGAAGAAAATATTGTGGCCGTTCGAAAGAGCGTGCGTGAGCGGTCAAGGATGTCGATTCCACGTCGATCGCAGGCGTTGAACGTCAGTATGTCCAGTTTGTGTCAAATTTTGCGGAATAATTTGTTTTCCGCCCGTATAAGATTTCGTTGACTCAAGAACTAAAGCCAACCGACCATTGTTTGCGTGGCACATTCGCTAATTTGGCTCTGGACCAAATGCAAACTTTCACAAATCATCTTTTCTGATGAAGTTCACTTTCTGGCTCGATGGTTCTGTCAACAAGCAAAATTTCAGAATTTGGTCGATTGAGCAGCCTGACGTGATGCACAGGACACAACTTTATCCGAAATAAATAAGTGTTTGTCCCATAATCCCATTATTATTTTTTTATGAAATCGACGCGCCAACAACGTCAATGGCGATCGCTACAGGGCCATGATATCGGAGTATTTTTGGGACTAGCTCGACGCTATGGACTTGGATATATATATATATATATATATATATATATATATATATATATATATATATATATATATATATATATATGTATATATATATATATATATATATATATATATATATATATATGTGGTTCCAAACGGACGGCGTAAACTGCCATATAGCGTACGACACAATTGAATTATCGATAACCAAGTTCGGCGAGCGATTCATCTCACGCAACGGTCTTCGGGAATGGGCGGTTCGTTCGTGAGATTTAACCACTTTGGACTTTTTTTCTTTGGGGTTACATTAAATCGCTGGTCTATGCCAACAAACCAGCAACTTTAGAGAAGCCGATTTGTGTGTTCGAGTCATGGAAAATTAGGTACAGCGTATTCACTCGTGCCAGCGCTTCCGCGGCGGACATTTGAACGATGTCGTATTCCATAATTAATGGCATCGATTGTACTTGCATTTGAAATAAAAATCATTTCCATACCTAACCCACAAGTCTTTTAATAAAAAAAACCATTAGTTAATATGGAAAAAAATCTTTTTTTAGTGCATTTTAATAAAAACATGGGTTTTAAAAAGTTTTTTTACATATTTTATTTTCTGCTTTTAGTCTTGTATGTGTGAAATTTGAAACAGTGTTTGATCAGCTAGCCTCGATTCTGCTTACCACACATTCTTCTCGAACTGTGGTTTACGTAGTCTGGATGTTTATAAACAATACACTCCGACATTATGGACTACATTTAACATGGACTACATTTAACATGAAATACTTTATTATATATTAATTAAGTAAAACTAAGTGTCTAAAGTGTTACTAAGTGTACTAAGTGTCGTAAGCATTCAGTCATCTAGTAATCCAATTTTGAACTATATTTAACACTAGATTTACTGACATTAAATGTATGCATTTTTTTACTGAAACCCGTCATTTTGACGTATATATTAAAATTACGTTTGCTGTAATGAAACTAGTTAATTTTATATTAAAACAATGTATTTTTATTCATTCTTTACAAAAACAATGTATTCTTATTCATTTCTTACATATAATATTCATTTTGAGTGTACATTTTCCACACACATACTTATTACAGTTATCACAAATATTATTAGACCTATTTTTTTTACAAAATCCTATTTGGCAAGACTTCCGTATATTGGAATTTACGGACGGTGAACTTGAACTAGTAGCAGGTATATCTTTGTGGTCATTTGCTAGTTCTTCAGTCAATTGAAAAATAAATTTTTTTCTAGATATATTTGCTTCAGTGACCTCTTTATACAAAATCCATGCATTGATGGCTGCTAAATCCAAGATGTTATAAAATACTTGAAGAGGCCATCTACGAAATCCTGCTTTCACACTATACTTTCGCGCCATTTGATCGACAACATCCACTCCATACTTGGTATTATTGTAAAATGTAACTGTTTCTGGGATACGTTTATTATTGTTTTCAATTTTTACAGATTTGTGTTTTGAACTTAGTAATAATACTTTTTTTTTGGTTTGCTTTAGTAAACTGTGAGAACGCAGTTTTCTGTTTTATAAAGTTTTGTTGAAAACCTAATCATGTTATCTTTTTTAGTTTTTACAATTTTTGGTAATTCTTTTTTAATTCCACGTATAGTCCCAACCAGAGTTTCAAGTAATTTTTCGCAAGTGAAAGACTAGTATAAAAATGATCTGTGGTTATGTTTCGTCCACAACCTAAATATGGGTCAGTAAGTTTGAGCACTACGTGTTCACCCAAAGGTATTTTTGTCGTTCGCATTTCATCTTTACCTAAATATGGGAAACCATTTATGAGATATTTACTTTTTACGTCCGATGCTAACCAGAATGTTATGCCAAATTTATCTGGTTTATTTGGCATGTACTGAAGAAATCGGCACCTCGCCTTTGTTGGAAATAATTGTCCATGGACTGTCATGTTTGCGTTTGGTTTGTAACAATTCTGGCTATTTTCAATAAATGTATTCCATATAGTTGAAATCAATGCGAATTTGTCTGTTTTCAGACGTTCACTTCGTTCATTCCTTTTGTCGAAACGTATAAATCTAAGGATTTACATAAATTTATCCCTGGACATTGTTCGTGAAAAAAAAACCAGGTCCCCATTTCTTAGACCATAAATATGAAGCTTTCAAGTATTTTGCTTCATATGCTCCCCAGGCATATAAAATTGCTAAAAAAGCCCGTAATTGAGAGTGTGTAAGTGTCCATTCTTTTTTCAAAACTTTGCATGCCTCAGTTTCAGTGCAAGATTTGATATAATCCAATATACGATTATTTATTATAAGCTGGAATGTACTACTCACATTACCAAGCATGATATTTCTTTTATATAATACCTTTTCTACTACGACATATATTTCGAAGATTTTCATCTTCACTATCGGAGAGTTCAATTTCGTTATTTTCTTCCGCAATTACTTCATCGCTTTCACATAGTTCAGGAATGTGTGCATCTGATTCAGTATCAAATAAGTCTTCGTTTATGCTAATTGTTTTTTGTAGCAATTCATATTTTTTTTATTCTTGTCCATGATTTTTACCTAAAAAGTAATATATTTCTTTTATGATAATAAAAGTAAGTATATTCATAGATTTTCAAATTACGACCTCGGAAATTTCGATTGTAAGTTATAAGAAAAAACTCTAATCACATTATAAATATAAATCTCAATTCACACGAAAATAGCTTTAATCATAATATTTTTGATATTTGTCTCTAATAGATATACTCTAAAAAGTAAACATATAAATAGTTTTTCAAAAAACGTACCCTGGAATCTCAGATTCAATTGGAAAGTAAAACGTGAATCACATAAAATATATATATCGCAAATTACAGGCGTACACAGTGCAACAGTCGCTAGTTGGTTCAGAACTGACGAAATTTCTTATTTTTTATGTGCTCTTGGCCTATCTCAGTCAAGTCTAGAATTTCCGTTATACCGATGATGTAATACATATAGCACGTGCCTCGCTGCTCAAAATTAGGGCAATATGAAGAAGAACAATGGGTCCTTTCATAATCCGTCAATTTGACGGGTTTCCGTAAAAATATGTATATACACCACATTTCCGCAAAATTAAAAGTCCGATAACAAAAAAGGATAGTGATATATTTGTATATCATTATATCAATAATAACCAACATATGTTAATTCAGATTATTTTTTTTTTTTTTTGGATTTTTCAATTTAAAAAGTTAAATCCGTCAAATTGACGGGTTTCGTAAATTTAGTGTTAAAGTTTCAAGCCTCTAGCTAATCGGGAATTTAGTTTAAAATTGATTGCCAAAATTTTTCCGAACACACAAGAAACAACAGAACGGAAAAAATAACTGACTAGAAATAAAAACGAGGTAAAATAGTATATACTAGGCCAGGGAGTTTTTGAGTAGTGGGTCCTTCCAACCTTTTTGAGTAGTGCGTGAAATTTTGTTCATTATATATTTCGTACTAGCTCGTGGGTCACCATGTCAGTGGAATCACTGTGAAAAGAGGAGGGAGGTCAAAGACTACTTTTTTTGTTTTCACTTTGAAAGGCTTTTACAAAATTCAAGTTTCCTTCTTGCTTTACAACTTCTACGTTTGCAAGTGGGCAGCAAAAAATAAAGGTCGAAGTAAAAAAATGTATACCAATGAATAAGTCCATAAAACTTGCTGATGTATTATACAATGAAATCCAATTAGAGGATGTGGATGTGTATTTTGCTTAAGATATTGATTAAAACCAACGTTTATCCCCACCACATTAGGTGCATCGTCTGTTGTAACAGAAACAATTATCTATAGGTCAATATCGATTTCTTTAACCCTCTCGCTGCTATGGACTACTATAGCAGTTCAATTGATTTGACGCCCAGGTGCTATGGACAATATAGTAGTCCAATTGATTAGGCGGTCAAATGCTATGGACTGCTATAGAAGTCTAGAGATTTCAAGAATTAATTGTGGCTTTTTTAAACATAACAAAGAGATTAATAAATACATACACTCTCATTGGAGCGTTGCGCTGCCCTGTGTGAAAGATTCGGGACTCCCACCGGCACCTAGGGTCTTATCGCTGGAAAGATGATTATTTCACAAAATCCCAAAAAATAATTGTTAACTATGCGGATAGCCATATATTTATTTTTGACTTTTTTTTATGTCTAGTCTTGTCTAGTCTTGTCCAGTCTTGTCCAGTGTTGTCCAGTCTTGTCCAGTCTTGTCTAGTCTTGTACTGTCTGGTCCAGTCTTGTCGTCTTGTCCAGTCTTGTCCTGTCCTGTTCAGTCTTTTCGAGTCTTGTCTAGACTTGTCCAGTCTTGTCCAGTCTTGTCCAGTTTTGTCAAGTCTTGTCCAGTCTTGTCCAGTGTTGTCCAGTCTTGTCCAGTCTAGTCGAGTCTTGTCCAGTCTTGTCCAGTCTTGTCCAGTCTTGTCCAGTCTTGTCCTGTCTTGTCCAGTCTTGTCGACTTGTCCAGTCTTGTCCAGTCCTGTTAAGTCTTTTCGAGTCTTGTCTAGACTTGTCCAGTCTTGTCCAGTTTTGTCCAGTCTTGTCCAGTCTTGTCCAGTCTTGTCCAGTCTTGTCCAGTCTTGTCCAGTCTTGTCCAGTCTTGTCCAGTCTTGTCCAGTCTTGTCCAGTCTTGTCCAGTCTTGTCCAGTCTTGTCCAGTCTTGTCCAGTCTTGTCCAGTCTTGTCCAGTCTTGTCCAGTCTTGTCCAGTCTTGTCCAGTCTTGTCCAGTCTTGTCCAGTCTTGTCCAGTCTTGTCCAGTCTTGTCCAGTCTTGTCCAGTCTTGTCCAGTCTTGTCCAGTCTAGTCCAGTCTTGTCCAGTCTTGTCCAGTCTTGTCCTGTCTTGTCCAGTCTTGTCCAGTCTTGTCCAGTCTTGTCCAGTCTTGTCCAGTCTTGTCCAGTCTTGTCCAGTCTTGTCCAGTCTTGTCCAGTCTTGTCCAGTCTTGTCCAGTCTTGTCCAGTCTTGTCCAGTCTTGTCCAGTCTTGTCCAGTCTTGTCCAGTCTTGTCTAGGCTTGTCTAGTCTTGTCTGGTCTTGTCTGGTCTTGTCTGGTCTTGTCTGGTCTTGTCTGGTCTTGTCTGGTCTTGTCTGGTCTTGTCTGGTCTTGTCTGGTCTTGTCTGGTCTTGTCTGGTCTTGTCTGGTCTTGTCTGGTCTTGTCTGGTCTTGTCTGGTCTTGTCTGGTCTTGTCTGGTCTTGTCTGGTCTTGTCGGGTCTTGTCGGGTCTTGTCTGGTCTTGTCTGGTCTTGTCTGGTCTTGTCTGGTCTTGTCTGGTCTTGTCTGGTCTTGTCTGGTCTTGTCTGGTCTTGTCTGGTCTTGTCTGGTCTTGTCTGGTCTTGTCTGGTCTTGTCTGGTCTTGTCTGGTCTTGTCTGGTCTTGTCTGGTCTTGTCTGGTCTTGTCTGGTCTTGTCTGGTCTTGTCTGGTCTTGTCTGGTCTTGTCTGGTCTTGTCTGGCCTTGTCTGGCCTTGTCTGGCCTTGTCTGGTCTTGTCTGGTCTTGTCTGGTCTTGTCTGGTCTTGTCTGGTCTTGTCTGGTCTTGTCTGGTCTTGTCTGGTCTTGTCTGGTCTTGTCTGGTCTTGTCTGGTCTTGTCTGGTCTTGTCTGGTCTTGTCTGGTCTTGTCTGGTCTTGTCTGGTCTTGTCTGGTCTTGTCTGGTCTTGTCTGGTCTTGTCTGGTCTTGTCTGGTCTTGTCTGGTCTTGTCTGGTCTTGTCTGGTCTTGTCTGGTCTTGTCTGGTCTTGTCTGGTCTTGTCTGGTCTTGTCTGGTCTTGTCTGGTCTTGTCTGGTCTTGTCTGGTCTTGTCTGGTCTTGTCTGGTCTTGTCTGGTCTTGTCTGGTCTTGTCTGGTCTTGTCTGGTCTTGTCTGGTCTTGTCTGGTCTTGTCTGGTCTTGTCTGGTCTTGTCTGGTCTTGTCTGGTCTTGTCTGGTCTTGTCTGGTCTTGTCTGGTCTTGTCTGGTCTTGTCTGGTCTTGTCTGGTCTTGTCTGGTCTTGTCTGGTCTTGTCTGGTCTTGTCTGGTCTTGTCTGGTCTTGTCTGGTCTTGTCAGGTCTTGTCAGGTCTTGTCAGGTCTTGTCTGGTCTTGTCTGGTCTTGTCTGGTCTTGTCTGGTCTTGTCTGGTCTTGTCTGGTCTTGTCTGGTCTTGTCTGGTCTTGTCTGGTCTTGTCTGCTCTTGTCTGGTCTTGTCTGGTCTTGTCTGGTCTTGTCTGGTCTTGTCTGGTCTTGTCTGGTCTTGTCTGGTCTTGTCTGGTCTTGTCTGGTCTTGTCTGGTCTTGTCTGGTCTTGTCTGGTCTTGTCTGGTCTTGTCTGGTCTTGTCTGGTCTTGTCTGGTCTTGTCTGGTCTTGTCTGGTCTTGTCTGGTCTTGTCTGGTCTTGTCTGGTCTTGTCTGGTCTTGTCTGGTCTTGCCTGGTCTTGTCTGGTCTTGTCTGGTCTTGTCTGGTCTTGTCTGGTCTTGTCTGGTCTTGTCTGGTCTTGTCTGGTCTTGTCTGGTCTTGTCTGGTCTTGTCTGGTCTTGTCTGGTCTTGTCTGGTCTTGTCTGGTCTTGTCTGGTCTTGTCTGGTCTTGTCTGGTCTTGTCTGGTCTTGTCTGGTCTTGTCTGGTCTTGTCTGGTCTTGTCTGGTCTTGTCTGGTCTTGTCTGGTCTTGTCTGGTCTTGTCTGGTCTTGTCTGGTCTTGTCTGGTATTGTCTGGTCTTGTCTGGTCTTGTCTGGTCTTGTCTGGTCTTGTCTGGTCTTGTCTGGTCTTGTCTGGTCTTGTCTGGTCTTGTCTGGTCTTGTCTGGTCTTGTCTGGTCTTGTCTGGTCTTGTCTGGTCTTGTCTGGTCTTGTCTGGTCTTGTCTGGTCTTGTCTGGTCTTGTCTGGTCTTGTCTGGTCTTGTCTGGTCTTGTCTGGTCTTGTCTGGTCTTGTCTGGTCTTGTCTGGTCTTGTCTGGTCTTGTCTGGTCTTGTCTGGTTTTGTCTGGTCTTGTCTGGTCTTGTCTGGTCTTGTCTGGTCTTGTCTAGTCTTGTCTAGTCTTGTCTAGTCTTGTCTCGTCTTGTCTCGTCTTGTCTCGTCTTGTCTCGTCTTGTCTCGTCTTGTCTAGTCTTGTCTAGTCTTGTCTCGTCTTGTCTCGTATTGTCTCGTCTTGTCTAGTCTTGTCTAGTCTTGTCTAGTCTTGTCTAGTCTTGTCTAGTCTTGTCTAGTCTTGTCTAGTCTTGTCTAGTCTTGTCTAGTCTTGTCTAGTCTTGTCTAGTCTTGTCTAGTCTTGTCTAGTCTTGTCTAGTCTTGTCTAGTCTTGTCTAGTCTTGTCTAGTCTTGTCTAGTCTTGTCTAGTCTTGTCTAGTCTTGTCTAGTCTTGTCTAGTCTTGTCTAGTCTTGTCTAGTCTTGTCTAGTCTTGTCTAGTCTTGTCTAGTCTTGTCTAGTCTTGTCTAGTCTTGTCTAGTCTTGTCTAGTCTTGTCTAGTCTTGTCTAGTCTTGTCTAGTCTTGTCTAGTCTTGTCTAGTCTTGTCTAGTCTTGTCTAGTCTTGTCTAGTCTTGTCTAGTCTTGTCTAGTCTTGTCTAGTCTTGTCTAGTCTTGTCTAGTCTTGTCTAGTCTTGTCTAGTCTTGTCTAGTCTTGTCTAGTCTTGTCTAGTCTTGTCTAGTCTTGTCTAGTCTTGTCTAGTCTTGTCTAGTCTTGTCTAGTCTTGTCTAGTCTTGTCTAGTCTTGTCTAGTCTTGTCTAGTCTTGTCTAGTCTTGTCTAGTCTTGTCTAGTCTTGTCTAGTCTTGTCTAGTCTTGTCTAGTTTTGTCTAGTCTTGTCTAGTCTTGTCTAGTCTTGTCTAGTCTTGTCTAGTCTTGTCTAGTCTTGTCTAGTCTTGTCTAGTCTTGTCTAGGCTTGTCTAGTCTTGTCTAGTCTTGTCTAGTCTTGTCTAGTCTTGTCTAGTCTTGTCTAGTCTTGTCTAGTCTTGTCTAGTCTTGTCTAGTCTTGTCTAGTCTTGTCTAGTCTTGTCTAGTCTTGTCTCGTCTTGTCTCGTCTTGTCTCGTCTTGTCTCGTCTTGTCTCGTCTTGTCTCGTCTTGTCTCGTCTTGTCTCGTCTTGTCTAGTCTTGTCTCGTCTTGTCTCGTCCTGTCTCGTCTTGTCTCGTTTTGTCTCGTCTTGTCTAGTCTTGTCTAGTCTTGTCTAGTCTTGTCTAGTCTTGTCTAGTCTTGTCTAGTCTTGTCTAGTCTTGTCTAGTCTTGTCTAGTCTTGTCTAGTCTTGTCTAGTCTTGTCTAGTCTTGTCTAGTCTTGTCTAGTCTTGTCTAGTCTTGTCTAGTCTTGTCTAGTCTTGTCTAGTCTTGTCTAGTCTTGTCTAGTCTTGTCTAGTCTTGTCTAGTCTTGTCTAGTCTTGTCTAGTCTTGTCTAGTCTTGTCTAGTCTTGTCTAGTCTTGTCTAGTCTTGTCTAGTCTTGTCTAGTCTTGTCTAGTCTTGTCTAGTCTTGTCTAGTCTTGTCTAGTCTTGTCTAGTCTTGTCTAGTCTTGTCTAGTCTTGTCTAGTCTTGTCTAGTCTTGTCTAGTCTTGTCTAGTCTTGTCTAGTCTTGTCTAGTCTTGTCTAGTCTTGTCTAGTCTTGTCTAGTCTTGTCTAGTCTTGTCTAGTCTTGTCTAGTCTTGTCTAGTCTTGTCTAGTCTTGTCTAGTCTTGTCTAGTCTTGTCTAGTCTTGTCTAGTCTTGTCTAGTCTTGTCTAGTCTTGTCTAGTCTTGTCTAGTCTTGTCTAGTCTTGTCTAGTCTTGTCTAGTCTTGTCTAGTCTTGTCTAGTCTTGTCTAGTCTTGTCTAGTCTTGTCTAGTCTTGTCTAGTCTTGTCTAGTCTTGTCTAGTCTTGTCTAGTCTTGTCTAGTCTTGTCTAGTCTTGTCTAGTCTTGTCTAGTCTTGTCTAGTCTTGTCTAGTCTTGTCTAGTCTTGTCTAGTCTTGTCTAGTCTTGTCTAGTCTTGTCTAGTCTTGTCTAGTCTTGTCTAGTCTTGTCTAGTCTTGTCTAGTCTTGTCTAGTCTTGTCTAGTCTTGTCTAGTCTTGTCTAGTCTTGTCTAGTCTTGTCTAGTCTTGTCTAGTCTTGTCTAGTCTTGTCTAGTCTTGTCTAGTCTTGTCTAGTCTTGTCTAGTCTTGTCTAGTCTTGTCTAGTCTTGTCTAGTCTTGTCTAGTCTTGTCTAGTCTTGTCTAGTCTTGTCTAGTCTTGTCTAGTCTTGTCTAGTCTTGTCTAGTCTTGTCTAGTCTTGTCTAGTCTTGTCTAGTCTTGTCTAGTCTTGTCTAGTCTTGTCTAGTCTTGTCTAGTCTTGTCTAGTCTTGTCTAGTCTTGTCTAGTCTTGTCTAGTCTTGTCTAGTCTTGTCTAGTCTTGTCTAGTCTTGTCTAGTCTTGTCTAGTCTTGTCTAGTCTTGTCTAGTCTTGTCTAGTCTTGTCTAGTCTTGTCTAGTCTTGTCTAGTCTTGTCTAGTCTTGTCTAGTCTTGTCTAGTCTTGTCTAGTCTTGTCTAGTCTTGTCTAGTCTTGTCTAGTCTTGTCTAGTCTTGTCTAGTCTTGTCTAGTCTTGTCTAGTCTTGTCTAGTCTTGTCTAGTCTTGTCTAGTCTTGTCTAGTCTTGTCTAGTCTTGTCTAGTCTTGTCTAGTCTTGTCTAGTCTTGTCTAGTCTTGTCTAGTCTTGTCTAGTCTTGTCTAGTCTTGTCTAGTCTTGTCTAGTCTTGTCTAGTCTTGTCTAGTCTTGTCTAGTCTTGTCTAGTCTTGTCTAGTCTTGTCTAGTCTTGTCTAGTCTTGTCTAGTCTTGTCTAGTCTTGTCTAGTCTTGTCTAGTCTTGTCTAGTCTTGTCTAGTCTTGTCTAGTCTTGTCTAGTCTTGTCTAGTCTTGTCTAGTCTTGTCTAGTCTTGTCTAGTCTTGTCTAGTCTTGTCTAGTCTTGTCTAGTCTTGTCTAGTCTTGTCTAGTCTTGTCTAGTCTTGTCTAGTCTTGTCTAGTCTTGTCTAGTCTTGTCTAGTCTTGTCTAGTCTTGTCTAGTCTTGTCTAGTCTTGTCTAGTCTTGTCTAGTCTTGTCTAGTCTTGTCTAGTCTTGTCTAGTCTTGTCTAGTCTTGTCTAGTCTTGTCTAGTCTTGTCTAGTCTTGTCTAGTCTTGTCTAGTCTTGTCTAGTCTTGTCTAGTCTTGTCTAGTCTTGTCTAGTCTTGTCTAGTCTTGTCTAGTCTTGTCTAGTCTTGTCTAGTCTTGTCTAGTCTTGTCTAGTCTTGTCTAGTCTTGTCTAGTCTTGTCTAGTCTTGTCTAGTCTTGTCTAGTCTTGTCTAGTCTTGTCTAGTCTTGTCTAGTCTTGTCTAGTCTTGTCTAGTCTTGTCTAGTCTTGTCTAGTCTTGTCTAGTCTTGTCTAGTCTTGTCTAGTCTTGTCTAGTCTTGTCTAGTCTTGTCTAGTCTTGTCTAGTCTTGTCTAGTCTTGTCTAGTCTTGTCTAGTCTTGTCTAGTCTTGTCTAGTCTTGTCTAGTCTTGTCTAGTCTTGTCTAGTCTTGTCTAGTCTTGTCTAGTCTTGTCTAGTCTTGTCTAGTCTTGTCTAGTCTTGTCTAGTCTTGTCTAGTCTTGTCTAGTCTTGTCTAGTCTTGTCTAGTCTTGTCTAGTCTTGTCTAGTCTTGTCTAGTCTTGTCTAGTCTTGTCTGGTCTTGTCTGGTCTTGTCTGGTCTTGTCTGGTCTTGTCTGGTCTTGTCTGGTCTTGTCTAGTCTTGTCTAGGCTTGTCTAGTCTTGTCTAGTCTTGTCTAGTCTTGTCTAGTCTTGTCTGGTCTTGTCTAGTCTTGTCTAATCTTGTCTAGTCTTATCCAGTCTTGTCCAGACTTCTCTAGTCTTGTCTCCTTCTTGTCTTTATCTACTCTTGTCTCTTTCTTGTCTTGTCTATGTAGTCTACTAGTTTAAAATATAGTTAATTTAATTAATTCTCTACAATGCTAACTGAATTGGACTAGATGTATTGGATTGTGCTTTCCATGGTCTACTTAATTATTATAAGTTACTAGTCTAATTCAAGTTCAAAATGAAGTTGTTGCAACTTGAAGTTTTCGCAATACGAAGCCGCAATATGAAGCTATGGCAACATGAAGTGGTTTCAAAATGAAGTTGTCGCAACAGGAATTGGTTTCAACATGAAGTTGTTTCAACGTGAATTTGAAGATGAAATGTGGATTTGAGGTGAAAAAATCTCTTCTCGTAGTTGTAACTATATTATAGTCTTTGCTTCCAATAGAGATTTTGGTTTTTGAAAGTTTGGCAATATTTACAAATTATTGCAAATAATACAAAGTTATAAAAGTATTCCGCACGGGCTATAATGTAATGTTCGAAATATTGAGCAAACAATCACATTAGTTCAAAGAAGTAATTCGCAGCGAAACTGTTTAAAACACCTTCAAAAACACTTCCCTTTTATTAGTTTCAATAGCTCTTCTTCATTATATTTCCTAATTTAGGTATATCGACAAAAACTGTTAATTTTGCAAAACAATTTACATCATTGCTGCATAATTTACGTCGTTATGTATTTGCGAAAAAAATGTCTGTTATTTATCTTTATTTATATTCCGACTTATTGCTAACTCATTAATACGCTTCATAACCAAATATTTTTCTTTAAAATCTTTAAATAAATTAGCACTACATTCTAAACACGCTTGTTTTACAAACTCTCTTTCTGAAGGATGTTTCTCGTGTCGAGCAATGCAATGGACAACTTGAAAACTAGCAGCTGTAATATTAGTTTTTGGAATCAAAAACGATTTTAAAACACAAAGTGATTTTTTTTTTCTTTTGTGAAAACTATGTTTTTCTTTCTTTGTCTGTTGAAAAGCTGAGATTATAGGTTGCAACTTTTCAAAATGTCTTTTTACATTACACAGTCTTTTTATTCTTGTACACACAGTCTTTTAGTCGTTTTATCAATCGGGATTTGTTTCGTTTGTTATTCTTTTTCTAACCGCAGCCATATTACAGGGTTACAACAAAAATAGTGGTTTATGATACAAGTGTGTAAATAAAGGCTTTTGTGTATTAGTTGCGTTCAATCGCAATGGGTGCTCAAAAGTCTTTCACACACGCGTATCATAAACTACCTACGAAACATTTTAAAATACTGTTGAATCTACAAATAAATAATTGTTTCTTAACGATAATATTCAAAATTGCAATCTTGATAGAGAAAATACTTCATCACTAACACAATAGGGTTAGAACGATCGGCGCCTCCGTTGCAAAAATTGCAAACTAGTAAAAACGCACAGTGACGGGAACTCTATTTGGTCGTTGTCGATGTAATCTAGGTAAGCCTTGATTTAATTTAGATTAGATTATGGTTAGGTTAAGTTATATTAGAATCCAGACTGAGAGAAGTCTCACCCCTTCTTGATTCAAAATAAGAAAAATTAATTCAATTTTAATAAACGTCAAAAAAATTATTTTCACTACAGCAAACAGAAATTGTTTAATAATGAAACTCGATTTGATTTACATTGGACTTTTACGCACGATTTGTATACTTTTATAGACGATTATAATAATAGAATTCTTTACATACAATAATTTACTTATTACTGTGTTCATGTCGGTGTACAAGTAGATAAACATATTTAAAATACAATAATTTGAGAAGAAAGTTCTTATTGATATATTTAATATTCATACCTTTGTGGTTAAGAAACTTTAATAAGAAAATAATAAAAGTGTTGCGTTATTGACCATTTCTAAAAGTTCTAAAATCAAAGCCTGGGCCACTTAAAGAGCCTGTGTAGGTCAGTGTCTGGCCCGCGTGTCATAGGTTCGCCATCCCTGTTCTAGACAATAAGAGCAGTTTTATTTTTCTGTAACTAGAACTTGATTTATAAGTTGAATTTGCAAAAACTTTGAATTTGATTTCATCAATTAGCCTAAAACCTATAAAGCGATTACTTATACTGATTGAGATTAAACTAGTTAAGGCTTATTCTTCCACGAAATGTCTGGTTGTTGTAACTTAATTAGATCAAGCTTTCGTGTTAAGTATTTCCTGTTGTACGTGTTTTGATTGAGAATTATGTCAATAGGTTTTTACTGAGGACTAGATTAAACTTATAAACTATAATTATTTACCTATAAGAGGTTTAATGAATCATTAACGTGTCTAGATGCAAAGGAATGCAAGTTGCATGTGCGAAACATTGTTAAATCATTTGAAACGAGCCGTGTTAGCACTTTGCGTGTATAGCTTAGCGTTTGTTGCTTTATCTTCCTCTTCTTTCAAATGGATTTTACAGCAATCTAAAATAGAAATTTTATAATGACCACAATTATTACCCGCGATTAACTTTACGCAGAAGATTTATAATTATTTGGAAACAATTTTATAACATACCGTTCTTCTGCAGAGAGGAAAAGCTTTAATTCTTCTTGCGGCTATCAGATACGCTTCGAACAAAATGCTTCCAAAACTGGACACTAAATGTAATAACAAAAATGTGTTTGTTATGTTGTAACACTTGCCCGTGGATAATAAATCACGATTATATAATAATCTATTAAAATTTATAATGTATCATTATTAGGTGATAATATTTTCCAATCAATAATTGGTTATAAATAAATTATGGACTTGTCGTGTATGTGTGCGTACGTATTTTAAATCTAAAATCGAATTTCTGTTTTGATATTCATTTAGGCCATCAGTAATTATAAAATCTGAATGCTGAATATGAAGATTTAATTAAATGCGTATGCTATTTAATAACTTTAATATCAGTCTAATAAAGTTTTAACTAAAACTAAATTATTGATTATTAATAACTACATTAGCTACAGCATTTACGCCTTTTTGTTTCTGTAACAACTTGATTTCTGTCTACAATTCATTACAATATCAGGTAAGGTTGGGTTCAGTTACAATGTTTACCGTTACCAAAAGAAAATTATGAAGACAAATTCTAGAAATATCGAATATTTGTCATGTCTATTCAAAGTTAATTAATAAACTTTTTTTGAACTTCTTTATTTATTCAGATCAACAAATTAATGTTATACATGATGATTTATCTTACTTATTTATTTATTTTATTCTTGGAGTGATCTTCTCCGTCGCTTCCGTTGTAATGTTGCTTACTGGCAGGAGTTTTCACTCATAGGTCTTCATATATGACATCTTGGGGTAGTTTGCGACTTATGCCTGCCATACACACAACGGTCCACCGGAGAGGTCTAGAGAGGTATAGAGACCGCAGCGTGTGTGGGAATAGACCTGTGCAGTTTCTTACGCACGGTTGACCTGCGCAGGCAAACCTGCACATGTAACCTCTCTGGTAGTCCGTAGGGCGTATGGCGGGTATTGGGGGTTGGTGAATATTCTTTTGTCCTAGGTTGAAGTGTGTAGCGCTGTCACAGTATTGAAGATTTGTTTGGAAGGTTTTTGTTAATTTGTATATGAATTCCTGGGTGGTTGGCATATTTAGTTAATAGTGGAGTTGCTTATTTCGGATGAACCATGGCGCGTTGACAATTGTGCGTAAGACTTTATTTTGTAGCGTTTGGATTTTTTTGACATTTGTCCTCGCGGTTCCTGTCCATATCGGACACCCATAAGTTATTAGTTGTTATTAGTGGGCATAAGTTATTTGTATAGAAGGGTCGCGCATTCTATGTGCAGTGACGACTTGCGGTTCATAATAGGGTATAATTCGGCGAGTCGGGCATAACATTGGTTTAATTTTTTATTGATATTGTAATTCCATGACAATCTGGAGTCCATGTATATACCTAGATACTTTACTGCGCTGTCTTTAGGATTCCATGTTATGTTCTTGCCATTGATGTTGAGTAGTTTGCGTCTATATTTTGTTTGAGGGTGAATACTTTGTCTTCTGTTTTGGCTTCGTTAGTGATGCACCATTTCTTGTACCATCTTTCTATTTGGTTATACGCTGCTTGCAGCGTTTCTGTTACTACCTGCAGATTTAAATCTTGAGTGGAGATTACTGTATCGTCTGCGAACATTCCAATATCGGAGTTAGAAATAACGGGAATATCATGTGTGAAGATATTATATAGGGTGGGACCGAGGACGCTTCCCTGGTGAACACCAGCGTTCATGGTTTTCGTGATGGAGGCGGCATTGTTTACTCTAACAGAGAAAGTTCTGTTTTCAAGGAATGAATATATTTGATGTTAGGTAATTTGGTAGATCAAGTTTAAGTATTTTATATTTTAGTCCGACAGCCAAACTATGTTGAAGCCTTTGGTGACGTCTAAGAAAAGACTGGTGGTGTATTTTTTATCTTCATAGCCCTATTCGATGATTTCAGTTAGTCTTTGGAGTTGATGTAGGGTTGAGTGGCCTTTTCTGAATCCACATTGCATGGGAGGTATGATGTTTTTTCTGAAAATTGGACGTTGAGTCTTGTTTGTATTGTTTTCTCGAAGAGTTTTGACATCGTTGGAAGCAGGCTTATCGGTCTATAGCTATCTATGGAATTTTTGTTTTTGCTGTGTTTGTGGAATAGGACTATATGCTCGTGTTTACAGATTTTGCGGAAGTATTGCTGCTTATAGCATGTGTTAAAAAGTATTATGTATTTTAGTGTATTTTAGATTAGGTTTTTTAACCTATTTAATTAGGTGGAATTTGGTAGGCGGTTGGATTGTGTTTACGTGTTGTTTCGTTCGTTTCGTGGTGGATACATTCCTCAATTGTCTCGTTAAGATGTGCAATTGCTGAATCGATTTCGTTGGGGTTGGACAGCTTCATTTTGGAGTTTAGTTTCTCGTCGAGGGTCTTCTGAAAGATCTTCCAGTCTATTTTACCTTTGATTACAGTTTGAGGAGGTTTGATTAATGTTGGAGTAGCTATGAACGTTATTAGGACTGGCAAGTGGTCAGATCCCAATTCGGGGATGACCCGTTGGAAGATTTGCTTCTTAAATTTATTCATTATTATTAAGTCTAGTATGTCTGATTGGTGATCTTGTTGGTACGATTGGTAGGTATGTTCTTCGGGGGCCTTTACTATGTAGGGGTGTGACGCTAGTATTTTGTGGAGTTTGATTCCATTGGGGTTATTGACACGACAGCCCCATGAGGTATGTTTGGAGTTGAAGTCCCCGATTGATAACGTAGACTCATCCTTCTTGAACAGATTTATAATGTCTTCTTGCCCAAGTGATCTAATTGGCTGTTTGTAGACACAGTTGATTTTGAGCGTTTCCTTGTCTCGTAGAATAATTTTTATTCCTGTTACTTCCAGGTTGATGTAATTATTTTTTGTATAATAAGTTTATAAGTATAAACTTATAAAATAAGTATAATAAGTTTTTGTAATGTGGGCACCCGCGGTAGTTTTCCACCCGCAGTTCTTGGCTGTTCCGTTTGTCTTTTTTCGCAGTTTATAGTCCAATGTGGTACGGCGCATTTGACGCATCGGGGTTGCATGTTGCAATATTTTTAGGTATGACCGTATTTTTGGCAACGGTGGCATTGTGGGGTTTCCTTTGTTCTCCTGCGAGCTTCTGCTGTGATGATTACGTTTGAGGTGTGTAGTTTCAGATTTTCTATTTGGAATATTTTTTACCATCATCATTGTTTGAAAGGTTCAATGAGCACAATGGCATTGGTTGTTTATTTCTATCATATAGCTTTGAGATGTTTATAATTGGTAGTTGTCCTTTGGCTAATTCTTCCATGATGTCCTCCGCATTTAGTGAAATAGGTACATTCCTTAACATTACTTGAAGCATCTTCTCTTTGGGGTTTTGGTATGTATCATATTCAATGCTTGTATCTTTATAGTAATTTGTTAGTGAACGGTAATCCTCAGCGTTATTGAGGTTGATTCTTAAATGTGTATAATTTGAGAAAGTTGTATAGTTAGTATCGCTAACTAATTTGTTAATGTCGTTAATAACTTCATTGAAGTTAATATTTTGCTGTTAGATAGATTGGCGGGATTTTAATCTTGCTTTGTTGTGTTGGTCGTTGGACGTTTTGTGAGGTACTCGCGGATTCGTCGCTGTTCATGCTCTTTTCGAAGTTTTCAGGAAGGTAGTACCTATTCTTGGATAGATCATCATGGTTCCAAGTGTATCTTTTTTGGGTGTCGTTCAATATTGGTGGCGATAGTGTTGTAGCATCTGCTTTCCATTTTGAAGGTGACATTTTATCGTTATGCCCTCAGCCCTATTGCGAGCCGAGGCTGTCGCTTTGGTTGCTTCGTTTTAGTTATAGTGTATTTACTCGTACTAGGACTAGTGAGTTTATTGCTTGTGCTAAAAATAGACTCGCGTTTTTTTTTGTTTTTAATCGCTCGTACCGCGAGCGATTAAAGTCTGTTCACTCCGACTGTTCGCGCTCGAATAATTAATAAACTAAATCTTCTAATCTAAACTAACTAGACAAGATTAATGTTTTATATTCCTTTAAAATCTTGATATACTTGGTAAATAATTGGCCCTTTGTTTACAGAAAGGTTGCCGACCCCTGAACAACTTTTTTTTGTGTGTTATTTGTTAATGTAACATCTTCATTTATGTCTTCAATTCATTAGAATATCAGGCAAGGTTGGGTTTTGTTTCACCGTTAACTTCCTGTAAGTTAACAGTAAAGAAAATTGTGTCCGCAAATTCTAGAAATATCCAGTATTTGAACATCTCTATTCAAATTGTTGAAAAAACTAAATCTTGCTAGACCAAACTAGCTTGACAAGATTAATGTTATCTATTCCTTTAAAATCTGGAATATTTCTTTATATGCTGGTTAAATGATGGGCCTTTGCTTACAAAAAGGCTGCCAACCCCTGAACTAGATTAGTTAAATTAACTCTTTTTGTGTGTATTTTTTGTGTTTATTTTGTGTGTATGTAACAACTTCATTTATGTCTACAATTAATTAGATATAAGGTAAGGTTGGGTTCAGTTACAATGTTTACAATTAACTTTCCTTTAAGTTAACAGTAAAGAAAAGTGTGACGACAAATTCTAGAAATATCCAATATTTGAAACTGTCCATTCAAAGTTGATTAATAAACTTAATCTTGCTGGCTTAAACAAACTAGACAGGATGTTATATAAAAATCTTGATTATTTCTTTCTATACTGAGTAAATGATTTATACTTTGGTTACAAACAGGTTGCCGACCCCTGAACAAGATTAGATAAATTAACTCTTTTTTGTGTATGTTTTTTTAAATAGATATTTCAATGAATTATCAGTGTTAAATTTATTTATAAACCGGATTTCCTTTCCAATTATCTGGCTTCGGTTGTAAATTGGGTTGATGAAATCATCATTTTTTTTGTGCGTTGGAAACTCTCGAGGAAGTTTTTCACGGTCCTTTTATATTACTTTTGCAAGTACATACGGAAATAGAAAAGTTTCTTCTAAACTTTCCTCGCTTAACGCTTGCTTTGCGTCCAGTTGTTTGATTTCTGTTTTCTTGTTGGTCTCGTTTCTTCTTTCTTCGCCTTTGACTCGCCACTTTTAAATCTATTTACAGAGTTTTTTATTCTGCAAAGAATGTTTCAATATATATTTTCGCAGAAAAAGAAACAAACCGCAAACTCAGGCGAAATATTTGTCTTTAAAAAAAATCATAATGTTTCCCATATAACAAGAAATAAACTACGATCAAATATTGAATCAATCTAAATTAATTAAATCTTCTATACTAATTCTCAAGTGAGTTATCGACTGGCAAACGTTTCACTTTTACGTGATATAAGTTGCAAAAGCCAACGTTATTTATTTAATAACAAATCAATTCGACACACATTAGTTAGAAATTCGATTAATCTTGGCACCTTGATAGAAATTTATATTTAAAACAAAAATGTCTTATTCCTATAGACGAAAAGATGGGCCAGCGATTTTCAGATTTCTACTTCGTTCTACTTTATCCAATTGCCGACAGTACTCTCCGAATTTAGCTTGTGGGATACCAACTTACAACCTAGAATAGTAGCAACCCTGCTTGCATCAAGGAGAGAAAGAGTTTTACAACCGCCTAGAGAGAGGGACAGAATTGTGTGTGCTGTGCGGCTGTAGAGTTTTTGGAGAGTGTCAATTCTCAAATACGCGAACATGCGCGTATTTGAGAATTGAGTGATCTTGAATTGTTCCGGACTGTATTCTTGTGATGTTGTGAATTGTTTTATTTTTTATTGCAATATTTATTGATAGATATCATTTAAGTTAAGTGGTTTAGAGGTTAGTTTCCTACATCCTATTTCTACTACTACAAGGTTGTCGTTCGGCTTTAACAGCTCATAATGTATTGGTCCTTAAATGTCCCACCATATACACAACATCCTCTTACTTAAGCCCAACTTCGGTTTAGAGGTGGAGGGGAAAAGTTTTCCGGAATCAAAATATGTTTACTCACGATGTTTTCATAGGTAACATACTTTTCATCTCTAGTAATCATCTGGTCCAGAATACGATTCTGGTTACAGAATACGATACAATAATGAGCTTGCAGGACCCGCCAAAGACCCCGAAAAGATACAGAGGTTACGATGGGCAGGCCATGTCACAAGAGGGGATTAGTAAGGACTGCCAAAAGGGGCCCTGCAAATGGAATGGGGGAGAGCGAGGGGCAGACCACCGAAACGATGCGAGAACGCGGTAGACGATGCCAGAGGGTTGCTAAGGATTACAGGCTGGAAGATGGTAGCAATGGACAGAAGCGCCTGGAGGAATAAATTAAGGGAGGCCAAGGCCCAACCTTGTAGAGTCATAGGAGAGAGAGAATCATCTGGTCCAAGAAGAGTTCGAGTTTGTTCCTACTTAACTCATATGGGACCTCGATCGCGTTCTCGAATATTTCTACACAGGTCCTAGTGTCCGAATATGGTCCGAAATTGTTTGTTGGGCTGAATCAAGCCTTTCCACAATCTCAGATGTTGTCAAAAAAGTACTTTGCTCTTACATGACTTTGACAGCATCAAAGATGGTCGCCCAGATCGTTGTTTACCAGTAAGTCACCTATTTGAAACATTTGGAACCATCTTTTTCATGTTTTATCAGAAACCGTACCTTCATCGCTTCTGTATCATTTCTTCCTTGTTGGAATTTGTAAAATCATTCTCGTTTTAGTTCATTTGCTAGATGAGTATGTATACATTCACTGGTAAAAGGAAGGTGCCAAATATGCATCAAATAATTACGCACATGCTTGTTGAAACTTGTTTTAACCGATACGAACGGAACTTATTGCACCCCTTATATTGTTCATCTTCATACATCGCTCAGAACATATATTGTTCATCTTCTTCTTGTTCTTTAGCTATTAGGTCCATCTTAGGACATAGTCCTTACCCAATTGCTTCCATATTTCCCTATTCTGTGCTATTGGGATCCATGCTAGTCCGGCTCATCCTTTGAGGTCATCATACCTATTTTAGGTGGTCTTTCTCTTCTTCTTTTGTGTTCATACGTTCTCCATTCTATGATTCGCCTGTCCCATCACATCCTTTTTAGTGCGTCGATATTTTATATAATTGTAGTCCAGTTCTCTGCGCCATATGTCATCACATGTAAAACGCACTGGTCAAAAACTCGATTTTAGTTTTGAGATATTTTCTTATTTCGCAGGATCAATGATAGTTTAGCGAAGGCCTATCTAGCTGGTTCGGTCGATAGTAAGTTTATGTCCTCAGAATATGTGATTAGTCCTCAGTCATATGTCCTCAGTATAAAAGTGGAAGATTTTCCACTTTTTTAATTTTCTGTCCTCCCACTACTATTGGTCCTTCAATTCCTTGGAACATTATTGGGTTTTTGAAAGGTTCTTTTCAGCCTTATTGCGAGCTCCTTGTATTTCTGCTATGATTCTCCTTGTAGGTCTGCAATCATTGTTGTTAGGTTAGATTCCTAACTATGTATTCCATTTTCTCTACTATGTGCCAAGATAATAATATCGCCAGCATATCTTAGATAGGTTAGTCGAGTTCCATTGATGTTATATATTATGATAATTTGTTTTAGGTTGCTTCTTTGATCAGGACATTGGATCTGTGGTCGATCCTACTGTTTGCCATTGCTTTATAGACAACCAAGGATTTTTCATAATCTATAAATTCCATTGCAGACTATAAATTCCAGACAAATTTTGATTTTTTGATTTGACATAATGGATATCCGTTGTGGATTTGACATAATGGATATCATATTCGTTGGATTTTTCTATTATAATTTTCGTCGTTAATAGGTGAAGTCCAGCATGTTGCAGGAACTTGTAATTAAACCAATAAATTGTCTTCCTAGTGCCTTAAAACCTATCTTTGTTTTCTCCATCTTGTCTGCTCCCTGCACCCCCTCGGCGTATTATCACGCGGCAACTTTAGGTTCATACTCATCTGTTACTTTTTAATTTATAACTCTGCTTCAAGTCTCCTCTCATCTACTTCCTTGGCCTTCATTATGTTTCTTACCATCTCCGCGGTTGCGTCCCAATTTTCTTTGCTTTCTAACATCGTTTCGGTCATTTTCTCCTTGTTCGGCCATACACCGGTTTTCTTTGCAATCCCTAGTCTCAGCTTGTCCCATCTTTCGCAATAGAATATCGTGTGACAAGCTTCATCTCCTTCGCCGCAGTACCAGCACTCATCGCTTCGGCTCTCGCCTATTCTGTGCAGAAAGGCAATAAAGCACCCATGTCCCGTTAGCGCCCGGGCCACATAGTAGTCAACGTTTCCGTGCTTACGTTCAGCCCAGATTTGCACATCCGGTATCAATTGCCCCCTGCCAGGCATTTTTCCAACTCGCCATGGTGGGCAGCTGCACTTCTTTCTTGGATAGGCCTTGGAATTTTCTGCGAGTCCTCCTTTCGTCGACATAGAGTATTATTGGTGGGGATCCAGCCACCACTTGTACAGCCTCTGCCGAGACTGTCCGGTATGCAGATACTACCCTAATCAAGGCCCTGCTCTGTGCTCATATCATAACTGTTCTATTTTGTCCCAGTTCCAGGCAGGTTCCCCAGATCTCCGCTCCGCACAGCATAATTGAGGTGACTACCGAGGACAGCAAACGCCTGGTCAGGCTGAGAGCCCCACCAAAGTTTGTCATGAGTCTCCCCAGCATCGTGGATGTCCTTTCGGCTTTGGTCGACACATCATGAATGTGAGGCGTGAAGCTCTCCCGCTGGTCCATTACTACCTCCAAGTATTTAATTAATTCTCTTCTCTCGCTTAATGAGCGTCTCTGCCTGAAACCGTACTGTCTTTCTGAAAGTCCGCATCCTTCTTCAGTTTCTTCGTGTAGCCTAGGTCTGACGAGGTGTTCATATAGCTTCCCCATAGCAGGGATAGCAGTGCATAGCAGGCCATACTTCTACTACTACTACTAGTGCATAGCAGGCATATTGGCCTTACTTTGGGTGTTCCGTCTTTGTTCGTGCCTTGCTTCGGTATTAGTACTAATCTGGCCACCTTCCACTTTTCCGGAAACACATTGCCTACAAAGAGGTCGTTCACCACCGAGAGCACCGTTTCAGGAACCACTGCTACCACCAGACGGATCACATCGGCCGGAATACCATCTGGGCCAGCTGCCTTCCCCAACCACAATTTTGTTGCAGCCGCATTCAAGTCATCCAGAGTAAAAGGATTTCGACTTCGTATCTGCGCGGGGACTTAACGAGCCTCCGGTCTTAGGAAAACTTAGTACTTTCCTATAGTACCTTATCGTACTAATCCTATCCATTAGATTTTATTTGTTTAGTCTTGTCCACTTTCACGATTTGATAGTGTTCTTTATTTATGCATCTTTTACAGGCGCGTTTTGAAAATTATTAGAATTGACAACTTACCTTTGTCTGCCGCGACCCCGCGTCTTAGTAGCTTTTCTTTTAATAGTAAAACGACCACGGAGGATGAGTCGTCGGTTGTATAACATGTGAGTAATTCTTATGAAAAGGTCGAACGTAGCCTGTCGGGCTACATGTCCTTAGTTGCCCCACAATTTTTTTTCTCGAATTCGAGAAAACGACCATGAGTTCAATTGTGTCATAAAAAATAAAAATAATGCCAGTAGACAGTCCGTCATTTAATGGAGAAATCAGGTCCCTGTTACTAGCTTCAGACCAATCTGATAGGTGACTTTGAAAAGATCACTTTCGATAAAAAAAGATTTAGATTTAAGATGAAGATTTAGAGGAGAGTCAGATCACTCAAGAAGATATTTCCGCAGAAGACAACGTGCCTCTCACGGAATTACGGCGGTCAAATTTTTACTGCGGTAAAAATCGTAATATATGGCCAAAGTCGCCTGTTAATGCTAGGGTACATACACTTCAAACACTGCGTGTTTGAGCCCCGAAATTGACAGCTGGGGATGAAAAACATTCTTTCGGCATCTGGAATAAATTTGATGCAGAAATGCTTCAGCAAATTTTCACTTGGACAAACAACAAAATCTCCAGTTACAGGATAAAGTTTGCATGTCAAAATAAACCTGAACTGAAAGACATAGATATTACTGAGCTATAGGCTTTTATAGGTCTTAGTATATTCAGCTGTCTTAAATATAACCACGAACGTTTAGCTTATTTTCTAGGTATGGTACAGGTTGTGAGATGTTTAGATGCTGCATGTCAGAAAAATAGATTTGTCGTTTTGCTACTGTGTCTGCGATTTGCCAATCCAGATGATCACGCCGAAAGGAAACAAAATGACCTTACCTTTCATTTTCAACAAGTTTGTCAACAATTCTCAACACATATGCGAATTGAGCGAAATTAGTGGAAGAAGTCACATGACTTCATAGGAGCCTTATGTGATGTGATTTTTATAATAGATATGTTTATAATGGAAAAGGCTCTGATAGCGTAGGATTGACCACACATGATAAAAAACTTCTCGTGCCTACTCAGTTTGTCCTGCGGTTGACACGGCCAATTGAAGGAAGTAACCGAAATATGGCTGCTGAGAACTGGTTCTCTTCTATAGAACTTATTGATGAACTGGCAAAACATAAGCTTACTAATCTTCTTCTTCTTAGAGTGCGCTATCCGTTGAGGATGTTTATGATTATCTTGGAAATATTGGCTTTATCAACTGCTGAACGAAACAGTTGAATTAATGTAGGCAGGAGTTAAGTCATCTGCCTGGTCCTCTTCTCCCATCTACTCTTCCTTGCATGACAAATTATAATATTCGATATTTGTCATTTCGCATTATATGCCCTATATTAAGTAGTGCAGCTTTCTCTCTTTGACGATGTTGAGCAGTTCTTTATTTTTACCGATTTGTTGGAGTACTTCTTCAGTTGTGATATGATGGATCGATTATATGCGCAAGATGCGTCAAAATATTCAAAACTCGAAAGCCTCCTGCCTATTTTGCGTCGCCTCTGTCATGTCCTGGCCTCCACGCCATATAGGAAAACAGGCATGATATAGCACCTTACCATTCGTATTTTAAGGGGAAGTGGCAAGTTGCTGGAGAAAAACATTTTCTTTAGTTTGTAGAAAGGAGAACTGGCCTGTTCTATTCTTGCACGAATTCCTTTTGAGTAATCCCAGTCGTCAATTATGAGGGTACCCAGGTAGAGATATATCTCTACTCTCTCAACGCGTTCATTGCCAAGTATTAGTGTAGGCCCTCATTTTTTAGATATCACCATGTATTTTGTCTTTGAGGTATTTAATCTGAGTCCATACCGTTCGATTGTGGTTTTGACCTTGTTTATTATACTCTGTAGGCTCTACAAGGTGTTTGCTACTATGATGGTATCATCAGCGTATCGTATGTTATTGATGTTTTCACCATTCATCTTAATATCTTCGTTTGCATTTAATGCTTCTTTTAAAATTTTCTCAGAGCTTGCCTCATGCCTCTCCGGATGCATACTTCTTGCGAGATGATGTTGTGACTTTTATGGCAGCTGTCTGGTATGCTTACCAGTTTCCTAATATGGGTAAAAAATAAACGCGAAACACCCAGCGAATTTCAACCGCAAACAAATCGAGAAACCCAGTTTAACTTTATGCTTATACGTGGCTAAGAAGAATAGAGCTGCAAAATCATTCTTTATTACAATGCAATTAAAGGTGGTGTTGGTGAAGCTGATAAAAATGATGAGCTGATAAAAATGGTGGTGTTCTACCTCATTAAGGATTTGAGCGGTATGAACGCCTATATACTATAAGATTACAGAAAGAAGAGGTTTCCTAAAGATTTTAACCCGTTCGCTAGTGCTCCAACATATACAAAGACGTACAGTCTGCAGTTAATTACTGAGGGAGTTACGATTAGTTTACGGGTAGTTCATGAAACTGGTCAATGCAAACGAAGAGGATGCAACATTTGTTCACCTAAATTGCACAGAATGTTCTCGCCCCTTGCGCAAAAATTTGCAGTAATTTATGCCGTTGTCAGAATTTTTATTTTTTGGTTTCAGAAGTAATTATTTTGTTTTTTTTTTCTAGATTTGATTTTAGTAAAAAGTGTTAATTTTATCGTATTACTTGTATAAGTTCTACTAAAATTCTACAATCAGGATCTCATGTCAATTACGGCTGAAAAGTACCACTAAATGTTAACTCTCGTTTTTTATAATAAAAGCTGATTAAATTTACTTAATGTTTTTAATAAAAAACCATAACGTAAAACCATACAACATTATAGATTATCATATAAACTTAATAAAGCCGGAACAAAGCTTGAATATATAAATATACTCAAGCTTTCCGGAGCTCTATAATAGTAATGAGTCTTTTTAGGACTACCGTAAACAAATCTAGTGTGAAATTTGTCAGTTATTTTATAGCTTTCAAGCCACCTTCGTGACACTCAACAAAAACCACAAAAATAACATTGTTTTTAAGATCATGTCTTTCCGATACCTTAAGTGTATAGCCATCTGTGGACGCGTTTCGAAATGTATCTCTCATCAGCACAGATTTGCTTCCATGAACAACAATTTGTAAACCACTAACTTGAAAACCCATGTGGTGATTAGGGTTAGTTGTTTTTAATTTTGACATTTTGTGAGAGAGACATTCAAAATATTCATTTATATCAATAACCTGTAATCTAACCGTAATCACTACATGGCTTTTCAAGTGAGTGGTTTACAAATTGTTGTTCATGGAAGCAAAGCTGTGCTGTTTAGAGATAAATTTACTCACTTTAGCTATCACTTAAGGTATCCACTGAAATATATACTACTTGGCTTATGCGGGCCGAAAGAGAGGTCCCAAGGACCTCCCTTCATCCTTGTCTAGTCAACAGTGTAGTCGAGAGTGGGAGGATGTAATACAGTCATGGGCTCGCCCATAAGGGCTGCAATGCTGCAGCCCTCCCGCCAAAATGAAAACATTTTTTTTATTATTATAAACTATTACATTAGTATACAATTATTTTATAAAAACATATTTTTCCGTTTGTAGTATATTTATTTTTTGATTTGTCGGTAATAAATACCTCGATAGGCGCTCTGTATGTGTGGTTGTATACTCATCCGGGCTGCAGTCAGTGCAGACCGATTCTCGCCGCGTAGTTAGTGTATTGACCTGGTTATCCCCACCCGTGATATACGTTTTTGTAATATGTATATTGTGGTCCGCAAACACTGCAGTCCGCACTCTGTATTTTAGGCATTTTATGAGTTTGTTTCTAAGAACTCGAGTTTCGGCAACGGCAAAGAACCTTAAGTGGACAAGAATTTACTAAAATTATTAAAGAAATTAGAAATAACCTCCCTACGGTCATTCATCAAGAGGATTTTCTATCTGCAAAAAGGCCAAGGCTAAAATTGTTGCAAAGTTTAGCAACAAAAGAAGTTTGCGATTATATAATATTAGAATACTAGCAAAAGAACGATTTGCTTTTACGATACACTTATCTGCAGCTAGATTATTTTCCCCGTATATTTTTTCATATAATACGAATCAAATTCCTATCATCAAACTACGAGAAACGGAATGCATATCTAAGTTTAGATAAAGAGAGTCAACACAGAATTACTTGTTTTATATGATCGACCAAAATTTCAAAATTTAAAAGACACAAAAATATTTATGATCTAATGTATAACTTAGGAATTCATGAATCCTTTGTAGAAGTTTTTAATTCATTTGAAATAATAATTACCACACCTATAACAACAGCAGAACCTGAAAGATGTTTTTCCGCTCTTAAGAGAATAAAGAAAGACCTTTTTAAGAAATACAATGGAACAAAAAAGACTAACAGTATAAGCTATGATCAGCATAGAGAAAAACATAATCTCAAATATACCAAATTTTAATGAAAAGGTTATTGTTGGTTTTGTTAATTTAGAATCTAGAGGAACATAGAATGGAATTTAAATAAAAATAATTGTTACTGGTATTACACTGAATTAAAAAATTCAATATGTTTCTGTATGTGTCAATAAAAATGCGGTTCTTTCAACTCGTACTGTTTTTTTATTATAATTTTTTCCAGCCCTCCCACAAACATCATCCACGAGCCTGGTGAGATCGTTCAATCGGTGAACATATTATAAACCGATTATATATTTTAATGAAAGTTCTTTTCAAAAAGACAATGGTAAAATACTGTTATGTTGGCAAGAAAAAATGGACGTCGGACGTCGAACGTCGAACAGACATTTAGTTTTCCTTTTGGACTGTACTAGAAGACAGAGCGATACGAGAGACACCTTGTGATGTTCTCTCTCGGCCCGCACAAGCCAGCAGGCCAGCGCTCGTTCCAGGTAGTATATATTTCAGAGAAGGTATCGGAAAGACATGATCTTAAAAACAATGTTATTTTTAAGGTTTTTGTTGAGTGTCACGAAGGTGGACTGAAAGCTATAAAATAACTGACAAATTTCACACGAGATTTGTTTTTGGTAGTCCAAAAAAAACTCATTAGTATTATAGAGCTCCGGAAAGGTTGAGTATATTTATATATTCAAGCTTTGTTCCGACGTTATTAAGTTTAATGCTTTTAATTATATAAAAAATGGTTAAATATCAACACAATTTTAAGACATCCAAATTAATTTTTATAACAAAAATTGACTTTGAAAGTAGTAGCTTGTAAGACGTCAGGTCCTTTGCTTACAAGTGTTGGTCCCCAGTTAAAAGTTAACGCTGTATCTCTAATTTCAACGTCTACTTATTGTAAAATTATTTGAACATCCTTGATTCATTCAAAACCAATTATCATTTGAATTTTAAGGAAAAAACGATTAGTTCTTCTTTGGTACTTCGATTTGGCTTGTTTTTCGTTTTGTTTCTTTTGTTAAGAAACTCGTTTTCTGCATATCTATTTTATTTGAACCTACTGTGCTAGTAGTTTGTTATTAATTTCACCTGGCGCCTGGCATAAAAACATGTAGTAGATTGTACAACAACGTACATAACTTAATTTGTTAATTCTCAATCAGAAACTTTCTAACAAACTTTCATTTAAAGAATCTTCTAATCATCCTATACAAACAAAACTTTTTAATACTAGAAAAACCCTTATATGTTACATTTGAAATTTTCTTTATTATTTTCTACATTTAATACAAAAAATATTTAATCGGTCAAATGAAAAAAAATGATTGATTGAATAGTTGCAAGAAGCCATTCATGGAGTGTTACATAATTGTCTCAGTGAGCTCACACGCAGCATTATTGCATCCGTCAAATGGAATTTTATCCACTTTGGTTGAAACAACGGAGGCACTTGTCCATTATTTTGAAACAAGAAAAATTGAATTATTATGTTTAATGTTTGTTCCTGTTATTTTTAATACGGCATTTCCTGAAAATTTAAATGTACTTTAGGCCGAGGCCGCACTACGGTTTTTTCCCCGCGAGCGGTAACCGCTATAACCGCGACACCGCTCGAGAAACACACACTACGATTAAAAATCGCGAAACCGCCCGCAATTTGCACAGTTGAAAATGGATTTCAAACGAGCAGTATGTATTGTTGCTCTAATACTAAGAAATAGAAAAAGAAGACGTCAACGCAAATTTCGCAAATTTATATATTGGATCCATCCGCTCACTAGCCGTAGATTTAAGAAAGGTTTCTTTAATAATAAATACCAAGATTTAAGAAAACATCCTGAGAAATTGTTTAATTATTATCGCATGTCAGCTGACAGCTTCGATAAAATTTTGCAAATTGTGCGTCCTCACATTACTTTCATGAATACAACCTTTCGCAAATGTATTTCACCAGAGGAGCACCTGTCTGTTAATTTTTCTCGTTTCGATCACTAACTGACGTAAAGTGGTGTCGTATAAAGCTGGTACTTTTTGTACTTCCAATATGATTTTTTCCGACAAACTTTCATATCATTTGATGATACACAGTCTGACTCGGTCGACGACATGTTTTCAATCAGAGACAAGTATCTGAACCTAAAAAACGTAAGAATTGCCCAAACGTAAGAATTGACCACTCTTCACCAGCTCTTCACAGCTGTCTGTCAAAAAACCGCTCGCGGTTAAACAGAAGTGCGTGCGCGCCAACTATTTTCTATGCAGTACAAATTTTAGCGCGGTTTTTACCCGGGAGTCATTTTGTAACAATACGCGGTTTTAAAATCAGTCGCAGGAAAAAACCGCAAGTGCGGTCGCTTGTATTAATTTGCTCGAGTCATAAAATCACGCGATCAAAAACCGCGGCGGTTTAGCCGTAGTGCGGCCTAGGCCTTAGGAAGCCTACGCGATTTGGGCTAATTGTGATGAGTTATTGTTTTAGTTATTTATTGTTTTCTTTATTGAGGAAAAACATCTAATCAACAATTTAGCAAAAATAATACACAAAACTAATTTGTCCTAATGTTTATTGCTTTTACATAAAACTTGAATTGTAATAACTGATTTTAACTAAAAACACATTGAATACGGGAATTTGTATTTATACCAATAAATTGTCTTGTCCGTTTAAACCTATCTGTCTATTTTTAACGTAGTAATCTTGTCTATTAAGTCTTATTTGTTTAGTCTTGTCTTCTATCCCGATTTAATAGTTTTCTTTGTGTATGCATCTTTAATTCTAATGTATACATGTTTTTAAAATATTTTAACATCCATGATTTATTTAAAACCAATTTTCATTTGTATTTTTAGGAAAAAACGATTAGCTTTTTTTGTGCTTCGATTTGGCGTGTTGTTTTGGGGGGGTATTTTTTGTCTTGACACTGATAAGAAACTCGTTTGCTGCATATCCATCTTATTTGCACCTACTGCCCGACCTCATTTAACATCTCAATTTAGTCCAGTTTAGTGTCGCGCATAGTGAAGAAGTGCTAAGTGATGTAACGAGTTTCACAGAATTTCCAACAAGGAATCACAAGGTGCGTTGATTTATGAAATACTGATTAAGTAAAATTATACATGCCTCTTTATCGCTGCTTATTTGGATTAATGGAATGTATTAATCAATATTTACTTAATTATAACAGCTCGCATGTAACATTTTTATTGTTATTGTTATTATTACTTTTTTCAGTATTGATTTATTCACTATTCCTGATTATTTGCACCGCGAATGCAATTCGATTACGTTAACGAACCCTTTGCTTTGGCTTTTTCCCGTATTGACCACGGTCTGTTTACAAATTCGATTTTGTTTATCCACCTGTTACGCAATCCGGACATAATTCGCTTCTAGTGGCGCCCGTCCGAATGCAAAACAGACGAAACAATTATTTATTTGACTAGTTATTTTAAACAAAACACGAAATAAGTAGCCCACATTAGATAGAATAAGTCTTGATACTAAGTAATCAGATAATAGGTTAACTAGACTGGACGAGACAAATAAGTTCTGACAAGCAAGAGTAGCCAGACAAACTGAGAGATAGAGAAAGACACATTAAGGAACCATACAACTAAGACCAAACAAAACTTAACAGACAAGACTAGATAAAAAAACTATATTTTTAATTCTGCTTGTAGGCTTGTATATGTGACAATTTGCATTCTATTTTAAACATTTTTTGATCAGCTAGCCGCAATTCTTCTCGAACTATATCATTTTCAAATAAAAACATCTTGAAAATGACCTTCAACAGTCGAAACTCGGGTCGTGTTGTATGAAATGATTTATATAACTTCACAAGTTATATGATATTTTTCACTTTGGAGTAAGTTTGGATTACCACGTAGTAACGGTTGCAACCATTCTTTTCATATATAGGGATCCCGCATTTATGTTGAGGGTTGGTTCTGAAAAGAACAGGATCATAGACGTTTCGGCGATTCTCAATTCACAATTCTCAAGAGATATATACGTCCGTGCGGGTTAAGCGCTACAGTAAAAAGAACCTTAACATACTCGGTCGTATATATCCCTTGAGAATGGCGAATGTTAGTTCGCCGAAACGTCGAGAATCTGGTTCTGTTGAAAAGCAACCCAAGATATCAACGCAGAATCCCCGAGAAAACAAACCAACACATATTTCTACCCGCGAAAACCTCTAGTAGAAAATATACAGGGTATTTCATAAATGCCCGGCAGAAATTCTAGGGCCCATAATAAAAAAGGCCCTATACAGATGTGTCCAAAAAGGATAACCTAACCTAGCTGAGGTACAGGGGTTAAAATTGGGTGACCCCACACAACATTTTTGCAAATATCTCAGAGGCAACTAATGATGATTCAAATTTTGTGCATACTTACTTTCTCTAGTGTGTACTGGTGCCGAACTACCGTTTGTGCTTATTTTTACTTGATGACGGAGAGCTATGATATATAATATATATATATATATATATATATATATATATATACAAGGTGGGAAAACGAAATAGAGGGATATTCGAATAGTTAAAGATGCTTTCTCAAAAAACGCTCGGACAAGTCAATTTTGCTTGTGAGGGACACATCTTTTACAAGATTTGTGGCAAAATCACTTAACCCCTTCGCGCTGGGACCACAACTCCTGAAATTTTAATTGGCACGGTATTTTAAATGGCACCGTATTATGTAAGTATACCTCATGTGTATGCCTCATTTGAAAGCCCGTTTAGCCCTGAATACTAACATTTTCTAAATCTATCGGTTTGTTTTCGAGATTATTTAATTTCAAGTTATGAACGCGTATTTGGTTTATGTCGTTAAAAGAAAATGGTGAAACGTTAATTCGAAGACCATTTGTCTTTTCAACAAGATGGAGCACCACCACATTATACGAAGGCTGTTCGGGAGCTTCTGGACAGAGTTTTCCCAGGACAATTGAATGGACGAAGAGGTGCTATGGAATGGCGGGGTCATCTAAAGAGTAGAATTTATGAAAAACAACCAGAGTCTCTGGAAGAGTTAGGTTAGGTTAGGAGTAAGAGTTACGTTGACACATTATTGAAGAATGCCGGGAAATTACGACACAGATCCTCCAAAATGTAAGAGAACGTTTCGAGCGGAATTTGTATTTTTGTATGGAATTTGGTTGCGGACAATTTGTGCATTTGTTAAATTTGTGCATTTCGACGACTTCAAGAAGGCCTACGACTCCATAGATAGAGAAACACTCTTCAACACATTGGAAATCTAATCCAGGAAACACTAACAAATACCACATCAAAATTGAAGTTAATTGGAGAGGTCTCGGAACCGTTTGAAATCAAGGCAGGAGTGAGACAGGGAGATGGCCTCTCACCCATTCTATTCAATTCAGTTTTAGAAAGAAAAATTATGACATGGGAATGAGTCAGTGGGGTAAAGATGGGGATACACAAGAATAGAATTGTCAACATAAAATGTTTGGCATTCGCTGATGATATAGCCATCATAACAAATAGTAGAAAAGAAGCCAAAGTAGCTCTAGAGACACTCCACGATATCTCATCCAAAGCAGGGCTACAAATCTCCTACGAAAAAACACGGTACAAGGACACAAAATCCACAGCCAGGCACCCACTGATAACTAAGTATGGAAAGACAACACAAGTAGACGGTTTCAAATGCCTGGGAGAGATTATACAGAAAACAGAACTGAACACAAAATCCAATGAAGAAAGGATAAAAAAACTACAAGGAGCATACAGACTTACATGGAACCACTACAACATACAAAACATAACAAAAGTATCTCTATCAATGCTAAATAAAGACACTACAATATAGTAGTTCTACCAGAGGCATTGTATGCCGCAGAAACAACGGTAATCAAGGGACGAACGAAAATCAAGGATATAGAAAAACAAGAGAGGAAAATACTAAGAAAGATCTATGGGTCGGTTCAGAAAAAGAGGATCTGGATAAAAAGACCAACAAAAGAACTGTACAAACAGACAGAGGTGATTACAAACAACATCAGCAAGAGAACGGCAAAATTCTATGGACACATGTATAGAATGAAAACAGACTGACCAAGAAAATTTTTAACAGAGTGATAACTAATACCGTGAAAACCAACTGGGTAAAGGAAACCTTGGAAGACCTCAAAAAACTCAACATCTCCACAGAAAACATGACCGGCAGGAAAAAATACAGAGAAAACTTCAGAAAAAAGAAGTTTGATCAAAGTCCCAAAGAGAAGAGAACAGCAAAGAAGTGGACAGAAGAGATGAAGAAGAAACACAGTGAATATGTGAGAGGTTTCTGGGCAGAAAGAGAAAGGCAGAAAAAATTACATTAATTAAATTACGTTAATTACGTTAATTGATTGTGTTTTAGTGCTCTCCTTAAAGCGGAATTATCGATAATATATATATATATATATATATATATATATATATATATATATATATATATATATATATATATTTATATATATTATATATATATATATATATATATATATATATTTATATATATATATTATATATATATATATATATATATATTATATATATATATATATATATATATATATATATATATATATATATATATATATATTATATGTATATATATAGACCCTCTGCTTCCGTCGGCCTGATGGAACTCTTGAAACCAACACAAAAGCGAACTGCGAAATTCTGAAACAGTACTTCGACAAGCTACAAAACTGTGAACCCCCTGAAGAAAACTCCAATGCAACATAGCCGCCCCAAACCAGGACTCTGTTCCACCAACACATGAGGAAATACGAAACATCATTTTACACCTAAAAAACAACAAAGCACCAGGGGAAGACGGCTTAATCGCTGAAATGCTCTTGATTACTCTTGATTGATAGACTACAAGCTATCATTGCAAATACATGGAAGAGCGGCATCATACCAGCGGACTGAAAAAATGCTTTGATCCACCCACTACACAAAAAGGGCGACAAGACTGATGCAAACAATTACCGAGGCGTTTCCCTTCTATCAATCGCCTACAAAGTTCTCTCACGTGCCCTCACAAAACTGGAATAACAGACAGAACATCTGATCGCTGAATATCAGGCAGGTTTCCGACCGCACCGATCATGCGCGGAACAAATCTGGAACCTGAAGATGATTCTGCAACATCGTCAGCCCAACCGCACAGTTGTCACTTTCGTAGACTTCAAGAAAGCCTATGACTCGATTGACCGCATAGCTCTGTTCAATATACTTCTTGAATGCGGTGTGGCACAACATCTGAAGTAAAATTCATGGGTAAAATCTCCAAGCCATTTCAAATCAGTACTGGAGTAAGACAGGGTGATGGATTGTCCCCACTCTTCTTCAACCTGGTACTAGATAAGATACTCAAAATATGGGAGAAATAAGTACCTGGAGTATATATGGGAACAAAGGACAAACGAATCAACATAAAGTGCCTCGCTTTTGCTGACGACCTTGCAATAATCACCCGAACTACTGAAGGAGCCAAACACGCCATCGAGGAACTTCATGAAATCGCCATCAGGACCGGCCTTCAAATCTCTTACGAGAAAACGTAATACATAGACTCCAAGAGCTCAAATATGACATCTTGCAACCAAATATGGCAACATCATACAAGTTAAGCATTTCAAGTACTTAGGTGAAATAATTGGAAATACTGGTAAGGAAAGAATGGCTAACAAAATACGTGCAGAAAAGTTACGCAAACCCTATACAATCACCTGGAATATATACAACAAGAAATCACTTTCTACTAAAGCAAAACTCCGTTACTACCATACAGTCATTCTTCCAGAAGTACTCTTTGCAATTGAGACTTCATCATTAACCATCTACATCAATGATATTGAGAGGGTAGAACGTCAGATACTGAGAAAATTATTTGGACCCAAGGTACAAGATGGTATCTGGATGCGTAAAAGCTTACAAGAACTGTATTCCCTGACAGAACGATTCTCCTCAGTTGCACGGAAAAGACGTCTGAAATTCTACGGTCATATAGTACGAATGGAAGACTCTCGATTGACCAAGAAAATCTTCCACATCATCAATGGAACCCGACAGTCCAAAGTACGCTGGCTGGTAAACACCCAACATGACCTCTCAGTAATCAATATAGACCCATTGGCAACTACAAGAAAGAAGACAGGCCCAGAGCGAAAGGATGAGGAAGTTTTGGGGAGATAAGAAGAACAAGATGACCAGTGCTAAGTAGTGGTTCTACGCGCTACTTAGAGGGCTAAAGGAATAAATAATAATAATAGGTAAATAATAATAAAGGCCGTAGGGATATAAGCATGGTGATTCGGCCCCGGAAAGATATTTATATGATACTCGGAATATATGTTGGTACTAATTAAATCTAATAAAGATCCTAATATACTAATAAAGATCCTGAAAGTTTCAGATCGCTAACTCAATTGGTTTTCGAGAAAAAACGAAATGTGTCAATAACGGAAAAAAAATATTGATTGATCTAAAAATTTATTATGTTTTGGGGGCCGTTAGGAGCTCTTACGAAAAAAATTAACTTAACTTAATAATTAACTTAATAATTAACTTAATAATTAACTTAATAATTAACTTAATATTAACTTAATTAAAGGTATGTCTTCATGAGATTCTTAAAAAAAAACTTTTTTTTTAAATTCAATTTTTTAACCATGGTACAGTTTCGGTACAATTATGGAACTTTTTCTCAAGTCTTATATATTACCCTTTAACTTTATGAGTTTTTCAGATTTTTAAAAAAGGTAGGCCCCAGTAGAAAAAAATAAAAACCATTTTTGACTCAAATAAAGAATCTATTTAATGTTTCAAGTTTTAATTTCCTTGTTTTTATTCATATTTAGATTATTTCTAATTATTAGAAATAACACTTTATATTTAAAATAACAACAATCATTTCTTCATCAAAATAAAAAATTAAAACAGTTAAAAATAAGTAACTAATCATTATATATTAATTTCAATAAATATTTTGAGAACTTTTTTTTATTACAAAGCTCGATTATTATTATATTTTACTAAATTAACTTCATTGCTATAACCACAGTTAAATATATTAATGATAAAAGAAGATATTCAAATTATTAAGTTAATTTTCAATAAACAAACAACAGAGAAAAGAATAGCAAACACGATATAAACAGCAAAAATATAGATGAATAGAATTTTATCAATCTTCATCACTATCTTCTTCAATCACAAATGAAGTATCGTCTTTATCAAATAGTTTATTTAATATTGCAGCAGGCCAAATAATTTTTGATAAGTATCTCCCGTGCGACAAAAAATAAACAATCGCGGCAACAATCATTCTAAGACCATTTGCACACTCCCAGCTGCGTCTCGTAAAGCTTTTGTATCCGATAGTGTTTGGCTTGTAATCAATAAAGCATCTATAAATTTTCCTGCTAATGTGACGTGATTGAACTTGTGATTTTAGTATGTTTGAATGGTCTTTTACATACTGAATTGTGATATCACCCGATTCATCTATCATTTCTGATAAATAGGATATCGCTTGTTTAAGTTGGTAAGAACCAGTGAAAAATATTCTTAGATCTGTTTCTGTCATTTCTGGAAAATCTTCTAAATCATTTGATCAAACAGTCTGAAACGGCAGTTTTCTATGTTTCCAGCCATTTTGCGTCACTCCATCAGCTAACGTATTTTCAACATAATTTGGCATTTCATCATTTCTACAATATCATCCAGACACTCGGCATCAGAAGTTAAGCGTTTACTGTATTGATTATAGAGAATCGACGTGATTCTAAAAAAGTACCGATTCTAGGAAGCATTTTAATGTCAATTTTCTGATCCAGCAGATATTTTTGTTTTAACATCCCGTACACTGCTTCCACTGGCCAACGCAATTTCGTTACGTTTTTTCGTTACGTTTCTTGACGCATTGACTCGGCTGTTGTTAGTTAATTGCGTTTTCCTTTCAGTGCTGGCATTAATACTTCAAAACCTTTACTTTATAGGTGCTCTTTAACATCACGCAACCCACGATCAACCACAAATGCATCACCAGGTTTCAATAAATTACATATACCATTTGGATTATCTATAATATCTCTCATAACAGTAGCATCATTTTGGGTAGCATAATACGGTTCTAGCATATCGTTAATGTATCCATCAGTTGTACAAATCGTAAATGGTTTACACAGCGGCACTTTTTTTTGCCCAGAATATGACTTTCTCTGGTACTCATTGTTTGAACTTCTCTCATGACGAGCATAGGTCGCATCACAAATAATAATGAGTTTGCCATTAATATTATTATGTTAAGTTTTTTGGCAACCGCAGATGAATGATTTTGAATCAGATCAATTCTGGACATTGCATTTAATCCAAAATGAAGAGGTTATACGTCTTGTTCGAAAGATTGACTCACTTCTTCACAATATTTTATCATTAACTGCTCTTCTTCGATCTCTAAAATTGTAGATATCAACTTATTTGAATTGCCTGTGTGAGCTTGACTAAAAATACTTCGACCGCCAGTGTTTCTCATTGATGATGACAAATTCCGCAGTTCAATGAAGTTTTCCCATTTCAAGCCAGTCAAGACGTGTTCAACACAAAAACGAAAAGTTATTAACTGTTTTAATTTTGATGAAAAAAATATTGTTGTTATTTTAAATATAAAATGTTATTTCTAATAATTAGAAATAATCTAAATATGCATAAAAACAAGGAAATTAAAACTTAAAATATTGATTAAAGTTCAAATAAATGCATTATTTGAGCCAAAAATGGTTTTTATTTTTTTCTACTGTGTTTTTGTTTGTTTCTTTGCCTACCTTTTTTAAAAATCTGAAAAACTCATAAAGTTAAAGAGAAATATATATATAAGACTTGAAAAAAAGAAAGTTTCATAATTGTACCAAAACTGTACCATGGTTAAAAAATTAAATTAAAAAAAATGTTTTTTTCAAGAAGCTATATAGTTATAGCTATAGTTATCAGCTATATAATTTTTCTTGTAAGAGCTCCTATGGGCCCCCAAAACATATTAAGTTTTTAGATCAATCGATTCAGAGTTACTGAGAAAAAAATAATTCGTTTTTTAAAACATTTCGCTTTTTCTCGAAAACCAATTGAGTTACCGATCTGAAACTTTCAGGATATTATTATTTAATTAGCACCAACATATCTTCCGAGTATCATATAAATATCTTTACGGGGCCGAATCACCGTGCTTATACCACTAGGGCCTTTATATTAAATATACTTAATTAAAGTAAAACTAAGTATTAAAACATTGCATTCAGCCATCTGGTAATCCAGTTCTGAGCTATGTTTAAAGTTTCAAGTCTCTAGTTTCTAGTTCATCGGGAAGTTACTTAGACAAGAGAACGAACAAGAAAACTGACAAGACAACGGACAAGAGAAATGACAAGCGAACGGACAAAAGAAGGGAGGAGAGAAGGGACAAGAGAACGGACAGAGAACGGACAAGGGTACGGAGAATCTACAACATAGCGGACAACAGAACGGTTTGTCCATAAGAGCTGCAAATTGCAAAAAATTTGAGAAATCTTTACAAAAATGAAGGGAAACTTTGTCTCTTCATAAATTAAAAACCTAAGTATATAATTTGAAAAATCTTACATCAGTTTGTCAATAATGAATGCCACTTTCCTGTGACAATGTTTGAATTAGTTTTGGTTAGCTTTTACCTCACAAGGGGACCATCAATACTGTAAATCACGGATTTTGATGCGTTTCAAATATGTTGTAGGGGTATATGTCCTGAGTACCAGGCTATCTGCTCTTCATCAAACGGGCCTTGGTTTTCGAGAAAATCGATTTTGAAATTTTCCCGCCGAATACCCGAATTATATACCCGTAACTTCATTTATATGCCAACCAAGTGTGCGCAGCGTAGTTGTTAAGGTGTAGGGCTTCCGCGGTAGACATACCAAGTTCAAGTTCTACTCGAGCTATACTTTTGTTCAATTTTGTTTTACATATTATCAACAAATAGTGTAAATTATAGAATATTATTAAGGAATATTGAATTTTCAATTTTTTTAAATATGCATTTCGTTCGTAGTTGTTTTAAAAAAAAACCCTCATGAAAGCAATGAAAACATTTACCCTAATGTAAATAAACAATCGGCCGTAATTTTCGAATATGCATTTATTATCGTGTTGTTAGCAAATAATATAAAATTGTCGGCTTCGCTGGGAGCGAAGGGGGGTTGAAATCAATAAAATAACATCATATAGAACATAAACGGACTTAAGATAATTGGAAAAAGAAATGTTAACATTACCCGTGAAATACATGGAGCTGTAATATTTGAATAAACATAACAGAGATCGGGTGCAGGTAGCACCCGTGGTTGTAATATTTGAAACTTCAACCACGAACTACGAACGAAATGCATATTAAAAAAAATTGAAAATTCAATGTTCCTTAATAATATTCTATAATTTACACTATTTGTTGATAATCTGTAAAACAAAATTGAACATAAACTTGGTCGGGCAGGAGTTGAACTCGGTACCTCTACCGCAGAAGCCGTAGACCTTAACCAATGCGCTACGCACGCTTGGCTGGAAAATAGATGAAGTTACGGGTATACAAAGTGGGGGGAAAATTTCAAAATCGATTTTCTCGAAAACCAAGGCCCGTTTGATGAAAAGCAGATAGCCTGGTACTCGGGTCATATACCCCTACAACATATTTGAAACGCATCAAAATCCGTGATTTACAGTATTGATGGTCCCTTGTCAGTTTGTCCGAAATGAATGATAACGTGTAATGTCTCATTTCGTTGATAATTTATTCTAGTTTAAAGAAATAATAACCATTTTAAACATTTATTAGAAATTTTTAAACTATAAGGTTATTCCACGTCAATTCAACACGGAAAAAAATACCATTTTCAGTGTTACCATCTCCGATTTTCTTGAAATTTGGCACAGATGCACTATTGGTATTGACTTGAAAAAATATGAAATTTCACTGAGATATGTCAACTCGTTTTTGAATTATAGTGCTCTAAATTATAAATGGGTGTAATAACGGGGAACACCAATTTTTTGAAACACTGTAGCAGCCTTTTTAATCGAGTTACTGATATTGATGCCATTTTACAGCATTTGTCACCTTTTGCTTGATAAACAACATTCATTAATATATGAAAAAAAAATCACAAAACCTAATTTAAAATGATTTAGGTAAGTTAAAACATGTGTTGTTAAAACAGATGGACAATTCTTGGACAGTAGCTTTTCTAAAAACTAAACTATCTCACATTAGTTAGAATCATTAGAACAAGATGGTTAAATCAACAAAAAACTTATTTAATTTTTTTCTGAAAGCACATATTTTAAAATTTTCAAATTAATTCCATGAATACTTAGTATTGTTGCAAATCACAAGACAAAATATATATTTGGGCTATGGCTTAATTGTTATTATCTATATTGTGTATATAGTTATTGGTGAAACAATACACTTTCACCAATAACTTAGGTTAGGTATCAAATGGAAACTGATACATTGAGAATTCAGCGTTGTTATCCGTTAAAGAAAATAAATTACTTTCTCAGAAACAGAAAAAAATTGAGAAATGCCACAGCATGGATGCCTGAATGGTATCCACTAATAGTCAGTGGCTCAAACATTTGTGATAGATGTGGAAAGGAAATTACTATGTTAAAAATTGCAATGCAAGGTCCTAAGTGACAAAAATGTTAAAAATAATTATTCTCAATCAGAAACATTCTCGAACAATGACGCCGACTTTATAACAAACTCAGGAACTTGTACAGTCACTTAATTTAACTCTTGAACAGTTGCGCGAGTCTCCCATTGCTAAAAGTAAAAATAAATGCAAGAAATATGGCACATCGAATGTAAAAAGAATCCTCCACTGTAGAATGTAAAATGTTTGTGGCTGCTGCTGAAAGTTGTCATCAGAAAATGATAAGGATATTGAGTATTCAGAAGTTTCTGAAAATGAAGTTTTCCAGTTGTACGAGTAGGACGAAAAAGCTAATACTTTTAACATATTTACCTGAAAATTAGAGCATTAGAAAGATAATGCGTGAATTTAATGCACCGAATTACATGCACAGAAAAAAATACACTATAAAAATTACAGTTTCAAATAGTAGCAGCGGTCTTAAGAATACAAATTTGTAAAGATTGCAGTCGCATACTGTAATTTTTAAAACTTATTTAATGATAATATCTGAAACTGTAATTTTAACAAAAAGCAATTTGTAGTTTTTACAGTTTCAAAGTCGTCAGTCCGCTGCTACTATTTGAAACTGTAATTCTTAAAGTGTACTTTTTTCCGTGTCATTAGACAATCATAAAGAATTCTCAAAGAAAAAGGCTTTTTACAAGGTCCAAATATAAAACCAGGGAAAAACTTGCCAATTGAAATTGTATGTTTATTTTATGAACATAATGCAGTTAGTAGGGCAATGCCGGTTATTAAGGATTGTGTAACAGATACTGAAATAAACTAAATCAAAAATTTCGAAAAGACAGTTTAAGGACAAGTTTATTAACATAAAAATAGGTTTCTCTAAATTTGCAGAATTAAGACCTAAACATTGTCTGTTAGCTGGTGAAAGTGATTGTGTGTTAGCTGTTAGGTTTTTTTTAGGTTAAAAGTGAATCCTCTAAAACCCACTTGAAGAACCTATGTTCTATTTGAACGTAATATGTGTCATCAACAAGTCGATTATTTTAAGTTTGAAAAGGCTTCATTTGTCCAATTATTTAATAGTGTAACTTTTAATAATAGTAACTATAGTAAATTTCGTTAATTTTCATTAATATGTCAATATAGCATTGCTGGATTATGGATACAGAGTTGAATTATTGAAAATGGAAGTTCAGTCTTCAATTTTCTTAACAATGCCATTGCCGAAATTTATATTTATATAATTTATATGGTTAATCCAACACATTTAGTAATCCGGCGCCTTGGAAAAACACGTGTCTTTTCTTAGGAAATAAAGTCAGAAACACCTCCCAGCGTTCTTGGGAAAAGGTCTGTCCAATACACCCTGCTTTTAACTCTGAAAACTTGATTGACGATTCTCACCAAGCTAACTCCACTCTACAATTGTCTTACTATCTGTTCTAAGTTTATACATATATTTTTGTATGTACACGTTTACCTATATAGATACATATTTTATTCTTTCTGAAGTACAATTGTACATAAAATATGTAAAATTGTTTTCTTTTAAATCTGTTAATCCGGATTTTTGTTATAAGCCGGCGGTTGTCTGGTTCCATATGTGTCGGATTATCAAGATTACACTTTATGTACTTTCTGAAAAAAAAAAAAATTTAATTTTAAAATGGGTTTTAAGAATTAAAACTTAACCTATATAGTGTTGTAAATCATAGAAATGGGCAAGAAAAATGCTGTAAAATGCCACCAATAGGCCTTTTTACGGTTAGTTAAGCGCACACACATCCGCCGAGTTTCAAAGGGGGGAATATGAAAGTTTCTGGCACATATTTAGTTATACATCAAAAAGTTCGGGCACTTTTTGACGTATAACATGGCGGACAAAAAAAAATTCAACTATGAAAAGGTCTATTCTAGATTTCTAGCTCATTAAGGTTTTTAAAAAGTTGTTTCCTGTTTTTGGGTCCATTTATGAGAACTTTACAGCTCTATAATTCAAAAACGAGTTTACACATCTCAGTTAAATTTCATATCTTTACTAAGTCAATACTAATAGTACCTGTGTCAAATGCAAAATCTGAAATCGTGAGGTTTAGACACTGTGTTGAGTTGATGTGGAATGACAAATAAAAAAACTCGAAGCTCAACTATTGAACGAAGAGCAATGGAGTGTTTCATGTTGCAAATGTTAAAAAATTCGGGAATATTTGGGAAATTCTGGTAAAAATGTTGGGGAGCTTTATCTGTAATAAAGTCAAAACTGAAGCAAATATTTTGAAAAGTCTTGTATCAACTGTCCCTCTGTCCCTGAAGATTTTGGAAATATGCTAAGAGACTTTATGTATCTATAAATTCAAAACCAAAGCAAATATTATTGAATTTGTCTGTACATATTTTGAAAATTTCCTGAGAAAATTTGTCTTTCTACAAATTCAAAATCGAAATATTTTTGCAAATTTTATTTGCGAATTTAGCATTTTGCAAATTTTTCAATTATTTGTCTGTGTAAATTCTGGAAACTTCGTAAGAATTTTCGCAAATTCAAAGCCAAATGAAGTGATCTTCCTTGAAATCTACTTAGATTTCCCTCGGAAAAATAATTACTTTCCCAGTTCTTTACTCATCCGCCAAAATAGCTTCAAATTTCTCTCCATTTTATAATTAAAGAAACTATTGTTATGTGTATTTTGTTGTTAACAAAATATATGTATATAAACATCTATAAAAAAACTCGAAGCTGCACTGCTTGAACGAAGGGCGATGTTTAAAGAGCAGCAAGTCTCTAGTTTAAATTTTCAAGTGTCTAGCTCATAGGAAATTAGTTTGAAATCGATTGCCAAAATCCCTTCGAACAGGACAATGAATGTACAAAAGAACGGACAAGAGAACGGACAAGAGAACGGACAAGAGAATGCACAAGAGAACGTACAAGAAAACGTACAAGAAAACGGACAAAAGAAAGAACAAAAGAGCAAAAGAGTGAACGGAAAAGAGAACGGACAAGAAATCGAGTTAATAAAAACGTGGTAATAAATGAAATACTGACATATCAAGTTCTCATAAATAATAATTTGTTGAAAAAAAAACATATATTTCTAATCAAATATAAAAGAGTCACATACAAATGGTCTAATAAAATTTATGTCATTTTTTATCTAGTTTAATGCACACTTAATACAGAAAAGCAAAAGGAACCGATTTATAACTCATCGAGCTCAATTAAACATACGAATAAAAAAAGTTAATCACTAAATCGTGTTGTTCATTTAGTGTATTAATTTTGAACATATAAAATTACGACAAGAATAAACGGAATGAGTGGATAGAAAAAAAACCTATTTCCTTACAACTTTTCCATAAACAAATCCGCAAGACTATTATAATCCAATAAACTTTTAATTATTATAATCAAATGCAATGTGATAATGAACTTGTTTTTGTTTATAACATTGCGTGCCGCCTTTTGCACAGAGCCCGCAGCAGAACGTGCGAAAGAAGAATTTTTATTTAAAATAATAAACGAATCATCGAAATGAGACGAATTAAAAATAAAGTTCAATAGAAAACGCTAATGAATTCCCTGATTAGATTGTGATTACGGACGCAAGTTTACGCAAAAACTAAGTAGCCGTTTTCCAAGGCGTTTGCTTGCTGTTTGTAAACAAATTACGTCACGTGAAAATGTTTATGAAATCTAACGGTATTTTCAATGCGTTTTACATTCAATTTATAATTATGCAAATACCGCACAATTTCCTAGATATCTAACGGAAAATAAAAAAGATTAATAATATATAAATAAATAAAGGCAAGAAACGCAGAACAGTTGAAGATAAGATTAGTCTAATTGTAAGACAGAGGTCGGCAAAGGGAGATGCCAGGGAAGCGGAATAATAAAGTATAAGATAGCCAATCGTTTCGAAAATATTGTCATTTTTCTCGGACGCTTCCTATATAAAAAAATATACAAGATGGGCCATTGAAAACGAATCAGAGAGATTTTCGGATAGTTAAAGATGGTTTCTCAAAAAACGCTCATACACGTCAATTGTATTTGTGAGGAGGGGCCACAACCCCTAAAATTTTAAATGGCACGATGGGCTAAGTTATACCTCACTTGAAAGCCCATTTAGCCCTGAATACTAAACTGCCAACATTTTCTAAATCTATCGATTTGTTTTCGAGATTATTTAATTTCAAGTTATGTCATTGAAAAAAAATGGTGATCGTTAATTAGAAGACCATTTGACTTTTCAACAAGATGGAGCGCCACCATTATACGCAGGCTGTTCGGGAGTTTCTGGACAGTTTTGAGTTTTCCTGGGACAGTGGAATGGACGAAGAGGACCACTCACCAGTGGCCCGCTCACCTGATTTAAGTCCTCTAGACTTTTCTTGTGGGGTCATATAAAGAGTAGAATTTATGCAAAAGGACCAGAGTCCAAACCAGGACCAGAAGGTCTGGAAGAGTTACGTCGACGCATTATTGAAGAATGCCGTCAAATTACGTCACAGATCCTCCAAAATCTAAGAGAACGTTTCGAGCGGTATTTTTGTATGGAATTTGGTGGCGCACAATTTGAGCATTTTTTTAAAACTAAAATTAAAAAAAAAAACTAATAAAATTCTTTTCTGGCGTTGAATTGTGTTTTTTTTCCTTCACTTTTGCAGTTTTTGTAAGGACAGATTGAACAATTGGACTTCCTTTCAACGACATAAACGAAAAACGCGTTCGTAACTTGAAATTAAATAATCTCGACAACATATAGATAAATTTGGAAAATGTTAACAGTTTAGTATTCTGGGCAAAAAGTGCTTTCAAATTAGGTACTACTTACTCCACCGTGCCATTTAACCCCTTCTGCTGCTATGGACTGCTATGACAGTTCAATTGATTTGGCGGCCGGATGCTATGGACTGCTATAGCAGTCTACCGACTTCATGAATTCATAGTGGCTTTTGTAAACATAACAAAGAGATTAATAAATATATAGATCATTGGAGCGTTGCGTTACCCTAGGTGAAAGATTCGAGACTCACCCCTGCCCCTGGGGTCTTATAGTTGGAAAGATGAATTTAAAATATTTTAGACAAGACTAGGACAGAAGAAACTAGGACAGACGAGACTAGGACATACAAGATTAGGATAGTCAAGACTGGGACATACAAGACTAGAACAGACAAGACTAATAGAGACAAGTCTAGGACAAACAAGACTACGGCAGACAAGGCAAGGACAGACAATACTGGGACATACAAGACTAGGACATACAAGACTAGGACAAACAAGACTGTGACATACAAGACTCGGACATACAAGACTAGGACAGACAAGAATAGGACATACAAGACTACGATATACAAGACTAAGACAGATAAACAAATAAAGTCAAGACTGGGACAGACAAGACTAGACAGACTAGACTAGAGAGACAAGATTAGACAGACAAGACTAGACAGACAAGGCTATAGAGACAATACTATACAGATAGTAAGACTAGACAGACTAGGCTAGACAGACAATACTGGACAGATAGTAAGACTAGACAGATATGGATAGGCGGACGAGACTACACAGACAAGAGTAGACCGATAAGACTACACAGAAAAGACTAGACGTGCAAATTATTTTGTCGTTCTCGTTCAATTTTGACATAAAACAAAAGAATTTTGCAAAGTTTGTCCACTCAAATTACCAAAAAACAAAAATTTGCTTCGAATAAAGATTTTGGTTTTTGAAAATTTGGTAATTTTTGCAAATTATTTTGACGTTTTCGTCTAATTTTGACACAAAACAAAAGAGTTTTGCAAGTCCATTTAAATCACCAAAAAACAAAATTTGCTTCAAATAGAGATTTAGGTTTTGCGATTTGGCAAATTATTGCAATTATTGCAAAGTTATAAAAGTATTCCGGACGGGCTATACTGTAATGTTCAAAATATTGAGCACACAATCACATCAGTTCAAAAAAGTAATTCGCAACGAAAGGGTTAAAATTATAGGGGATGTGGTCCCAGCGCGAAGGGGTTTAGTGATTTGGCTACAAATTTTCTTATAAAAGGTATCCCCTCACAAACAAAGTTGCAGTGTACCAGTGTTTTTTGAAAATTAATCTTCAACACAAGATTTACCACACCAGTCGAAATGACTCGTTTTACAATTTTATGTTCAAATTCTTACTTCACCTTATTTTTTTTGGAAACGAATGTCGTGACATTTGTAGTGATAATTAAATGAATAATATTAGGGGGTTAGTTTTATATTTTTATTCAAAATCATAAAGTTTTTGATTATCATCGGTACTTATACCAAACCAGTCAAAATGACTGGTGCATTTTTTTATGTAATTTCTATGAAATTACCCGATATTATGACTTTTTATAACAATGCAAAATTTGGCGTCGATGTGACTGGCCAAATGGCACGACAATATACTGTCAAATCAAGTTCCAGAAGATGGAATGGATACTTGAAGTTATTTTCAATATTCTACATTTAGCTGGAATATGCCTGGATATTGTATACAAACGCGACAGGTGTAAATATTTAAAAAGAGTGTTTATTTCGTCTATTTGAATAACTTGCTTCTGATTACCAGATTTCCAGAAAAATACCACAAGAAGCTGATATATCAGGTTCAAGTAGCACCCTTCATACACGTAAATGGTGTCAAATAGGACATTGTAATAATAATAAGACCACGACTATTTATAATGCATGCAAAAAATATGTATACGAAAAATTGTGGCAAATTCAATACCCAGAATTGAAAAAATTGCTAATGTTATGTTGTGGATATGGCAATTAATATGAATCACATGGCAATTAATTTATGTTTAGGAATCTGAAATTTGTGATTGAAATGTTTCAATTAACTAATGAATAAATTTATAATCAATATAACATATTATAATTCACCTAATTGAAGTAATTTATTATTTCTAACAAATTTATAATGACTGAGAATCCCACCAATCATTTTTTTAAGACCAGTCATTTTGACTGGTATTGGTAGAAATAGGTATATTTAAATAGCTGGTAAATCTAGTGTTAACTATACGAAAATCCCTCTGTTTCGTTTTTAATGGCCCACCTAGTATTTTGTTTCGCTTATATCTAAACCTGTGAACCAAACAGCGCTTGCACATTGAGAGTCCTTCCACTTATTTGGATAAACATAATTAGCCTATAGCACATTTTAGATGCATCTTGTAAATTGTCTGCTAGCAAAGCCTCTTGTTACACAGTACAAATACTCGTAGTACCTATATTAGGAGTATATTTGTTAGATGATTCATCAGAAGATTTTACCTTCTTGACTATTTTAGCTAAGTAAGCTCTTGCAACATTAAAGAAAAGGGCAGTTTTATTTAAAGACTGATCTTTCGCGATTACTTCACTAACATCTTTCTCTATTATTGATGATGCGGGTCTTTTACGCATCTTTGGTTTCGGTTTTTCAGATGACATTGTTTTCTATAGCAAAAAACAGTCTAATTTTATCAAATATACATATAAAGTACTTTAATTGTACATATAATTAATTAATACAGGGCTTGAATGGTATTCAAATATAAGCTTTGAAAGAGCATAAATCTCAAGAAGCATAACCTCGAAAACTAGTACGAAATTTAACAAAGCTTCGCCTACAAAATATTTTTGTCATTGGAAGGCCTAATATATCCATACAATTATATCGCTATTAGTTTTGTTTACGTGTAGATTGCTGAAAACAAATATAATAAATTCAAAAACTTTCTTTTTATGCACTACATCTTCAACACATTTATTTTTGGTGAACGACGAGCGTAGCCAGGAGTTTTCTCTTGGACAAGTGCTGAAAAACCAAACCCCCTCCTAGCTACGCTCATGACCTTTTCCTGTCTATAAACTCAAAACCTAAGCAACTATTTTGGAATTAATTGTACGTCTGTCGAAATTTTGGAAAATTCCTGAGAAAATTTTTCTGTTCACAAATTCAAAATCAAAGCAAATATTTATGCAAATTCTTGCAATTGTTTGTTTGTCCAAATTTGACTAAAAGACTAGATAAGATTAGTCTAAGGCCTAGGCCGCACTACGGCTAAACTGCCGCGGTTTTTAATCGCGGGATTTTGTGACTAAAGTAAGCTAATACAAACCTCACTTGCGGTTTTTTGCCACGAATGATTTTTCCCATAGCGTACTGTGTGTTTCTCGAGCGGTTTCGCGGTTATAGCGGTTACCGCTCGCGGGAAAAAACCGTAGTGCGGCCTCGGCCTAAGACAGGGTTCGGCAAACTTTCAAATAAGAAGAGCCAAGTTATAATATTATATTTTATACTATATCATAATATTATATAATATAAATTTATAATTTATAATATTATAATATTATATAATATTATATTTTATACTATATTATTGTAAAGGATAATAAGTGTATAAAGAGAGAGCCAATATTTTCAAAAATATTGACATTTTTCTTTCTCGCCTCCTTTAAAAAAAATAATACTTCCTCTGTCCCAAAATTATTGTCCGATTTCCATATTTCCTGAAACTTAATTAACTTAAGTTATCTCTAAATTTCAATTGCAATTTTGTATCCCATCAAGTGAACAATGTCAAAATTGTCATTTGTATGTTAACAAAAGGTTTGAATACGTCACCTCAACTTTTGGATACTTATTTACATACACACATTGCCTTGTCGATCAAACGAAGCCTCTGAGAGGTACAAACACCTACAAGAAGAGCTTAATAGAATACTATTAACTGGGCGAATATTTCTACTAGACGACATGAACGCAAGATTTAACGAAGACGCTCAAAATGAAAGAGCAAACAAGATTTTGTGCTCACAACGAATTGAGAATTAACAACACTTTCTATAAACACAAACCACAACATAAAATTACATTCACAAGCACCCGAGGAAACAGCTCAATGATCGACTTTGTCATAACGAATAGAACAATACCACCAGAAATCATTGAAGATGTAAGGAGCCTGAGCTTAGCAAACGTAAATTTATACCAGAAACTAATACTCTGTAAGACCAAAATATATCCTATCAAAAAGAAAGAAGAACCATGTGAACCAAAACATAAATTTAACATCGAATCGCTCGAGAACCACAGCAGCTATACCGCCTAAAAGAACACATAAGCCGGCAACAAATTACAAGCAATCACTCGGTTGAAGATGCATGGGGAAAAGTCCTAACTAACATCTAAAAGGCAGCCGCAGAAGCCGTGGGCACCAGAATAGTGTAAACAACACATCGTAAACGAGCCAAACCATGGTTCGCACCAGAAGTCAAAGCAGTAGTTGCCGAAAAGAGGAAGGCATACATACAATTTCGAAACAAACCGCCACCAGAGACGATCCGGCACAACAAACAAATCAGGAACAAATCTAACAACACAATACGTAATATCAAGAAAGAAATTTGGGAGAGATTCAGTAGCGAAATGGAGAGAGGTATCTCTGGAGGACAAAAACGCATTTGGAAGACGATAAGATCAATGAAAAGGGACATAAACGAACACACTACTATAACTAACATCCGTGAAAGTAGATGGATGTAACATTTAAAGCAACTATACCGTGAACACGATACCAACGAACAGCCAGAGTCACCTGAAACCAATGACTCACACTAAGAAATTGACGAAGACCGAATAACACGAGCAGTGAAAAGACTGAAAAATCATAAAACAACGGACGAACGTGCTGGTTATACTGTCCCAAGCATTTGGGACAGCTTAGTATTTGATAATTTTATTAAATAGTTTCCCTAATTCTTGTCTTAGAGTATTACCCCCATATTTGATGAGTCCATTGCTGATACCCCCTCAGCAATGAACTCATCAAATATGGGGGTAATACTCTAAGACAAGAATTAGGGAAACTATTTAATAAAATTATCAAATACTAAGCTGTCCCAAATGCTTGGGACAGTATAACCAGCACAACAGCTTAAACAAGCATCACGATCCCAAAAAGGAAGTAAAAAAGGAAGAATCCGTCTACCTATAGAGGTATCATTATATTAAACAACATCATGAAAACATTTACCAGCATACTAGCGGAAATCCTGCATGACACCATCCCCCTAAATGAAGAACAGCAAGGCTTTAGGAAAAACAGATCCACGCCAAAACCACCAAAAACAGAACAGACGCGATTTTCATAATACCACAACTAATTGAAAATGCTCTCGAATTTAATACACCCCTGTTCGTCTGCTTCTTACACGTGACAGAAGCGTTCGACAGGGTAAAGCCGACGTCATCAACATTCTATTGTTACGTCATTTCTCACGTCAACACTCAATTCTGTGCTCATCCATTCTCGCGACATTTTCGTTCCACATTCTTCTTCTTTTCCGAGTCCAGCTTACAACGTCTTCCACCCCACATTCATTTCTGATTTCGGAGTTCCGTTTTCAATCCTTGTTCTTTAGAGTGTCAACACTCTAAAGAAAAAGGCGTACAAAACGGACTGATAAGAGTAATAAAGTTACTAAACACCGGAAACTCAACAAAGATGCAACTAAAAAACAAACTCGCAAGGTCAATCCAAACGAGCACCGGAATCAGGCAGGGCGACAGCTTTAGCCCGATACTTTTTAACACAATGATGGACCAGATCATGAGTAAGACCAAGGACATTACATATTGGATACCGAATACGCAATAATACAATCAAATATGTCTGCTACGGAGACGCTGCCACCCAATTCGCGGACAGTGAGAACTAGTTGGGCTGCAAAAAGCGGCTGCAAAAACTAGTTCACGAATTTAACAAATGCAAAAAAATACGAAATATTTGGGAAATAAGTAATAATATTGGAAAGCTTTGTCTGTCTTAAAGTCAAAATCAAAACAAATATTTTTTTAAATCTTGAAAAATCAGGCTATTCGTTCAAACTTTGGGAATGTTCTAAGAAACTTAGTCTAAAAATTCAAAAACCAAATAATTTGGAATTACTTAAATTGGTCTGTCCACAAATTCAAAATCAAAGCAAATATTTTAGAATTTCTTGCAATTGTTTGACTGTTCAAATTTCGGAAACTTCTTAAGAAATTTTGTCTCTGCTCACATTCAAGGCCAAAGGAAGTGATTTTCCTACAAAAACACTTAGATTTCCTTCGGAAAAGTAATTACTTTCTCAGTTTTTCGGCAAAATTTCTTGAAATTTCGTTCGATTTTATAATTTAAAAAACTAATGTATAGAAAAAAGATTAAATAACTCGAAGCTCAACTGCTTGAACGAAGGGCGATGTTAAAGCAAATACCTAAACAAAGAGCCGCATGCGATCCCTGGTTTAAGGAAACTAGAATGGGTAAGACTGACTAGGCACACAAAACTAGACATAAAATACTAGACAGACCAGTCTAAAAAGTTCAAATGGACATAATTCATTCGGTTCTGTACTCGTGTTTAGTTTTTTCTGTCTAATCTAATCTTGTTCGGATGCTTGCCGATTAAAGTATCTCGTTTTATGTATCTAATGCTTGTATAATATTGTATATGTAGTATTGTGTTTTCAGTAAATGTTTAAAACAAAATATTTGAATAGTCAAAGGAAGGTCGATTTTAGAATGTTTGTGGTGGTTGTAATGGTAGTTGAAATGCGAGTTTTCGAAGCGTTGGTGACTAAAAGTCCGTATATATAAACTTGATATATAAATAAATCGAATTTTTATGGTCTATTAATGAGTGATAGTGTGTACACATTTGAAAGTGGGCGCATGCAAATTACAAATGTAAAGGCATGCAGTGTCAGGTTGGGTTCTCCGCCGAACGGCGCCACAAAGACGTCTTATAAAACAAGCCAGTGCAAATGCACATATACAAACACACACACACACACACACACAAGTGCCTTTTAATAACTATTATTTACCTTTTAAGAGTTTCTCTTTCACAAATGATTTCCAAACGCCGCGCGTTTTACAAATAAACCTCGTATTAGAAAGATCAATCTCAGCACTAAATTAGCACTTACAACCTGAAACATTCATTACACGTTCATCTAAAATCATCCACATTTAAAATCTAAAACAATTATAAGCCTATTTTACTAAAACCATTTACCTCTTTGAAACACACCGGTTTTAAAACTGTGCCACCTTCGATGCGTAAATATGCATGGTGGGATATTTAAAATGATATCAAATTCCGTGCCTCAAAGATGTTTTATCAATCTATTAATTAACGCTTGTAAATATTCATAGAGTTTTCTAAAATCATCGGCAATATTGAATATTTTATATATTCAGTATTGCCGGTAGTTACAAATAATGAATATATTATATATTTTGTTTGGAAATATATTTTAGTAAAATCGCTAAGGTGCTAATTTCTAGTAAGTTTTTTTGTTGTTAACAGGTGTTAAGTAGACTAATTCGGTTATTTATTTTCTAATTTGATGAATTTAAAAAAGTTTGTGTTTTTATGGTGCGTTTTTACTGCGAAACTGAAACTTTCTTTTCCTGTTTTAACTCCTTGTATTAAAACTGTTTCCTTTATTCGTTAATCGTTTTTTACCAAAATAAAGCCTTACAATTGATTTCACAGATCAGTAAACAGTAAACCTCAAAAGCTTTTTAACAAATTTACAAATCTGGTCTTTGCCAGACTTGTTTAATTCTGTATTGCTTAATATTATCAGCCCACTGATAGTTTTTACTGATTAGCATTGCCTACTGAATATCTCTAAATCGTATTTGGTAATAGATTCTCATATTTGTTAAATTTTGAAATCGCAGAATATTCTAAAATCAATAATAACTAGTTGAAGAGATCAGCAACAGTGTCGATAACTCAACCCTTAATTAGTCACAAAGATAACTCACATAGGACTAGAAACACGACTTCACACACAAACATCTGCACTTTGCCACGACTTTAAACCCGATTATTATTAAAATTACAATTAACTACATTAGTTTCAACTAGAATTTACAATTAAATGTTCAACATCTATGTAATTCCATATAAATATTTTTTAAGGTTTGGCGGTCTGGCAGTGCCTGTCCCGTTTAGTCTTACCGGTTAGTCTTACTTCATCTGACTGACCCTCTAGTCTTGTATGTTTGGTGTCGCCTATCTAGTATTGCTTGACAGGTATTAACTGACTAAACTTGTTTGTCCAATCGTTCATCTCTAGACTTGCCTGTCTAGTCCTCTCCGTATTGTCTTGCTTGCCTAACCTTGTCTCTCTAATCTTGTCTGTCCAGTCTTATTTGTCTAATATTAAGTGTCTAGTTTTGTCTGCCTAGTCTTGTCTGTCTAGTTTTCTCTGTCTAGTCTTGTTTGTCTAGTCTTGTTTGTTCACTCTTGTCTGTCTAGTTTTCTCTGTATAGTCTTGTTTGTCTAGTCTTGTTTGTCTAGTCTTGTTTGTTCACTCTTATCTGTCTTGTCTTGACTGCCTAGTCTTGTCGGTCTACTCTTGTCTGTCGAGACTTGTCCGTCTAGTTCTGTCCAGTCTTATTCGTCTAATCCCAAGTGTCTAGTCCTGTCTGCCAAGTCTTGTCTGTCTAGTCTTATCTGTCTAGGCTTGTGTGTCTAGTCTTGTTTGTCCAGTCTTGTCTGTCTAGACTTGTCTGTCCAGTATTGTCTGTCCAGCCTTGTCTGTTTAGCCTTGTCTTTCTAGTATTGTCTGTCTAGTCTTGTCTGTCTAATCTTGTCTATCTAGTCTTGTCGGTCTAGTCTTGTCTGTCTAGTCTTGTCTGTCTAGTGTTGTCTGTCTAGTGTTGTCTGTCTAGTGTTGTCTGTCTAGTCTTTTCTGTCTAGTCTTTTTATAGCAAAAATAAAGTGGAATTATTATTAATAAATTAAATTGAATAGTAAATATTTCAGTCGAAAATGTATCGAGTTTGTAAAATGAGTCAAGAAAGGCTGTGGAGGTTTAATTTTTTGCATAATATTTCAATTTCATACACACGTTTCAAATATTGTCGAGAGTTTGTAATAAATATTTTTTTATCGCACAAATATCTGCGATTTTTGTTTTGTAAAAGGTTTAGCGCATTTCTTTTATTGCGCATAAATTTCTCTGGGGAAAGCTGGTGGAAAAAAATAAATGCGATGGCAATTATTAATAACGGAGCTACGGGGAAATGAGATAATTAATGTGAAATTCCGGTAGAGTCAGAAATGTTAGTGGAGTCAACAAATACTGTAAAGGAAAGTGGTTTTGTTGGAATGTGCACAGTTTTATTTTTCCTTTCCGTCAAAGGGTTTTTGTATTAGACGTTGGAATTTTCGTGATAGAAAGTACTCGAAATTGTTAAAAATAACAAAATAAATTTTTAAAATTTTCAGCACTTCAAAGTAAATTAAATATCAGATATTTTACAAAATTTTATCTGTTTGCTACGTTGGAAAATTTATATAACGATAAAATACAGCATTTCCTTTAAGAAAGATAACAAACCAATATTTTCTGAAAATTGGAATTTAAACAAAAATATTTTCTTCATTTTTCTCCAATTATCGTCTTGCAATTACATCAATATACGTCTCCACGATATTCCACGTCTCCAAGTTCCCGATATCAACGTTTCGACGGTCATTACGTAACCCAATTACCCTCACATATATTGTTTACACTTTTGCGCTCCAGCTATTTACATCCCTTCATCCCGTCCGTTTATCTTTTCAATTTTAATTACAAACCTCCTACTTCCGTTCATTAGCACCATGAAAAGCTTTTCACAATAAAATAAATATACGTTATCAAATATTAAATACACCTGGCATGTCGAGATATCTTTCTTTAGTTCTATCGGTATTTAATTAGTATTGTTATTTAGTCTTGCTATGTTATTTAGTATTATTGTTTACTCTTGCATATCTATTCCAGTTAGTCTGACCAGATTTACTTGTTGAGTCCTGCCTACCCATACTTACTTCTCTAGGCAAAGCTGTAATTTCAGGTTGCCTATCTAGTCTTGCCTGTACAGTCTTGTCTGTATAGTCTTGCCTGTCTAGTTTTGCGTGTCTAGTCTTGCCTTCTAGTTTATCCTGTCTAGTTTTTCTAGTCTAGTCTTGCCTGTCTTGTCTTGTCTGTCTAGTCTAGTCTGTCTAGTCTTGCCTCTCTAGCTTTGTCCGTCTAGTCTTGTTTCTCTAGTCTTTTCTGTCTTTTCTTGTATTTTTCTGAACACACCACTTCGTTGTGATGGCAAACCACCGCCTCCCCAAGGATTTCCTTCATGTTGTCCTCTTGCATGTTGTCCTCCTCCATGTTGTCCCCCTCGTCAATGTCCCATTCCATGTCCCAAATGTAGCTCTCCTCAAACACTTGGCTAAAATAATACACAACTCCGAAGAATCTTCTCTAGCATGTCTTCTCTTCTCTGTCTTCTCTGCCTGTCTTCTCTTGCCTGTCTTCTCTGCCTGTCTTCTCTTGCCTGTCTTCTGTTGCCTATCTTCTGCTGCCTGTCTTCTGTTGCCTGTCTTCTATTGCCTATCTTGTCTTGCCTGTCTTCTCTTGTCTGTCTTCTCTTGTCTATCATATATTGCTTGTATTGTCTTGCCTGTTTAGACTTGCCTATGTAGACTTTCTTTTCCACCAGCTAATAACTTCCCTTCATCCCGTCCATTTATCTTTATAATTTTAATTATCCCTCCCTACTTCCGTTCATTATCACCATGAAAAGTATCTCACTATAAGCATATGTTTTCAAATATTAAATGCAGCTTGCTAATTAAGTTTCCATGTTTAGTTTTATCGGTCTAGTTTCGTTTCGTCTATATAGTTTTTCACAACAAGGTTCCCTGTTTAGTGTTGCTTGTCTATTCCAGTTAGACCAGACTGACTAGACTTACCTCTCGAGGCCTGTCTGTTCCGACTTACTTCTCTCGACAAAGCTGTCATGTCTTCTCTTGCCTGTATTGTCTTGCCTGTCCTGCCTTGCCTGTCTTGTCTTGCCTCTATAAACTTGTCTGTCTACACTTGGCTGTCGAAACTTGACTGTCTAGACTTGCGTGTCTAGTCTTTCCGGTCTAGTCTTGCCTGTCTTGCCTTACCTGTCTACGCTTGTCTGTATAGACTTGCCTGTTTAGACTTGCCTTTCTAGGCTTTCTTGTCTAGTCTAGCCTGTCTAGACTTGCTTATTTTATCTTGCCAGGTTTATCTTGCGAGTTTAGTCTTGTGTGTCTTGTGGTGCGTGTGTCTGTCTATGATTCCCCGTTTAGTCTTTGTTGTCTAGTCTTACTTATCTATTGTTGCCTGTATAGTCTTGCATGTGTTGTCTACTGATGTTGTTTACTGATCTCATTAATATGACAAATTAAAATTTAAAAAATGTAAGTGTGAAAGACAAGTTAATAAAATGGAATGTTTGAGGCGTGTTTAATGATTAGTGTAAATAAATTGATTATTTTTTTAATAAGTTTCATGTCAGGTAATTTTATGATCAATCGAAAACGGCATTAACGGACAGGTGAGTAATTTGTAAACAAAACCCGAACGAGAAGGAAAACAACGGACGCAGTGTAAATAATTCGCGGGAAGTCCGTGGGAAAATTAGCACGTAATTAAAATTTTCAAGCGTTCGCTTTTTTATTTCTCCCTCATTTCTGTCAACAAATAACACCAAGAACCTACAACTTATTCAAATAACAACTTACAGAACGATATTAAACTATAGAAATTGTTTGTTTTTTTCCAAAATTTTATAGTTACCAGTGGATGGCAAAACACGGATGGCACTTTTATATAATTTGTTAAATTTAGATTTAAACTGAACCAAGCACGCTGCGTTAATGTTTGACGAGCTTTCAAGATTAACACTATGTTATGCAGGAAAAGGTTTTATTTAACAACATATTAACACAATATTCGCACTAATAAATAAAACGACTAAAAATGTGCTGACAGCAAAATAATATTAATTATTCAGGGTGGGCCATTGAACGTGACCATCCCAAATATCTCCGTTACCGTTAGAGTGACTAAAAAAAATGTCAAAAGGGATTTTTTAAGATTTTGAGTGGCTGGCACAGTGGTTAAAAATTATTTTTTGTCAAGGTCATAGTTTGTCAAGGTTTTTCAAATGGGAACATGTTATTTTCATATATATATATGTTGTATTGTTTTCTCGGGGATTCCGCGTTGATGTTGAGGGTTGGTTCTGAAAAGAACCGGGTTCTCGACGTTTCGGCGAAGTAACATACGCCATTTTCTAGAGATATATGCGTCCGTGCGGGTCAACCGTTAGACGCATACTAGTATGCGTCTAACTTGCAGTTCTAGCAGACACTGAGGAACAAGCGATCCAACAGGTAGAAGAACTCAAAAACTGCGCTGAAAAAGTTGGACTACAAATATCGTTCGAGAAAACTGAGTACATGTCAACAAACAAAAAAGACACACAACAATTACAGACGAAATACGGAACAATAAACAGAGTTACAAAATTCAAACACCTAGGAGAAATCATACAACATACAGGAATTGAGAAAGAAACTCAAAAGACAAGGATAGAGAAAGTAAGAAAAGGCTACGGCATGACTGCAAACATCTACAACAAGAAGAACCTTGGCATCCAAACAAAAAAACAGACATTACAATACAGTCATCAAACCCGCCATACTATACGCATCAGAAACTATAGCCTCGAATAAAGGTGACATGGAAGCCCTGAAGAAAAAAGAAAGGCGAATCATCAGAAAAATTATTGGACCAAAACTCACAGATGAAGGATATAGACTAATCAATAGAAACCACCGAAAAACTGTCTAACATAGAGAACGACATCAGAAAACGCACACTCAGATTCTACGGACACATCTCAAGACTCCCGGAGACCAGACTAACTAAACAGATGCTGAACTTCCTACAGAAACGTAAAGTCAGTACCAAGTATATGAAACAAGTAACACAAGACCTAGAAGCAGCAAACATCACAGATACTCAGGACAGAACGACTCTCAGACATCAAATACACCAGTGAGAAGTGAAGAAGGAGACCAAGAAAAAGACTGGAACCTTCTGGACCGAAGAAAGAAAACAGGCACACTCACAGAAAATGCGGGAAATCTGGGCCAAGAAGAAGAAAAAGATTTGAAAACCATGAAAACTTAGCGCCATACACTTTGGGTGCAATCGGAGGATAATAATAATAATATACATATATATATATATATATAGATATATATATATATATATATATATATATATATATATATATATATATATATATATATGCCCGAAGAGATGGCCCAAACGGGCTTTAGAATACATCCCAGGAAACAAGAGAAAACGTGGAAGACCAGCAACTACTTGGATAAGCGGAATTGTGCAAACGATGAGAGATAGAGCAATTCAGGAAGATTTATGGAGATACAAGAGAGTTTGACGATCGAAATGCGGGATACAGAAGTTGAAGGAACCCCGCTTATATATATATATATATACATATATATATATATATATATATATATATATATATATATATATATATATATATATATATATATATACATATATATATATACATATATATGTTGTTGTATGTTGTTGTTATCTCGGGGATTCTGCTTTGGTGTTGAGGGTTGGTTCTGAAAAGAACCGGATTCTCGACGTTTCGGCGAACTAACATTCGCCATTTTCAAGAGATATATGCGTCCGTGCGGGTCAACCGTTAGACGCATATATCTCTTGAAAATGGCGAATGTTAGTTCGCCGAAACGTCGAGAATCCGGTTCTTTTCAGAACCAACCCTCAACATCAAAGCAGAATCCCCGAGATAACAACAACATACAACAACATATATATGTATATATATATATATATATATATATATATATATATATATATATATATAAGCGGGGTTCCTTCAACTTCTGTATCCCGCATTTCGATCGTCAAACTCTCTTGTCTCTCCATAAATCTTCCTGAATTGCTCTATCTCTCATCGTTTGCACAATTCCGCTTATCCAAGTAGTTGCTGGTCTTCCACGTTTTCTCTTGTTTCCTGGGATGTATTCTAAAGCCCGTTTGGGCCATCTCTTCGGGCATATATATATATATATATATATATATATATATATATATATATATATATATATATATATATCTATATATATATATATATATATATATATATATATATATATATATATATATGTAATTATTATTATTATCCTCCGATTGCACCCAAAGTGTATGGCGCTAAGTTTTCATGGTTTTCAAATCTTTTTCTTCTTCTTGGCCCAGATTTCCCGCATTTTCTGTGAGTGTGCCTGTTTTCTTTCTTCGGTCCAGGAGGTTCCAGTCTTTTTCTTGGTCTCCTTCTTCACTTCTCACTGGTGTATTAGATGTCTGAGAGTCGTTATGTCCTGAGTATCTGTGATGTTTGCTACTTTTGTTACTTGTTTCATACACTTGGTACTGACTTTACGTTTCTGTAGGAAGTTCAGCATCTGTTTAGTTAGTCTGGTCTCCGGGAGTCTTGAGATGTGTCCGTAGAATCTGAGTGTGCGTTTTCTGATGTCGTTCTCTATGTTAGACAGTTTTTCGGTGGTTTCTATTGATTAGTCTATATCCTTCATCTGTGAGTTTTGGTCCAATAATTTTTCTGATGATTCGCCTTTCATTTTTCTTCAGGGCTTCCATGTCACCTTTATTCGAGGCTATAGTTTCTGATGCGTATAGTATGGCGGGTTTGATGACTGTATTGTAATGTCTGTTTTTTTGTTTGGATGCCAAGGTTCTTCTTGTTGTAGATGTTTGCAGTCATGCCGTAGCCTTTTCTTACTTTCTCTATCCTTGTCTTTTGAGTTTCTTTCTCAATTCCTGTATGTTGTATGATTTCTCCTAGGTGTTTGAATTTTGTAACTCTGTTTATTGTTCCGTATTTCGTCTGTAATTGTTGTGTGTCTTTTTTGTTTGTTGACATGTACTCAGTTTTCTCGAACGATATGTGTAGTCCAACTTTTTCAGCGCAGTTTTTGAGTTCTTCTACCTGTTGGATCGCTTGTTCCTCAGTGTCTGCTAGAACTGCAAGGTCATCTGCGAATGTTAGGCATTTAAAGGTGATACCGCTTCTGCCTAGAGTGGTGGGTGTCGTGTTCCATTCTCTAATTACTTTGTCCAAAATGAGGTTGAACAGGAGTGGGGAGAGGCCGTCACCTTGTCTGACTCCTGTTTCAATTTTGAAAGGTCTTGAAATTTCTCCCATGAATTTCACTTTGGAGTATGTATCTGTGAGTGTTGCCTTTACTAGGTTCAGTGTTTTTGTGTCCAGTGCGAGTTCGTTTAGCGTGTTGAAGAGTGATGTCCGGTCTACTGAGTCGTACGCCTTTTTGAAGTCAACAAATGTGCAGACCGTGGGTTTGTTGCTGAGTGTTCTAATTCTTAGGCAGCTTTTGAGATTGAATATTTGTTCTACGCATGATCTGTGAGGCCTGAAGCCCGCTTGGTACTCGCCTATTTTGCCTTCAAGTTGTGTCTGAACTCGTTCTTGTAAGCATGCTGAGAAAATTTTGTATGTTACTTGAAGAAGGGAGATCCCTCTATAGTTGTTCACATCTGTCCGGTCTCCCTTCTTGAAGAGCGGATGAATGAGAGCGCATCTCCAGTCTTCGGGTACTTTTTCTGTGTTCCAGATTTCGTGGATAATTTCTGTGAGTTCTTGGAGTGCGTTGTTGCCTAGGTTTTTCAATAGTTCTTCGACCATGCCATCTTCACCTGAGGTTCTGTTGTTCTTTAGCCGTTGGATGTGTCTTCTGATTTCTTCTGTTGTTGGGGGAGGTGATGGTGGTGTTGTGGGTTCTCTGTATTCGTGTTGGAATCTCTCTGGTGGGGGTGGGCAGTTCAGTAGTGAGTCAAAGTATCGTGCTAGGAGTTTGCAGTTCTCCGTGTTGGTTAGTGCTAGTGTTTTGTCTGGTTTTCTGAAACATAGATTTTGAGGTTGATACCCTTTAATTTTATTGGCAAATGTTCTGTAGCAGTTGTGTGAGTTATAGTTGCGGAAATCCTGTTCGATCGAGTCTAGTTGTTCGTGGATGTATCTGCGTTTGATCTGTCTGATTGTTTTTGCCGCTCGTTTTCTGATCTCCAGGAACTCTTTTAAGGTTTTATCTGATTTTTTAGTCACGTATCTTTTGAGTGCTAGTTTGCGTTCTTCCATCGCGTCTTCGCATTCTTAGTTCCACCAGGGATGTTTGGACTTTCTTTTGAGTGGGATTGTCTGTTTGGCTGTCTGTGTGATTTTCTTCTGGAAGTCAGGCCAATTATCTGTGGGGATTTTTTCCCATTGTTCCTGTAAGTTGGATATATATATATATATATATATATATATATATATATATATATATATATATATATATATATATATGTGTGTGTGTGTTGGATTGTTTTCTCGGGGATTCCGCGTTGATGCTGAGGGTTGGCTCTGAAAAGAACCGGATTCTCGACGTTTCGGCGAACTAACATTCGCCATTCTCAAGAGATATATGCGTCCGTGCGGGTCAACCGTTAGACGCATACTGAGAGCTCGTTCGTATGGGATCCTTAGTTCAATGGCGGTTTTGGGCGCGAGCCCGTCCTTCCGCCGTCGTTGGTTTTGTGTTCAGTTGTTGTTTTGTTTTTTCTGTTGTTGTCGTCTGTTTTTGTTTGTCCTTCGTTTTTTTTTTTTTTTTTCTTTTTTTTTTTCCTGTAAATTAGTTTTTCATTTCATTTCCTCCTTGGTTTCCTTCGGTGGGCTGTGTTGGGTTCTGCTTGGCTGCGGGTGGGTCTTGTTTTCTTAGCTGATTCTAGCACCTTTGTCTTTCAGTCTTGATTTTATTTGTGCTGGTAGTTTTCTCTTTCTCTTCGTCTGGTTGCGCATCGGGCGGTTTCTTTTGGGGGCTTCGGTCGTATTTTTGGGGGTGGCATCGGTGGTCGTATTTTTGGGGGCGGCATCGGTGGTCGTATTTTTGGGGGCGGCATCGGTGGTTGTATTTTTGGGGGCGGCATCGGTGGTTATATTTTTGGGGGCGGCATCGGTGGTTGTATTTTTGGGGGCGGCGTCGGTGGTTGAATTTTTGGGGGCGGCGTCGGTGGTTGAATTTTTGGGGGCGGCATCGGTGGAATCCTCGGTGGCGGTTACGGTGGTCTTCTTGACGGCGGATTCAGTGGGGTATTCGACGGCGGTTTCGGTCGAATCTTCGGCGGCTTCGGTGAAATCTTTGGCGGCTTCGGTGAAATCTTTGGCGGCGGTTTCGGTGGTATCTTCGGCAGTTTCGGTGGTATCTTCGGCGGATTCGGTGAAATCTTCGGCGGCTTCGGTGAAATCTTCGGCGGCTTCGGTGAAATCTTCTGCGGTGGTTTCGGTGGTATCTTCGGCGGTTTCGGTGGTATCTTCGGCGGTTTCGGTGGTATCTTCGGCGGCTTCGGTGCAATCTTCGGCGGCGGTTTCGGTGGTGTCTTTGGCGGCGCTTTTTTTCTTCAGTAGTAGCGTTATATAGTCCATCATTTGGGCGAGGACGCTGTCGTCCACGGTGTCCAAGTAGTCGGGGTCGTAATACTTTGCCACGAGGGCTTCGTTGGGGTTTGTCGTTGTAACGGTGGTCAACTTGCGGCTGCGACGGTCGCTGAGACTATGATGAGAGCTCGTTCGTGCGATGCGACTACTTATGTACTACTACTGTCTGGCTTCGGGTCATGCGCGTTGTGTGCGGTGCTTCGGTTCGGTTGTTTGTTTGTCTTGTTGGTCGTACATGAGTCTGGGGTGTCTGGGATTGCATTTTGAGTTTGAGTGATACCTTGCGGAACATGTGAACGAACCTACATTGGACGTACCAATAGAAAAATATCTGCTGGGATTCAAGAACATGTAGTTTCAATCAGACACAGAGACAAAGTTTCATCGGCACTTGTCCAACACACAAACACCGGTCACTGGATGGACTTTAGAAATTCAAGGACTGTTGCACAGATTAGCCACGAAATGTCACGAGTATACAGAGAAGCCATAGAGTTAGAAAAACGAGACTACTGCATGAACACGGGAGACGATTCCTTGAGACTGCCCCCAGCATGGCGACCGATCATATCCACCCTCAAAATCCAATCCCAGACACCCCAGACTCATGTACGACCAACAAGACAAACAAACAACCGAACCGAAGCACCGCACACAACGCGCATGACACGAAGCCAGACAGTAGTAGTACATAAGTAGTTCATAAGTAGTCGCATCGCACGAACGAGCTCTCAGTATGCGTCTAACGGTTGACCCGCACGGACGCATATATCTCTTGAGAATGGCGAATGTTAGTTCGCCGAAACGTCGAGAATCCGGTTCTTTTCAGAGCCAACCCTCAGCATCAACGCGGAATCCCCGAGAAAACAATACAACACAGGTATCTATCCGCGAAAACCTCAAATACAACATATATATATATATATATATATATATATATATATATATATATATATATATATATATATATATGTATAGATAGAAGGGACTCATTAATTTATTATTATTATGTCATCCATTTAATGTCATCCCAGACTGCAACAGAGATTCGGGTTTTCCTCAAACTAATCTTTTCGGTCTTTCCTCAAAGATTATTCATATAATCTGGCCCAGCCCGTTTTATGAGCGGGATGGAGCGGACCCAGGTGTTCGGTTTTCCCCGAACAACAACGCTGCGTTTTTCCCTTGAATAACGAGGCAGGTTTTCCTTGGTGTTACTTGGCGTCAGGACCAAGGATCGCGGACAACATTATGGACTCGATTGGGACCCTACAGCTGCGAAACCAGGTATCCGCAGTGTCATCGTCCTCCGAATCGAAGATCTTGGAGCAATTGACCAACCTCCAACGGCAATTGGCGGAGGTGCAGATCGACCACCGACGGGAAATCTCGGCCATTAGGTCGGAGCTCCAGCAAGCGCGCCACGCGCCGCAAGACCGCGTCGGCTTGCCCCGGACCGACTGTTGAACGCCAAAGGAGTTCGAGTCCATGCTGCGGTTGGGCATTTGCCGCCCGTCCGAGAGCAGTTGGGCTTCTCCGTTACACATGGTGCCAAAGAAAGGCGACGAATGGCGTCCCTGTGGAGATTATCACACCCTCAACGCACGCACCATCCCGGATCGTTACCCGATGCATCGAAGACTTCGCGCAGACGCTCAATGGGAAGAAGATCTTCACTTCGATCGATCTGGTAAGATTATCTTATCACCAAATTCCAGTCGCTGAAGAAGACGTCCCTAAGACGGCCATTACCACACCATTCGGATTATTCGAGTTTCCGTCCATAAGCTTCGGGTTGCGAAACGCCGCGCAAACGTTCCAGCGGTTCATCGACGAAGTCCTCCGCGGTTTGGATTTCTGCTACGCTTACATAGACGACATCTTGGTGGCATCATCGTCCGAAGAGGAACATCGTCGTCATCTGCAAATCCTCTTCGAACGCTTGCAGCAATTTGGCGTCGTGATCAACCCCAACAAGTGCCGTTTCGGCGCAGCAACAATACAGTTTCTGGGGTACCTCGTCTCCGAGAGAGGAACAGAACCGCTTCCCGAAAAAGTCGCCGCTATCCGAGACTATGAGAAGCCGAAAACTGCCACTGGGACTACGGCAGTTCCTGGGGATGCTCAATTTTTATCGCAGGTTTCTACCCAAGGCTGCTAAAACACAGGAGACCATCAACGACCTTCTCAAAGGTAACATCAAGGGGAGTACGCCGATTCATTGGAACAACGGAGCCGAGGCAGCCTTAATGCAGTGCAAGGAGGAGCTGGCCGCCGCGGCACTCTTGGCGCACCCTCGACCAGGCGCAGACCTGTCCCTGGTGTGTGACGCGTCGGACTACAGCATAGGCGCCGTCCTTCAACAACGAGTCGACGACCACTGGGAACCGCTTGGATTCTTTTCAAAGAAGCTTAGTGGCTCCGAGAACAAGTATAGCGCGCATACGATCGGGAGCTCCTAGCGATTTACTGTGCTGTCCAGCATTTCAGGCATATGGTCGAGGGCCGTCCGTTCACCATTCTGACGGACCACAAGCCGCTAATTTTCGCTTTTCGCCAGAGGTCCGACAAATGCTTGCAACGCCAATTCCGTCACCTGGACTTGATTAGCCAATTCACAACCGACATCAAGCACATCGCACAACGTCGTCACCGACACTCTATCCAGGGTCGACCAGGTCACTGTTCCAATGGATTTCGAGGCTCTGGAGGCATCGCAGCAACAAGATCCGGAACTTCAAGGATTCTTGCAAGACGACAGCTCGGGGCTGGACTTATGACAAATCCGCATTCCGGGTTCAGACGCCGCGATCTTCAGCGACGTCAAAACACCAACTGCCTGGCCTTTCCTCACGACACCGTTCCGCAGGGCAGCCTTCGACGCCATCCATGGGATGTCTCATCCTGGGGTCAGGGCAACAACGAGCTTGTATCCAGTGTCTACAATCCAAGGTCACCAGGCATGAATCCGCTCCAGTCGGCTCATTTGCAGCACCTTCCCGCCGGTTCGAGCACGTTTATCTGGACCTGATCATCATGCCGTACTCGCAGGGATACAGGTATTGCCTAAGCTGCGTTGATCGCTTCTCGCGATGGCCGGAGGCAATCCCCCTACAGGACCAGGAAGCCGAAAGCGTGGCCCGCGCTTTCTACAACAGCTGGGTTGCACGTTTTGGCACACCTCTCCGGATCACCACCGACCAAGGCAGGCAGTTCGAGACCTACCTGTTCCGCTGCCTTAACCAACTCCTAGGGACGACACACCTGCACACAACGGCGTACCACCCGGCGGCCAATGGCATGGTCGAACGTTTTCATCGGCAGCTGAAAAGCTCAATCAAAAGCTTGCAGGCTAATCGGTGGACTGAGACGCTCCCAACGGTGCTACTTGGCATACGCGCAGCCTGGAAGGACGACTTACAGGCAACAATAGCAGAGATGGTCTACGGTCAGCTCCTCCGCCTTCCCGGTAAACTCCTGGTATCCCGAGCGATCCGAGAGGTCGACAACACCGCTGAATTCGTAAAAGAACTTCGTCAACGCTTCGAGACACTCGCTCCAGTCAGTGGGTCCAGGCACGGTGAGCCCAGAATCTTCGTCTTCAAGGATCTCGTCACTGCTACCCACGTTTTTGTGCGCCACGACGCACCAAACGGACCTCTCCAACTGCCGTATGATGGTCCGTACAAAGTAATTTCTCGCACTGACAAGGTTTTCATTCTCTTGATGCGGGGAAGACACGTACCAGTTACGATCGATAGACTCAAACCTGCGTACATCATCGACGAGAACATCGAAAAACCAGAGCTGGAGAGCGACTCCGATGACGACCCTCCGGACGACGCGGGCGGAACCCAAGCTCCCATGCAACCAGCGCCAGCACCAGCACCATCGCTTGCACCCCAACCTGTGACTCCCAACACCGACCCAGGCCTCCGAACAAGATCAGGACGCCGCGTTAGATTCACCGAATTTTACCAGGCCGGTTTGAGATAAACCCTGTAACTTTGTAAATTATGCACTTGTATCGTTAATCACTAGCAGGGGGGTCCTGTAGGGACTCATTAATTTATTATTTGTAGGGACTCATTAATTTATTATTATTATGTTATATTTAATGTCATCCCAGACTGCAACAGAGATTCGGGTTTTCCTCAAACTAATCTTTTCGGTCTTTCCTCAAAGATTATTTCTATAATCTGGCCCAGCCCGTTTTATGAGCGGGATGGAGCGGAAAAAGTCAACCAACAGTCTTGTAGACAAAGGTCTATACAGACAAGTCTAAGCAAACAAAACTTTATTGAAAAGAACTGAGATAATAAGATAAGAACTAGTTACATACAAGACTAGGAGATAAGATTCGACAGAAATATCTTTGCATATTGGTGAAACAATACTATTTATAGATACAAACTTATTAAAGCAAAAAAGAGCTTGAATATATACATATATTCAACCTGCCCGTAGCTCTATAATATTAAGTCTTACTAATATTATGATCTCATGTTGAAATAACTTCTACAAATCTCATGTTGAAATAACTTCTATCTGGCTAATATCACACAGGATATTGAATTATACAACCGAGATTTGCATGCTTTTACTACTCCCAGTCCATTTTCACAGCACTAACAGAAATAACTTTTTTTTAAGACCTTTCTATTAAATTAAGTGAATAGCCATCTGCAGACGCGATACGAGATTTATTTCGCATCAGTGTAGCTTTGCTGTTTTTAATTATAAATTGAAATACACTTACTTGAACACCTCATGTATGACTGGCGAGGTTAGATTTTAATTTGACTTGTAGAAAAACATGAACTTAGTTGCAGGTTATTGATTTAAATGTTAATTGAATATTGGTGAAACCATACTAATTATAGATACAATCATACAAACTTATTAAAGCGAAATACAGCTTGAAATCTCGAAACGTGTCTGCAGATGGCTTTTCGGTTAATTTAAATAGGAAAAAATGATCTTAAAAACAATGTTATTTCTCTATTTCTGTCAATGGACTGGGACTAGTAATAACATGCAAATCTCCGTTGTATAATTCAATATCCTGTGTAATATTTGCCAAGAAGTAGTTGTTTCAACATGAGATTTGTTCATAGTCTTAGTAAGACTTAATATTATAGAGCTACGAGCTGGTTGAATATATTTATATATTCAAGCTGTATTTCGCTTTAATAAGTTTCTAGAAATATCTCTCGTCTACTTTGCTATTTTGCCTATATTGCCTGGTTTCTTAAGTTTTTTTGTTAAAAACATCCTTGTTGATTTTAAACTAATGTGAAATTTATCTCAGAAAACAATATGTACGTTATTTTTTTCAATTTATTGAAGTAGTTATGTCCATAGTGGAAAAACTCAAGTGTATAGAAACTCGATAACAATATAATTAATAATTAATAGCAAGTAATGATATATTGCGACGATCTTTTTATTATTATTAGTTTTGTTTGTTTAGTAGGCAATTCTGCAGATACTGTACCAAGAAATCGAATATTTACTCATAAACTAGGGTTAAAATTTTTAACCTCCTCGTATAATTCTACATTCTTTGAATGTATTTTATTGATAATGGAGGATTTATCGCGCACATGATTATAATATATTCTTTGTACCAATGCTTTTTGCTGCACTAGTTATTACGAATTGATCAAAGTGCACAAGCAGCAAATCCCCAACAAAACGACATTAAATAAAGTTTCCAATTATAAACTATTTCTTGTACTTTATTTAATCCTGCTTACTATATGGTACACAATTATCGTATTCCTATTATAAATACCCTTTTGATAAACGATAACTATCTAATTTAGATTTTGAATTCTAATTACCAACTACATTTTAATGGAAATTTTGTTTTTAGTTTTAATGAGTTTTAATCGAATGAAGGGGTTCTAGTTAACAATGCTTACGTTCCCATCCTTAATTCCTTTCCTACAATTTAATTATTTGCTTAATTATCTTTAAGTTTTGATTTTCAATTTACAAAATTTTAAAAATCGTTGAAACGAAGCAGTTTTACATTTGAATGTGTTGAAGTTTCTAATTAGAAATTTCCAATCCATTTTAATAAATTTTTCCTGTTTTTTGCCTTTATAATATAAAAGACAAATTGACAATAGAAATCTAAATGGTTTGATGACTCCATATACAGTCGTACTATTGTAGGCGATTAATCGTGCCTATTCCTGATGCTTTTTTACGTTATGTGTGAAAGTCAAAATCTAGATAAGGAAGTGCGTAATTCCGGGAGTACGTAATTTCCTTACAACTAGAGTTTTGCAATATACTTTTCTACGGCCACACTAATTTATTTCTGTTTAAAAAGAAAAATATGTTAGATGTAACAAATTTATTTCTTATTAGGTACATTATTTAACATTATAATAAACAAACAGTTGTATTTTCATATATCTCTGTTATTCGAGGTTATTTAACTTGATAGAAATGACAAGAAATACATTTTTAATGGTTACATACCTTATTATTTAGTACTTATTTGGGTTAAACTGCAATAAAAGTGCTCATAGATATAGGCAACGCAATATACTCAATGTCAATTTCCGTTAGTTTAGTTGTGGACGGGGGCGCTGTACGGATGAGCACGTAGCAGCACTCAACCAATTGTAAACCAAACGCACGTGTGTGTTATCAATCATATCTTATCATTAATCGCGGACTGTTACATACTTGTGTGTTATGATGTATTTACATAGTCCACGAACTGTACAATAATGGGCATTTATGATAGTGGTCGTAGATAAAATTATTTTCGTTCGTTTTCAGATCAAAATCCTACTTCATCGAACTGACCGATAAAAGGTTTAAAAAGCGTAAATTGCATAAAAGTAAGGATCCTGAAGATAAAACCCGAAGAATAATTCCAATTTATCTTATCTATTTTATATCTAATCCTGTAATATCAGCACTTACCTCTTTTCATCAGCTCTTTTAAAAAACTTTCGATCGGTTTATTTCGGCTTTAAAACGAATTTAAATTTCGTTATATATTTGGTTTACACTAGCTTTTTCAGATTCCGATCTAATTTCTTAATATTCTTAATATTAAGCCGATAACTAATATGAAGCATTCAAAACACCTAATCTAGCTATGCAATGAAGATAAATGAAGAAAACCAAAACTAAGTTTGTCTTTGTCCGCTACAAATTCTCGTGATTCGTCATTCATCACTTTTGCTCGGTTGCTCTACAAATGAAGTACTTCTATGATGAAAAACCCACCCAGATCCTGAAATTCCGAAAGGAATCAGGACTAGAGGGGGCGCTCTAAATCGGTAATTATACCAATTAGAGGAAGAGGGTGGGGTACAGTAGATCTATGAAGGTCTCAGTACAAGTTACCACAGAAACCTACAAATCTAAATCTAATGATGAAAAAGTTTCGGTCAACGCATTAGAGACAATTCCTACTTTCCCATCAATCTTGGTAGAAGCAGTTCGTGCATGAGCGAAACCCCACCCTCTTTTACCTTGCATATTGTCGGCAATAAATTATTTAATCTCGAATTAATAGTCTTTAGTTCCTTTGAAAAGGATAAACTTTATAGGACGACAGTGCATTGTAGATGAAGTAGATGAAGATGGTCTAGGAATCTACCAGACTATATAGCCACTTTCATCCTTTAAAGGATCCTTTCATCCTTTGAAGGAGAACGAATGAAAAGAGAAACAAAAATTCATGAGTGTCCCCACGTAAATTTTTGTTTGTATGTGCTGTGATTGAAACTTCCATCACAGCCCCACTTACTGATCCGAGTTAATGATGAGCAAGGAAGCAGACTATTGACAACCTCTTGCTGTGGCAATAACAAAAGTTTTGCAGCTGTATCTAGAACTTTAATACCGTTTCGCGTTTCAATTACAACAATATGCTCATCTCCAGGATTACAGGCAACTGTAGCTTTCCTAAGACTATGCATCATCGAAAATACCTTATGCCCAGGTTAAATGTTCCACTTCCAAGTCCGAGGCTTGTGGAGCATGTTTCGGTGATTTAATCTGATACACGCCACATAGTTGGCGAAAGCTTCGTCACTGCTCATAGCTATTGGCTCATTTTATGCAGAAGTGTTCCTTGCACTGATCGTTTGTAACAATTTATTATTAATATGAAATTTAATTTGACAAATAAATTTAATTTGAATTTGAAGAAAAGGTTTGTATTTCACCTAAATTTGATTCACTGAACCACAGGTTTAATAAGATGTGAAAATTGTTATGAGGGCCGAATAAAGTTAATTTGACGGGCGGATCCGCCCCGCATGTAGGGATTGCAATCCGGAAAATCAGATCCGGTAATCCGGCACATCCGGCATCACTAAACGTTTACCGGATCCGGTACCAATAACCCGGATGCGGTCGTCGGATCCGGTGATGCTAATTTTTGGTAAAATATTCGCGCTGATGCATGGGTAGGTACTTTAAATACGTGGTGGCCATAGCGTCACATGGTTTTTTCAAAATCAAAATTGTATTTGTGATAAATAATGTATACTTAAAATAATTACTGTATTTGCCGGTGTATAATGCGAACCTTTTTTTCCAAAAAAAATACCTCTAAGACATAGGTACGAGTTATAGGCGCACAAAAAGTAGATTAAATTTTAGGGTGCGCCTTATACACTGGCACGTACGATATTTATTTTAAGTTGATTAAACTAAATAGTTATAAACTCATTATTCTGATAATTGTACCATTCATTAGATCATCATGATGTATCATCAAGACGTCTGTCATAAATATAGCATACATTAATTTCAACACCTAGACCCGACCATATAAACTCATGTAAATAAAGAAACGAAATTCAAAGAAGGGGTACAAGGGGATTGAAAAAAAAATGCATTTCACATTTTTTACTTTTGTGGCTAAACCGAATGATTTAACTAAATTTGCAAAAAATACTTTTTTGTAGACACCGGCGTCTGACATATGGATTTCCGGGTTACAATTTTGTATTTTGAAGCCTTAACGAGATATTTGCAAAAAAACTTTGAAGCAAAAATAATTCCCCACGCCGTCCCCATTAGAGGCTCAACTGTGGTCAAAGAGTACATCTAGTGAATACCCACATTCAGTAAAAGTTTAATTGAAATCCCACATTTTCTCGATATTTTTAAAAATTTTGAAATTTTCCGTTCGGTTTTCGTCGGAATTCGTGATATTGAACTGGTCGGGTCTAGGTAAAAATAATGTATGCTCATAAATATAAAAATAAGCCTTGTTAGCATGCTCAAATACCTAATTGTGATCTCAGTACATTAAGTAAAGTTTATTATCTAAGATTTAACAAAGTAAAATACTAAAATTCTATCTATGAAATTTAACTAGTTACTTACACAGTACTAGATTTTTAATTGTTTGTTTGATTATAAATGTGTGTGTTTGTGTAAACTATCTATATAATACACTCACTCGTTTATCCTGGAAACGTCCATTTTGGAATGAAAACGGAAAATTATTCTGATCGGATCAACCTAATTTCCATTTTGATCCGACCGGATCCGGACGGATCCGGCCAGATCTATGGAAATTCGGCCGGATTGAAAATGACACCGGATTGCAATCCCTACCCGCGAGGCATACACATTCGAAATTAAAGTTTCCAGTCCCTAAAAAATTGATAGAATCGTTTTATAGAAAATTTGAGGGACTAATTCTACTTGCAACTGCAAGCATTACACATAGTCTTAATCTGTATTTAATTTCTCTCTTCTTCTCATGCCGTCTCCTTCCGAAGGTTGGCGATCCAGTTGACCATTATCGTTCTTGACACGGATGCTCGAAAGACATCAGTGGTCGTACAGTTGAACCAACGCTGTAGGTGTTTCAGCCATGAGTTCTATCGTCTGCAAATCGACCTCTTTCCCTGTATTCTGCCCTAGATAATTATCCGTACGAGTTCGTAACGCTTTCCTCTCATGATGTACCCCAGTTATTCGACGTTTCTTCTCATCATAGTATGAAGTAGTTCTTTTGATTTTTCATACTTGTAAGTAAGTACATCAACGGTAATAACTCTTTGTACCCAAGAATTCTCAGTATGCGCCTGTACAGGTTCATTTCAAAGGCTTCGATTTTTTTCCATAGCGGGGTTTAGAGTCCAGCTTTCGAATCCGCAAGGAAACGCTGGAAACACGTAGCATCTCAACATACGAACTCTTATTTCCAAAGTTAGGTCAGGTCTAATCAAGAAATTTCACATGGTTATAAATGTTGTACGGGCTTGTTCTATTGTCGACTTTATTTCTTTCGTCATGTCACAGTGTTGGTTGACTAAAGCGCCGAGATATTTAGTTAGCAACCAGGTGTATGGATTCCTCGTTGATGGTTATGGAAATATTTATTGTTTTTTTTTTTAAGATCATGGTTTTCGTCTTCAGTATGTTTATAAACAACCCTGCTCTTTCACTATGCTGCACCACGTTATCCATCATTTTCTGTAGTTCAGCTTGGGTATTTGCAATGATGACCCTGTCGTCGGCGTATCTCAAGCTATTTATTATTCGTCCAAATAGGGATCGTTTTTTAGCAATATGTTTATTTTATTTCAACTAGATTTTATCCAGCCTTATCCTCCCCAGTCTATTTAATATTAGTTTTTATATTACTCACATGATAATATTTAGTAAACATAGCTGACCTGAATTAATTTAACTAATATAAAAATCCACGCGAGAGAAGCCTCGGGCAATAACTAGTATTATATATTCAAACTGATTAGTCCCGTGTTCGAAATTGTAATTATTGCCCTGCCCGTTCAATTTTCTAAAAAATCGATGATAATTTTGTCTAGTTTGTATAAAAAACTGAATTCCAAATGCATGAAACTTCTATAAAATCACTCAATTGATAAAAAATGTCAATATTAACTTTTACAATAAAGGAATAAATAAATAAAAAGGAATGATGAAAAGGTTCATACGGAAATAAATAAATACCCGAAGAGGAAGGATGATAAGCTGATAAATATACATAAAGAGGAAAAAACGAAGAGGAACAAGAACAGGAGAGTTAATTGCATATAACTTTGGTAGTCACGTAGGCGTTGATGAGCAGGCATGGATCGATAGAGAGAAAATATAAATTGATTCTTTGAAGATTTGATCACATCTCCGTGTACTCTTTGACATCAACAATTAATTTACATTAAATAAATTGTTACAAAGCGAATATAACTGAATCTTTGAGCAACAACAAATTAGTATTGTTCGAATAGTCCCTTTAAATTTTAGATTCTTCATTAATTAAAATAAAAATTGAAGAACAATAAACAATACAAGATTAAACGATATAAATTAGACTAATTAAAAGTTAGTTACCAATTGATATTTTCGCAAATTATTTTAAATTATTTAAGTGATGTCCTTAAGGAACTAAAAAAAGACAACTGAGCTGTAAATTATTAGAAATAAAGTAGAAAACCCACATCAGAGAGCATTAGATGGTCAAGTTAAAATAGACAGGACTGACTAGTTTAAATAATTTATAGTTTCAGTAAATCAAAGAATGCAAGATCATAAAACGCAGTTTAGGAAAGACTAGTTAATTTAACAATAAGTAGACAATTTTGAATCAAACAATTAAACTAGATGGTTACGGTAGCAATGCCAATGACAATCAATAATATTAAATATCAACTTAAAACATATTTATTTATTGGAAGTTATATTTATTTGAATTCGTGATTCTTTTGATCTATTTGATTACGAGTCTGTAAATAGTTATGTAACAAAGACGTTGCTAAACAATGTAATTAATTGTTTGCTATTTTCAAATAACGTTTGCCTTCAGCTGGGGTTTCGCGTTACCAGCCATTAAATTATCTCCGCCGTTTATTTATTATTATTTCGGCTCGAAACCGTAGTTTCTTAGAACGCATAATTGTCTCGGTTGCGAAAGAGCGCAGAGTAAACAAGATATTGATGCACACTCACTCCAACAATCTCGCCACTTTGATTCACGCAATTTCACTCTCCTCGCGTCCACGTTCCTGTGCTCATTTTACAACTGCTAATACATTTACACTTTGGCCCTTTCATCCGTTACACGTTCGATTATCTCATCGCGAACTTGACATAGAAAGAAACATGCTTTCCAAGGCCACCGCATCAAACATTTAGTCCTTTTCTCTATGGATTTTTTTTTGTTAACATATACCACGTTTATTCCGGTCAAAAACAGTTATTACTTTCTATTATCGCCACTATCGTTGCTTATAATATACCGAAACATATTATAAGCAGTGGCGTTTGGAGTGCTGCAGTTCCACAGTGCCTATATGCGAGCCGCATAACTGATTATAAAGATAATAAGGATGAGCGTATATTCCATATTAGACAAATAAAAGCAAAAGAAAATATTTAGAGTGGAAGAGTAGATCTTATGTGGAATTTTAAGTGGAATGATGAAGCGAATTTTCAGGTACGCGTTGATTTAGTTGGGTTAGGTTAGATTAACCGGATACAATGGACAATTTTGTATTTCGTATATGATTTTTCTTTTCCTGCAATTTATTGAAAATTGATTTTTGTCGCCGTTGTGATTCGATTATGTTTTATGTAATTTCTACAAAATCCTGCAATATCCGCTGTGCAAATTAATTTCCGTCTTTCTTCCTCTTATTTGAATCTCAACATCGATTCTCAGAAATATTATTATGCGATTGCTGTACACAAATATTTGAAAACTGTCAGAACTGGCAGAATTTCAATAAACAATTTCCGTAAATATTAACAATCGATGGGAATTTGTTTATATTTGACAATTCCCTTCAATAACTTTTTATACTTAGGATTAGGAAAATTACAATTGAAATTATCGTGTGTATTTCTTGCGAGATAGAGTACAGCAACATGAAAATCATCACCAACTGAGTGAATTCGACACAGGCCACATTATTGGCTTACGCGAAGGTATTTTTTCATTTAGAGAAATTGCTAACCGTCTTAACAGTAACCAATCCTCTGTAGTACGGTGTTATCAAGCATGGTCTACAGGAGGTCAAGAATGTCATAGAAGAGGAAGTGGACGGCCAAGACAGCATGATGGCATTAAGAGACCGATTCTCGTGTACAAAATCAATTGCCTATGAGTAGTTTGGAAACGAAGGATGTCTTCCTACCCCTCGAACAGTTTACCGATGAATTAAAGCTTTTGGCTTGCAGTCCTATCGACCACATTTTGTGCTTCCCACGGCTCGTCATCGACAGCAACGTTTATAGTGTACCTTGTCTTCAGTGACGAATCCCAATTCTGCTTGGAAATGCTTGATAGTCGCATGAGGATCAGACGCAGATATGGAGAACATCGCCATGTTTTCTGTTGAGCGGCATGTGCACACACATTGAGGATTATGGTATGGGGTGCTATTGTTTATGGAAGCAGGTATCAGTTCAATGGTAGATCCCCATATCCTTCCATTTCTCCAGGAGTTGGAGGACTCGGAAAATCGAGTCCTCTAATAACAGGATAAATACCTGTCCCACATTACAAGGCATTCTGTGGAGCGCTTTGAAGAGGCTAACGTAAGTATCTTGCCGTGCCTACACAGATCTCCCGACCTTTCGCCCATCGAATATGTGTGGGACATGATGGGTAGAAGACTCAAGCAATTAGCCCATCCCCCACAGACACTAAAAGCTCTCCGGCATGAACTACAGATTGCCTGGGATTTAATACCTCAGGGATGTTCCATGCAAATGCAAGGAACCATGCATATGCAAGCTAGAACTAAACAACAAATTAATAGAACAGGTCTTGGAATTTAACTACCTGGGAACCATGCATATGCAAGCTAGAACTAAACAACAAATTAATAGAACAGGTCTTGGAATTTAACTACCTGGGAACAACAATATCACCTAACGGTGAACTCAAGAATGTCGTACAAAACCAGATGAACAAGTCAGCCAGAATAGCAGGAGCCTTGAGAAGAACTATCTGGAAAAATGCATGCATATCAACTACAACCAAAGTCAGAATATGTATAAGACCGGTAATGACATACACAGCAGAAACACAAGCCGACACAGCCGTGATGAAAAGGATGGCGCGCACCAATGAAATGAGAGTACTGAGAGCAATAACTGGAAACACACTCAAAGACCAAAGAAGGAGTAAAGAAATTCGGAAAGAATGCGAGATAGAAGACGTGGTGAGGTGGACACGTGCGCGAAGGCGTTTCTGGAATGAACACATATCTAGGATGGAAGGTCAAAGACTAGCAAAAATCGCGCAAGACGGAAAATCAGCATCATGTCGACCACCAGGACGACCACCAAAGATATGGAAGGACAGCTGGTCGTCAGAATCTCAAGAGCATGTGCCATGAGGATGGGAAAAACAAGCCTTTGTGCTTCCGGAAAGAAGAAGAAGTCATACCTCAGAGAGAAATCGACAACCTGGTAGAATCCATGCCCGGAAGGGTGCGGAAGTCTGAAACTAATAGGTTAGGTTGTCGAGGTCATTAAAAGATTTCATAATGCCTTAATTAGCGAACTTAAATGTATGAATAACTTTTTGAATTACACTTGCAAAGTTATGTTTATCTTCCTAGAAAATAAGTCTCGAGGGCGCAAAATTCAAATCTTGCCAGGGGCGCCCATGATCCTAGCTACGACGCTGTAAAGAACACTCACAAAATTCGGTCGTCTGTCGATAAAGAAGTTTTACTTTAAGAAGTGACATTCATAAAACTCATTTAAATTTCTAGGCGACCAATGGTCAATTTCTACAAAATGATCAAAAACGGAAACAAACTTTACTTGAAGTTATTTCCTTCGAAAAAAGATCTGAATTACTCTCGATTCGCAACTAAAGGAGTTTTACTTTAATTTTTCATTATAGAGATATTGCAAAATGTTAGAATTGTGAAAGAGCCTCATCTATGTAGATATGACTTAACCTAACAGTATTTCCGTCAGTCAACGTCACGTTTGATTTTAAAAGGGTCTGAGTTACTCTCAAGTGGCGCCTAGAGAGTTTTTATTTCAAAAATTGAAACAAAATATTTTAATTTTAAATATTTTCATAAGCAAACAAAATAAATTTATGATTGCATATAATATTATATAATGAAAAAATCTATAGTTAATCAGTTTCTGTATTCAAATGATAATAATTATCAGATAATGAAAATAACTCTTAGATAATTATAATAATTCCTACATAATATTTTCATTTTGCAAATTCAGTTTCATTTTTCAAAATGTCATAATTTAATGTATTCATTGTGAAGTTAATTATTAATCTGGGAGAGTTAATGGCTAATGAATATGTATTTGACCTGAGTCTTGAAAATGTAATCTGTCTATTTGCATATCTACCTACCAGTTTCTCTTCCTATATCTATTTATAATTCTAATCGACTATGATTAAATAAATAATATTAATCATATTAAAATACAGATAATAAAACAGCACATCGACGGACACATTTTTTTTAAACAAAAACAAAACCAGACACTAACATATCCTTTAGAGACTGGATAACAAGAACAAACCCGGAAACATACTGACCAGCAAAGCTAGGGGTGTCTACCTTAACCCAATGTTCCAATTCGGGAAAGCTAACCCTCCCTCTCTAAATAATCCTCTAAATGATTACCTCCATTTCACCATACCTTTCCTTCAAAACAAAATCCACATTTTGCTTGTATATATGACCCTAGCTACGACGCTATATATAACACTCACAAAAATCGGTAGTCAGTCTATAAAGAAGTTTTACTTCAAAAAGTGACATTCATAAAAACACAGTTATGTGGACCAATAGTCAATTTCTACAAAATGATCAAAAATGGATACAAAACAAAATTTACTTGACGTTATTTTCTTCAGAAAAAAGGTCTGAATTCCCCCAAGTCGCAGCTAAAGTAGTTTTACTTTAATTTTTCATTGTAGAGAACTGTCAAAATGTTAGAACTGTTAAAGAGCCTCATCTAAGTAGATATGACTTAACCTAACCTTATTTCCGTCAGTCAACGTCACTCTTCTCCGTTGTTGAGCGAAATGTTCTTACAAGGCCTCGTTGCTTCAGTATTCTGTTATCATCGGTGTCTTCCATGTTAACAAAAACCAATCCCGTCAAATCCAGTCATTTATCATTAACTCCCATTTCATCCGCAGACAGGTCAATCCTGCCTAAGAACAAAGCTACTACCTCGGACTTCAGGATTCATACCGCTAACCTAACAAATTCCATTTTTGATTTAGTCCTTTCCCCGGACTTAGACTCCGATCATTTCGCAATTTCCTTTTCTATCTCACTTGACTGCATATTGCCTCCCCACCAACACCCAATTAAAATTAACCTAAATAAATCGAATATGCTCAAACTCAACCCAAAAATCACGGACTATATAGGTTTCTTAGACACTGACAACCTTTGCCTTAGACGCATAGATGACTTTCAAAAAAAAATAACCGACTTAGTAACTAAATACTTTCTTAACTCTAAAACCAACTTTTCTAGACAAGAGCTACCCCGTACATATTAACACTAATTAAATACAAAAGAAATCTATTAACGATAATGCGATTGAAACCGAAATTAACAGTATTCATTCAGAGTATTCAATTTACCAACTATTGAACCAATTTCGCACTAATAAATGGCTCTCTCCATGTAGGTAAGGAAAATGAAAACGACAAGGGAAAATCTTTCTGGTTTAAAGTCAAATAAATTTACTATATAATATAAGTAGATGTCAGGGTGTTTGAAAAAGAACTCCCTAGTTTTATGGTGTCATAGAAGCTGTTCAAAGTGATAAACACTATTCTAGTTTTTGGTGTTTTGGACAGAAAACACCTTGGACAGTTGATTCACCAACTGTCCAAGTTTTGCTCCCCTGCAGCTGCCACGCGTGCTTGACCTTGAGGCGGCCAGGGCTCAGTTCGCTTAATTCAGTTCAGGTTTTCAGTGTAGTTGCAGTGTAGCAAAAGTACTCAGTCTGCCCGGCGATTGCCCTTTTAAAACTCTACAGGTTTCCTTGAGTTTTTGGTGTAGGAGGTTCAACACCATACTGACGTCTAAAATTACGTAGCACTGTTATAACAGATTCAGTTTGCACAAGCCAACTAACACACTAACTCAAGCTTCTTGTTGCGGAGTAGCAAACTGATACATAGGAGCAAAACTTAGACAGTTGATAAATCAAACATCACAAACTAGAATAGTGTGTATCACTTAAACTGAACTGAAACAGTTTCTATTACACAATATAACAAGGGAGTTCTTTTTCAAACCCCCTATATTTTGCCATGACATCTGTATTTTCAACAATTCTGTGGATCTAATGTCCATCTTGTTCTAATGATTAGGGTAAGTTAAATCTTATTTTTGTAATTTGTAGCCTTGAGAAAGATCCAATGTGTCGAAACGTCGAAACGTTCGCGTAATTTTAATGAAGCTACTGTCCAAGAATTGTCCAAACACCTGATTTAACTTACCTGAATCAATATAATTTCAACCTTGATGACAAAACCCAAATTAATCTTTTCTCATATGTTCTACAATACGCCGACAGCACCGCAATTAATATCCCACCACAGTAACCTCAAAAGACAATATACCAACTATAAATTCTCACAGACAAAACCCTCTCATGGTGTAATCGATTATCGATGAATTCCTTATCCCCATTTATAGAAAATCTCCTAACTCTCCTCAACTCCACCAAGGCACCATGGACATAGCGTATAACAACAATTTGATTGCCAATATTGACCAGCAAGACATCACTTTCTATTCTGATGAAGCATGGTTCCATTTGTTTGGGTTCATAAACTCACAAAATTATAGAACATGGTCCACTCACAATCCACATAAGCATGCAAGTTCCACTTCACCCCCTTAAAATCGGCGTTTGGGTTGCAATGTCGCGGAGGCGAATTAATGGGCCGATATTCTTTCACGAAATAATTATGCAGAAAGACTACAAAGACTTCTTGTAGAACCATTTTTTAATCAACTGAATAACATCGAACTCACAAATGGATTTTATGAACAAGACTCTGCGACTGCACATACAGCAGGAACCACAATAAATTATTTTAATGCAGATGTCTTGCTAAGTTGGAAGCCACCTGACAAGACCCCACTGGAATTCTTTTTATTTCCATATCTAAAGAATGTTGTGTTTCGCAATTCCACTAGCAATTTGGAAGAAATGAGGAATGCTATTGAAAAGGCAATTGGAAAGGTTGGACCTGAAATGTTAATTAATATTTCCAATGATTTATCAAACAGAGTTCAACATTGCTTACAGCAAGAAAGTCAACGCTTCGAACACCTTCTTTAGATATATTTCTAATAATTCGTGTTATCTAATCAAGTTTGTGTTATCGTCAGCATTCGTGACGTAACCTAAATAAATACGATTGGCAACTGACAAAAACTTCTACCAACCTGTACTATGTTGCCATTGTATTGTTTTGCTTCAATCATTTATAGTCGCTCGGTACTTATGACAAACTGAAACTGTTTAAAAATGAGTTAAAATTAGAAAAGTCTAAAGCAGGGGTCCTCACTAGGATTTTTTAGAGAGCCTAATTGTTTTTCCTCACATCATCAGATTTTCCTGAGAGCCGCAAGTAAAAAATGTAATATATGTAACATTATGTTTATTACATAAGTAAAAAAACTGTTTTACATATTACTATACATATGTAATGAAATGTCTTTTACTTAGCTCCAGGCATACTTGAATTCGTTAATTCATTGAAGTTGATGGGCGAAATCTTTCACAGCTCTCTAATATAGCATCCACATTAGCAGGTTGAAAAGAAACTGATATTCTCAAAATGTTGTCAACGTTAACCTAATCAAAAACCTAACAGCCGAGGGCCACAATAAATCGTTCCGAGGGCCGCATGATATTCTCAAAATGTTGTCAACGTTAACCTAATCAAAAACCTAACAGCCGAGGGCCACAATAAATCGTTCCTAGGGCCGCATGCGGCCCGCGGGCCGCGTAGTGAGTATCGCTGGTCTAAAGGATGTATAATCCTTTTGACTTATAATTATCTTATTTATAAAATTTTCTATTGTAATATTCTCCATTGTTTGATTTAGAAATAGTAACAGCATGAAATTGATTTCGTTGTTGTTGTGATAATGATTTTTAAGACAATACAGAAAAAAGTCTAAAGATTTAATAGAATATTTAAAAAAAATTCTCTTAAAGTTTTTCTTTGAAAATAAAGAAATCTTTAACTGTATAATCCCTAATTACAAAAACTTGCCACGCAATTAGTTCTTTCATATATAACATACTTACTATTACTTATTACAGACCGAGCACGTACAAATACGTGCTTACTGTTTCAATGCGTTCTCAACACAATTGTCTTTTCATACAATAATCACTAATATACACAGGGTGTTACCGACTCTTGCATAATCATAAACTAAAATCACAGCCTGAAATTAACACATTCACAACTACGCAGTTAGTTACAAACATACTCGACACCTTTTAATACTATTAATTCTATACATGGAATTATCACATCTTAATACTAACTAGCGATGAAAAATATTTTGTATAATTTATGTTTAGCGTAATAACGTTTTTTTTTTGCCAATACCATGTTAGTTTTCTTTGTATTTCCTCAGACTGCAATTATGGATAGGAGACACTTAAAAGTAAATCTAAACTAGCAGTTTTTGTATGTGTATATGTTTGTGTGTTTTTAAAGAAGTGTTCAAGAATCTATGGTATGGTCGTTTTGAAGAGAAGAAGCGGTTACGTCATTACCGGGGGGTAATAACATCACCAAACTGAATACAGAAATTTTCAACTTTTCCGGCGTCTGTAATTGCCTTATTTCTAACTACAATAGAGAATTTCCCATTTATTTAAATTTCAATTTGGTTTTTCGTGTCGTTGCACACAATAATTCGATCTAATCGTAAGGTATTTAAAAAAAACTAAAAGAAACAGAAACTAAGTTTATAATTAATTTCTAGATTAATATTCAATTCATTACAATTTATTGCGGTAATTACAAAATTATTTAAAAAAAAATTTATAATTAATTTTTTAATGAATTATCTTATCTTTGTGTATATATTATATTATCTTTGTGTAAAATGAACTAAAACTAAATTCTTAGGTAATAACAATTAATAGATCTTTTTTTTTTAAATAGGCAAAACAATTATTTTTATGGATAAAAAAATTCTAGTTTTTTTAAAATTTTCCAAATGTTTTGGGTTTTGCAGTTTAATCAAAATTGATTAAAAATTTTATCACACACTTCTTTCAATTAGGTATAATTGGGTACAAATATAGAAAGAAGGAGAAATATTATATTTATTGTATACGTGATATACAAAGGGCTCCCGACCGCGAGGTCCTTCTGCCCGGTAATATAATTTCCCAGGAAAAAGAACAAAAAGTGATTGGAATGGGCATAAATTTAGTCGTCGTAAATTGTATCGCAAGACGTATTAATTGGATGCATGTGTGTAGTAGTTTTTGTGTCGCGTTTATGTCTTTTGTCGCGTTTGGTATCTGGATTTGAGGGCATTCCCAAGCATTTTAGCTAAAACCGAAAGGAGAGTAATAGGTCGGTAGCTATTTGGGAAGGAATGGTTTTAGCCAGTTTTGGGATGGTGATTATTATTCCTTTTCCAACTTTTGGAAACGATACTGGAGACACATGTCCAATAATCTAATTATGTGGGATTTCGCTGAGCAGGTTTCGGATTAAGGATTTTTTTACGTGGTCTTAGCTAGAGGAACTATTTTTTCCATGTAGGAAGGCGGTTACGTATTCGTCATATGTTATTTCGCCCAAGTCCGTACAATCAAAGTTAAAGAAGTTGTTGAACCAGCAATTTACACAATTGAAGTTACCATTGTCAAAGGAGGGGGAGGTGGTTGGTCTAAAAGAGTTTTCGAAATGTTCGTAAATGATGAGATCTTTTTCGAAGTCTGTAGAGTAGAGTCGGTAATTTTTAAAGATTTTTTAATTTTTAAAACCAATATGTCCTACCTTCATGAAGGTTGATTTTGGCGGTATATTGAACAGGGGGAGGGGTGCAATCTAAAAGATTATAAAAAGTATAAAATATAAATTATTTTTATTACCCGCTCGTACAGCAAGCGCAGATGGTCTAGAACAATCGTCCCCAACCAAGTAACTGTATTTTTACCAAGATTTTTACAGTAACACAAGTAACTGTAAAAATCGCCAAAATTGCTGCATATATTGCAAGTAAGGGCAGAAGAACTGGAGCTTGAAATTTTGGACCTTCAAAACGACACTTTCATATCAGATGAGGACTTCTTGAAAAAATGCCCACCGCTCGACCGGCATTCTACAATGTGCTCTTCATTGCTAAAAGGTTAGGGATCCCTGGTCTAGAAGATGTCTGAAGTTGTCTATATAAGTAAAATAATTTTGAAATATAGATTAATTTCCTCTCAAGAACACACCCTGAGTAAGTTGTAGTTTACATTTAATTTTAATTCAATTTGGGATTAGATGATAAGTCCATAGTAATGAAGCCAAAAGGCAGAAACGCGTCTATGGATGTCCATAATTACTATTATTTATCAGGTTATGTCATTTTCTAGCGACCCACATGGTCTCCCTTAGCAGTTAAATGCAGGAGACAAACCGTACTAGTAATAGACCTTTTTACGGTTAGTTGAGCATTAGTTACGGTTAGTTGCGCATGCGCATCCACTAAGTTAGAAAGGCGGAAATTTGAAAGTTTCGGGCACATTTTGTTTGTTATTTTCACTGGTAATACGTCAAAAAGTTCGGGCACTTTTTGACGTATAACATGGCAGAAATTGACACATGCGCACAAAAACATTTCAACCATGAAACGGTCTATTACAAATAACTTTTGTCACAGCCTACTTAGACAAAAATGTTACAAACAAGTTTTCTTCATCCGTTACTAAGCTTTCAACTGGCGTTTGTCTGAATTGCCTAAATACGTGCGTCTGACCATAATTCTGCGAAAACTTTGATTTGGAACAAGACTTGCTTGTCGGTCCGTCGCTCTGTTATTAGAGGAAGCAGACAAGCTAAATTAGACTCGTTTTGTCGGCTGGGCTTTTGTCTAAGTTCTTTGGAAAAGAAATGGTGTTTTCGTCGCTTCATCTGTCTTTATTTTGAAATTAGCTATTACTCGCAGCAAAAAAGTCGTTTGTCTAATTTGCGCGTCAGTAACTTTGGAACAGGACTATTCTCTATTCTCTAATAGTTCTCTCTAATAGTATTTTTTCGCTATTAGTCAACTTTGTTAACTAATAGAATAAAAAACGCACTTTATCTATTTTCTGTGAATTGTCTGGTTTGTCTAAAATTTAAGTGAAAAGACAAAAAGTCGCAAGACTACTTGGAAACCTAAAAACTTGGAAGCTTGGAAATTTGAAAACTCGAAAACTTAAAAACCTCAAAAACTTGTAAACTTTCATAATATATTAAACTTAGGGAACACCATATCCTAATTAGATAATCAGTGATAATTATCTCTTATTCATTAAAATATAATAGACCTTTTTACGGTTAGTTAAGCGCATGCGCGTCCGCCCAGTTTAAAAGGCGGGAATATGAAAGCTTCGGGCACATTTTGATATTTTCACTGGTTATACGTCAAAAAGTGCCCGAAAGGTTGACGTTTGCGCACAAAAAATTTTGAAAATGGTCAAACTATGAAAAGGTCTATTATATTTATTTATGTTATTAGTCAATTTGTGAATTAGAGAACATTTTTCTTAATTCTTTTCTTGAATAGAAAAAGTGATTTCCAACATGTGGACAAGTAGTTCAATGTGGTGAACAAATCAGTAAAAGCGAAATAAGAACAGCAATGAAACAGGTGAAAAACAGGAAAAGTCCAGGAGAGGACCGAATTACAGGGGAGATGATCAAAGTGAGAGGGGAGGAGAAGCCATAAAAATCTTATTGAACAAAAGTCAATATGAAGGGGAAATCCCCGACAACTGGAGTAACGGAGAAGTGATCATACTATTCAAAAAAGGGGACAACCGAAACATATAAAATTGTAGACTTATAAGCTATATATTACCACAACACTCCAAGAGGTTTTTAAAAACCTATCGTGGCAAGAGGGGCATCAACATCGGCGGAATCACCTACGCCTTACAGACGACATCGTTCTGATCAACGACAGGATGAACGACATAACGGACATAATTGGCCAACTCTACCAAGCATCAACAAAGATCGGACTAAAAATGAACCTGGGAAAAACTAAAATTATTAGCAGAAACCACATCAAAATAACCGTAGATAACCACATAATAGAAAACGTACTCGAATACACCTATCTAGGACACACCATTAAACAAAACCAATCGGCGGATATATCAAGAAGAGTAGGATTAAGCTGGGCTGCATTTGACAAGTTGGGATTCATACTAAAAAACCCAAAGATCCCCTGAAACCCCAAGCAAAAAGTGTACCACTCATGCGCCCGGTCTGTAGCAACGTACGGTTTAGAAACTATGGCACTGACAAAAGAATGCCTAAATAAACTCAAAACAACCCAGAGTAGCTATGCTAGGAGTTTGCTTGAGAGACAGAATAAAAACGAAGATATACGGAAAAAAATCGGCGGTTACCTATATTGGTCAACGAGTCCCGCTATGGCCCGCCATGTTGCGAGACAGGACCCCGATAGATGGTCCAATAAAATTACGCACTGGTGCCCCCGGAAAACCAAAAGGAGCACAGGCAGACCACAAATTTTTTTGGTTGAGGATGGTGAAGAAGACGAGGATGGTGAAATGGAAACAGTTATTGAGAGGATTGTTAAAGGAAGTCTGGGTAGCTTTACTGATTGTGAGTTGTAACGATACAAATTTATTTTAGAAGGGATTTATCAAAATTTATTTAAAAAAAAATTATTTATTAAAAATAAATTACGTATTTATAAAAAGAAAATTACATGATTCTTGTATTTTCCTAAAACTTTTTAGAAACTTAGAAATTCTCTGAAAACAAATCTTATAAAATGGAAAACGTTATTCAGAACAAAATTAGTTTTAATAAAAGTTGGATCAATAAAATAGTGGTTTATTCATTAGTGCTATAAAATTTTTATTTCACTTGTGAAATAAAAGTATCCATAGCAACGCATCAAAATAACTCAGTTACCGGTTTTGTAAACACAAGCCCAAATGTTAAATTCGCTGATGTTCTTTTTTTGATCGCCAATCTCAAAACTTATTATACATTTTTTTGTATACATCTCTTGATTTCCGCTGGAATAATCTTTCCGCAATTGCGTCTATCTTACAATAATTCTTCGGATGTATCCATTTATGATTAATAAAACACAAATTATAAACTTGATAAAGTCGGAACACAGCCTGAATATATAAATATATTTAACCTTTCCGGAGCTCTATAACACTAATGAGTCTTTTTAGGACTACCAAAAACAAATCTCATGTGAAATTTGTCAGTTATTTTATAGCTTCCAGTCCACCTTCGTGGCACTCAACAAAAGTTATTTTTTAAGATCATGTCTTCTTTCCGACACCTTAAGTGGATAGCCATCTGTAGACGCGTTTAGAGATTTATCTCTCATCAGTACAGCTTTGCTTTTATGAACAATTTGTAAACCACTCACTTGAAACCCATGTGGATGATTAGGGTTAGATATTTTTAATTTGACGTTTATCAAAAACTACTGATATTTGACAAATGCCAAATTTAAAATATCTAACCCTAATCTCCCACATGGGTTTCAAGTGAGTGGTTTACAAATTGTTGTTCATAAAAGCAAAGCTGTACTGATGAGAAATAAATTATATTCTTAGATCATAAGTCCTTAAACTGGGGGTCCTGAATTTGTCTCAACCGGGTTCTGAAAGCTACTGTTACATCCTTGAATAAGTATGTTTCTCATTGTTCGATATGAAATCCTCCCGCGGCTATTAGATCTTTTGACTTCCACTTCGCGATTTGAATTACAATCAACAAACTCAATTTATTCGTAAATTTACAGAAAAAAATAAAATACTTTTGTGCTTTATGCTAAACATATAATTTACGTAATAATCTCACTAAATTATTAAATCGAACAAACGAACATACAAACAAACAGACGATAAATTCAAAAAATTACAGAAAAAAATAAATAAAAATATGTAATAAATAAATATTTGTTGTCTCTTCTGCTAAACATATAAATTACGTAATAATATCACTAAAATCGTAGGTATATTAACAAAACACATTTTGATAAATTTGTTAGTAAATACAAAATACACGATTTTTTAGAAAATTTGAGAAAATATTTGATTCAATTTAATATTCCAAGTTAAGAAAATATTCAGAACAATTTCGTAATTATTTAAAAAAAAATGGCTTTAGAATTTTCAAAAATCCTTAAAATCATCGAACAGAAAAATAAGTATAAAAAACTAATAAATATTAGACAAACCATTAGTATTTTTAGTTATTTATTTATCTGCATTTTTCTGCATCCACGGATGGCTTTCCACCTAAGGTATCGGAAAGACATGATCTTAAAAACAATGTTATTTTTATTGTTTGTGTTGGGTGCCACGTAGGTGGACTGAAAGCTATATAATAACTTACAAATTTCATATGAGATTTGTTTTGACAGTCCTAAAAAGACTCAGTAATTATAATAGAGCTCCGGAAAGGCTGAATATATTTATATAATCAGGCTGTGTTTCGTTTGTTTTAAGTTTGTATGATAATCTATAACGTAGGATGGTTTCACCAATTCTACCATTAGTATTTAGTACATTCTAAACAAGTAGATTTCTATATGTAGAAAATTATCTTAGAGATCTAATATTAACTGGAGATTAAGATAACGCAAATGATTACCACTCTTACGAATAAATAAACAGGACTTATTTGTTTTTCTTCCCTCGCGGCTGAAAAAAACTTTTCTTCTTGTATTTGAATACATCCGCACTTGCAATACGCACTTAACGAATTGTCCAGCTTAGTTATTCCCCTTCACTCTATCTATTTATATCCGTATTGATCTACCTAAATCTCTCGGCTCTATCTCACCATAAACATTCCAGAATTATAAAAAAGAAACTAACATTGAAAAATAAAAAATTATCACGCTGACAATGTACATATTTCAATAGACCTTTTCAAAGATGAATTTTTTTATGCGCATGCGTCAATTCCGCCATGTTTCGGGAATAAAGTGCCCGAACTTTTGTGACGTATAACCAGTGAACATAACAAAATGTGTCCGAAACTTTCATATTCGCCCCTTTTAAACAAGGACGTACATGCGCTTAACTAACCGAGACCTTAAGGTCTATTGAAAATCTTTTAAACTAATATTTCTGTGTAATATATTTTTTTGAAAATTCTAGTTTAGTCCTAGATATGGAGCAGGTAGACCTCCTTTGTTAGCTAAGAAAATGGTAGAGTGAACATAGATGCTTTGTTTATGAGACTGTAAATGCTGTTACCTATGAAATATCAAGAAATATTCTAGATAATTCGAAAGATGATACTATACTAGGTGTAATTGATACATTCTTGAAATTAAGGCTGCGTTTATGAAATGCAATTCCAGTATTGAGACGTATTATGCATTTCCATTATCTTAGTTTTTATCTTTTGTTTTTGCAAGATATCTCGTTTCTTGTAAGATAATATGAGAGAAATAAATAAAACGTTGACGCCTGCAAGAAACGCAACGAACGTGCCCTGATAACACGTGCTCCATTAAAATTCTTAAATATTAATACGTAAAACTTCATCTATAAGCATATTTAACTTTATAATTTTTTTTGTGCAGGGTAGTTAAAAAAGTTATTTGCTGGTTAAACCACTAAGAAATTAATAATAGTGGCTCCATTTAAATCGACTGATAATTAGTTTTAAAAAGTTTTTAATGGGTGTTCTTTTACAACCAATTTGTATTTAAAGATACAGAGCTAAGAAGTAAGTAGATTGCATGGTTTGTTACAATTGAAAAATGAAAGGTTTTATGTAAAATGTGTACGCTATAAATTATGTAGTTAGCACTACATAATATTTAATATACATTGAATATTTAAAGCTCGTGAGAAGATTTTAGTTGAAACAATTACGTTCGTAAAATATTGACAACTAAAAGTTCCTCGAATTTCTAATTCTATTTACTCGCTTTCTTAAACAGAATTGCTTTAATTTCTTGTTTTATTTGTTCTGAACAAAGCATAATTAACTAGTCTACACGAAACTAAGTATTTCAATTTAAAATATGTATATATATATATATATATATATATATATATATATATATATATATATATATTATATTTATGGATTTGATTTTGAAAATATTTCAAAATATTGCTCCAAATTTTAAAAATACAACAGCACAAAAAATACAACAATACAAGAGAGTTTTTTTTGTTTCTACTCTTAATCCTACCCATAATCGAAGTGGCCTTATCTTACCGTGGGTGCCAGAGCATATTTATTTCGAGATATTTTTGAAAATAAAAGATTTATAACATTTTTAATATTTTAATTCTACTCTTAAGCACAGAAAGAATAGCATAAACATAGAAAATATTGCATAAACATAGAAAAACACCTAGGTATTAATCAAACATCTATTATATTTCACACATTTAGCGCACATTTTAATTTGATGCTCCGGTGTCAATCCGGTGTCATTTTCAATCTGGCCGAACCCGGCCGAATATCCACCGATTCGTCCGGCTCCGGCCGGATCGATGAATTAAATCTATTTACATAGTAACTTAACTTTACTTAATTTACTGAGATCACAACAATTAGGTATTTGAGCATGATAGCAAGCCTTATTCTTATATTTATGGCAAACATCAAGATGAATCTGTCTAATGAAATATAATATCTATTTAAATGTCTATTTAGTTTAATCAACTTACTATAAATACCGTATTTGCCGGTGCATAAGGCGCACCCTAAAATTCAACCTACTTTTTGCGCGGCTTTAACGCGGACCTATATTTTAGAACTCAACCTCATCTTCATTGAACTGTCGCTGTCTTATTTTTCAAAATATTTACAAAACGGTTTCAGATTTTCAAAATTTAGACTTTCTGGAGAAATTTGTAGTTTTTAGATTTCCAAAATTCCTCGAAATAGTCGCAGTGAGGATAATAATTAAAGTCTACAAATGTTAATTTTGTAAAGTTTCAACCTAATCTTCATTGATCTGTCGCTGCCTAATTTCTCAAAATACTAACATATAGGGATTGCAATCCGGGGTCATTTTCAATCCGGCCGGATCCATGGAATTAAATCTAACATAATAAACTTTACTTAATCTACTGAGATCACAACAATTAGGTATTAGAGTATGCTAAGAAGTCTTATTCATATATTTATGACAGACATCATGATGAATCTGTCTAATGAAATATAATATCTATTTATGTCTATTTAAGTTTAATCAACTTGCTATAAATAACCTATTTGCCGGTACATAAGGAGCACCCTAAAATTCCACCTACTTTTTGTGCGCCTTTTGTGTTTTAGAGACAATTTTTTTGAAAAAAAGGTGCGCGTTATACACCAGCAAGTACGCTAATTGTTTTAAGTATACATTATTTATTACAAACTCAATTTTGGTTTTGACAAAAAACATGTGGCACCCAGCGCACCACGCATTTAAAGTACCTACTCCTGCAACAGCGCGATTATTTTACCAAAAATTACCATCACCGGATCCGGTAACCGGATCCGTTATATTGGTACCGGATCCGGTAAACGTTTCCTGATGCAGGATCTGTCGGTTTTCCGGATTTCAATCCCTATGCTCACCACAGATGGCCGTTTCGCATTCGCTGCAAAAAGTTTCGCTTTTCGTGTCCTTTGAGTACGGACAAAACCTCGCCCTTGTTTTGGAACGTCAGGTACCAGTGGCTCTGGCAATCAGATTTCTTTAAAAATTCCATCTATAATTTTGCTGATATTAGTGTATAAAGTAGGACAATATTGTTGTTCCTTAAACCACGGTGTTATAAGTTCTATTACTAATGTCTTGCAATAAGTTCTTCTGTCGAGTATTTTTTCATTGTTTTCAGATACGCTACACACTTCAGCAATATCAAGGAGTTTATTATACCCACTGCATTCAGTAGGCCATAATATATATATAATGACCAGCTTCGTGTTTTTCGGGACACTGAGTACCTTTGGGAGAGTTGGTTAAATGTAATGGTGCTTTTTGTTTGTCAAAGCACCATTTCAGGCAAAGTTACAGTTTTATGACTATCAGGCAAAGTATGCATTGTAGATACATATACTATCTCCTTTTCAGTGCCATTACCATTGGGTGGACAGTATGCTAGTAAAGTTAGGAGTGCACTAAAGCAGAATTATTTTCAAACTTAAAACAGTCGGAACACAGCCTGAATATAAACACTTTTTTGTAGACACCGACTTTTTGTCTTACATATGGAAATCCGGATTACAATTTTGTATTTTGAAGCCTTAACGAGATATTTGCATAAAACCTTTGAAGCAAAATAATTCCCCACGCCGTCCCCATTGGAGGCGGAGCATTCAAATGTGGTTAAAAGGTACTTCTTGTAGATACCCACATTCAGTAAAAATTTAAATGAAATCCCACATTTTCTCGCTATTTTTTAATATTTTGAAATTTTCGGTTCGGTTTTCGTGATGTTGAACCGGTCGGGTCTCGGTGTTGAAAGTAATTTATGCTCATAAATATAAAAATAAAACTTATTAGCATGCTCAAATACCTAATTCTGATCTCAGTAGATTAAGTAAAGTTTATTATGTTAGATTTAATTTAGAATTATTATGTTTGATTTTTAAATACTAAAATTCTATCTGTGAAATTTAACTAGTTACCTACACAGTACTAGATTTTTAATTTTTTTGTATAATAATAAATGTGTGTGTGTGTGTGTTTGTGTAAACTACCTATATAATACAGTCGCTCGATTATCCTGGAAGCAGTCCATTTTGGAACGAAAAGGGAAAATTATCCTGATCGGATCACCCGAATTTCCATCGATCCGACCGGATCCGGCGGATCCGGCCGGATCCATGGAAATTCGGCCGGATCCAGCCGGATTGAAAATGACACCGGATTGCAATCCCTACTCGAAATTCATTTGACTTTGTGTCACGTGTAAATGATGGTCGAATACTGCCCGGACACTAACCTCGTCAAAACTGTTTCTATCACTTTTATATTGTTGTCTCTGGAGGCATATTTCTATGTTCGTAGATACAATCCAATACAATGTACAATACAATACAATGTTAGATACAATACGTTCAAGTATTTACCTAGCCCGTTCTGCCTTCCATTCTTGCCTAACCAGTCTTGCTTATGCACTCTTGCCTGCCCCGTCTTCCCTATGTACTCTTGCCTATGGTGTCTTGCCTGACCAGTCTTGCTTATGCACTCTTGCATGTCCAGTCTTGCCTGTCGTGTCGTGCTTGTCTTGACTTGCCTCTCATGTTTTTCCAGTCAAGTCTTGCCTGTTAAGTATTCCCTGCCAAATTTTGTTTGTGACTAGTTTTAAAAATTAGGACACTTTTTATATACCTATATATAATTCATGTAAAATTATAATATAAAAGCAAATAAAAACTATGCGTAATCTGATATCAACACACTGATAACCTTCTTATACTTCAGATAACGAGATGAAAATCACTGATTAAATTCAAGTGATATTATTGATAAAACGCGATGTTTTTTTGATAATAAAATTATGGAAACGAGACAGCGCTGTCTCGTTGATGTGTGATTTGAGAACGAAATAAATGGGATTAATTCAAGGTTCATGATCGAAATAGTTAATGAATCAGGAAATCAGATAATCTTTTATCTCCAATAATCCTGCAATTATAAGGAAAAAAGTGCACTCTAAAAATTACAGTTTAGCATCGGCCTTACAGATTTGAAACTGTAAAAACTAACAATTGCTTTTTTTTTTAAATTACAGTTTCCGGTATTATTAGTAAATAAGTTTTAAAAATTAAAGTATGCGACTGCAATATTTACAAATTTGTATTCGTAATTGACACTTTTACACACGATTATAATAATAGCATCCTTCACATACAATAATTTACTGCTCATTTGGGTGTGCGAGTAAATAAAAGTATTTTTTGTTAATAAAATGTGTTGGCACATGGCTCAATTCAAGTTTTTAAATAATTCTATTGAAAAGTTTGACAGTAAGTTGTTTGTTAGGAATTCTTGTTGCAAAATGGTTTAATTCGCATTTTAAATTAGTTTGAACAAATTTAACTATTTTACATATTTCACACGATAATTTGAGGTTTTAATTAAATATTGACGTATTGATGACAGCGATGACGTTTTTATGACAGTATGACAAGGTTTTGACTACGTAATCACTAGATTATGATAAAATTGTGAAAACGTTTTGATGACATTTAAATAAATTTTCAAGCCAATTTGGACAACATTTTGACCACCTGACGTATTTTTGACACAAGTTTATATTAGGTGTTCATAAGGTTTTGAAAAGTTTACACTAAAGTTTCACATTGGGTAAGGTTTTGACAAGATGTTTCTCAATGTCTTGACTATATTTTGCCAACTTACATATTTCACACGAGTTTCACAAGTTTTTAACTAAATATTAACGTATTGATGACAGTTGACAGTAATGACGGTATCACAAGGTTTTGACTGTATAATCACTAGGTTATGATAACATTGTGAAAACGTTTTGATGACATCATAATAGATTTTCAAACCAATTTGTACAAAACTTTGACAACATGACGTATATTTGACACAGGTTTTTATTAGGTGTTTATAAGGTTTTGAAAAGTTTAAACCAAAGTTTCACACGATTTTAGGTAAGGTTTTCACAAAGCGTTTTTTAACGTCTTGACTATATTTTGCCCAATTACATATTTCACACAATTTTGATAAGGTTTTAACTTAATATTGATGACGTTTTGACGACAGTGATGTCGTTTTAATGACAGTTTGACAAGGTTTTGACAATATAATCACTAGATTATGATATTCAAACCGATCTTTACAAAATTTTGACAACTTGACGTATTTTTGACACAGGTTTGTATTAGGTGTCCATAAGTTTTTGAAAAGTTTAAACTAAAGTTTCTCACGATTTTAGGTAAGCTTTCGACAAGTCTTGACTATATTTTGCGAACTTACATATATCACACGATTTTGACTTAATGTTGATGACGTATTGATGAGAGTTGACAGTGATAACGTTTTAATGACAGTTTTACAAGGTTTTGACTATATAATCACTAGATTATGATAAGATTGTGACAAGGTTTTGATGCTATTGAAACAGATTTTGAAACCAATTTGAACAAAATTTTAACAACTTGACGCATTTTTGACACACGTTTTATTAGGTGTTAGCATAAGGTTTCGAAAAGTTTAAACTACAGTGTCACACGGTTTTGGGTAAGGTTTTGACAAGACGTTTTTAACGCCTTGATTATATTTTGCCAAAGTTTTGACCAAGTTTTCCTAAGATAAGAATATCCAATAATAATTCCATACAGTTTGAACTAGATTTTCACCAGGTTTTGCCCTGATGTCAACAAAGACAAAGTTCTGACAAACATTTTGATATCATTTTGACAATGTTATGACTAAATATTTCCATAAAGTTTTGACGTTATTTGAATAAGGAGTTAGATTTTCTCAAGGTTTTCACAAAGACAAACTGTTCAAGGTTTTCTCAACCCCACTTCTCTTCAACATTGTCCCGGAAAAAGTAATTCTGGAAACGAAAGAAGCGACAACCAGAAACCTTACAAATAACAATCACAAAATCCTGGCATTTGCAGATGACATAGAAACTTAAACTTTATTCAGGAAATTAAATGAAACCGCTGCTAAAATAGGTCTAAAAATTAATGAAGAGAAGACAAAATAATCAAACAAAATTCTAATACTGATTTGTCTCTATTAAATATTCCTTTTTATTGATTTAAGTTATAAGTACAGATAAATAGAAATAATAGAAAGACTAAAACAACAAGCTTGTTTTATTTAGTATTGTAAGAGGGCTCTAAATAAGAAAATGTAATGCATCAGCTAAAAAAAATCAATATTATCCACACCCTTAAGAAGGTTTATAGCATAAAGAGACGTAATACAAAAATAAAAATCATTATCCCCGCCTACAGTCCCGCATAATTCAACCATTAAGCACTTATTTTCTTTTTCATAAATTAATTAGATCTCGCTTAATCCTCTCGAATCTATCAATGGTGGATTGTCGAATTCTCGACCGTATTGGGACAATATACCCAATAAACGATCATGTGTTAACCATGTCGCGAATATTATGTGGGATTCAGGAGAAGAAGAAAAAAAAAGTAACAAACCAGTTAGTAAGAAATAAGAAATACGGCGTACGAGAACTGAACCTTTATATACAACACCGGCTGAATATACACCCAACTAGAAGACGTGAAACACTTTTAACTTGTTGGAAAAAATATTATAAACTTATCAGTCTGTTTAGAAAACATTTAAACTAGTTTTATAAATATTTTATCGCTTCTACTAGACATTAGCAAACTTGCTTATTATTATATAATAATTCATTTTATTTTTTATTTTCATTGGTGTCTTCTTCAAAAATTATAATTTCTAGGAAATCATATGATTTCCTAGAAATTATAATCTTTGAAGAAAAGATATAAATGTTACTATTTAAAATTATCAAAATCTTCAAACTCAACAATATATAAATAATTACTAGCTTATTTGTCTAATTCTTCCTTACGCCAAGTTCAATTTGTTCATAGAAATAGTTTGTTCTCATTTTTCAACTAGCCATTTTAGGCACAAACAAACATTTAGATTTTCTTGCTTTGTAAAATTTTTAATCTCTTTAAAAGGTCAATTTTATATAGTTAGTTTGTCCAATATGAAAATCTAAGAAATTTCAGGAATGTTTTACATTTTCATTTTTACATATCATTATACAATCTGTGTAAATTTTCAGTTCCATGTTTTCAAAGTTTTAGGAATTTTCAAGAATATAACCTAATGAACATTTTAATAAACTAGCTCCAGCACCAATTTGGTTTTTCTAACTTATCTGCTTTGCGACTTGTTTAGCGTTGAATTGAAAATTTTGTGATTGAAATCATCGCAAAATTTCATGTACAATTTCTGAGAATCTTGCAACTTTCAGGAAAATTTAGATAATTTGGAAAATTTTCAAGAATGTAAATATACTAGAATATTAATAAACTAACAGCAGCATACATTTGCTTCTTATAACTTCTTCGGTTTTCTACTTTTTTTCTACTATCCTTGACATAAATAAAGCTTTTGGCAAAGTGTGGCATGCCGGACTCGTCTACAAAATGCAACAAATACATATTCCCCCTATCTCCTCTACTTAACTAAGTATTTCCTCAAAGATAAATCCCTCAAAATCAAAATAAACAGCGAATTATATCCTCAATTCACCCCACAGCATGGTCTTCCTCAACGTTCCCCTGTCTTGCCCCTACTCTACAATTTATACAACCACGATATATACATCCTACAATATGCCAACAACACCCTTCTCATCCGTCATAATAAAATCCTTAAAAACACCATATGACGATCTGCAGGCCCTAACGCACTAAACTATTACATGGTCTAATCGCTGGAGACTTTCCGTAAATCCATCCAAAGCCAACTCCTCATTCATAACCACAGAATTTCTGCCAGCTCTCCCTACATACACCTAGACACCATCGACCTAGCACCTCCTCCCCAAATCAGATAGACACATAGACGTGACCTTTGATACAAAACAAAATTCACCACAGGAGCAAATAACGAAAGACCCAGATACTCCAAAGGAGTAACCATTTCCGTGGCCTTACCCAACGACATAAAGATATCTCCACCAAAACGGCCATTAAAATCAACAAAGCCAACTGCAGCCTTCTCATTGACTACATACATACAAGGTGGGTTCGAATAGTTAAAGATGGTTTCTCAAAAAACACTTGGACACGTCAGTTCTGTTTGTGAGGGGGGCAACTTTTACAAGGAAATTTTGTAGCCAAATCACTTAACTTCTTCGCGCTGGGACCACAACCCCTAAAATTTTAAATGGCACGGTGGGGTAAGCTATACCTCATTTGAAAGCCCCTTTATCCCTGAATACTAAACGGCTAACATTTTCTCAATCTATCGATTTGTTTTCGAGATTATTTAAATTCATGTTATGAACGCGTTTTTAGTTTATGTCGTTGAAAGAAAATTGTGACCGTTAATTACAAGACTATTTGACTTTTTGACATTTGACCAACAAGATGGAGCGCCACCACAGTTTCTGGACAGAGTTTTCCCGGAACAATGGAATGGTCGAAGAGGTGCTATGGAATAGCCGGTCCACTCACCCGATTTAAGTCCTCTGGACTTTTTCTTGTGGGGTCATCAAAGAGTAGAATTTATGGAAAAGAACCAGAGTCTCTGGAAGAGTTACATCGACGCATTATTGAAGAATGCCGTCAAATTCCGCCACAGATCCTCCAAAATATAAGAAAACGTTAAGAGCGGTTTTTTTTATTTTTGTATGGAATTTGGTGGCGCACAATTTGAGCATTTGTTAAACTGATAAAAATCTTTTCTGGCGTTGAATTGTGTTCTTTTTTCCCTTAACTTTTACAGTTTTTGTAAGGACAGATTGAACAATTCTTCTTTTCAACGACATAAACGAAGAACGCGTTTGTAACTTGAAATTAAATAATCTCGACAAGAAATCGATAAATTTGTAAAATGTTAACCGTTTAGTATTCAAGGGCTTTCAAATTAGGTATCACTTACCCCACCGTGCCATTTAAACTTATAGGGGTTGTGGTCCCAGCGGGGTTAAGTGATTTCGCTACAAATTTTCTTGTAAAAGATATCCCCCTCACAAACAAAGTTGACGTGCCTGAGCGTTTTTTGAAAATTAATCCTTAACTATCCGAAAATCCCTCTGTTTCGATTTCAATGGCTCACCTAGTATATTACTCTCAAATGCTAACGACAGAACATTAAATATAATAGCAGTGGCAGAACGAACCTCTTTACGCCTGATCACCAAGCTAAGACACCCAAACAACATCCTTCATAATCTTTCCACGCAAGTTCCAAAACTCTTTGACACACAAAACGGACAAAATACAAAGACAACAACAATTACTGGACCATTATAGGCACGCTATGCATCAAGCGCGATATAAAAACCAAACCAGTAGGTGCACGCAGACACCCAATTAAGACAGTTTAATCAATACTTTGAAATTTTCCATTTACTGAATAAATAATGATTTAAAAAAAATAGATTTTTCTCGCATTTTCCGCAGATTTCACTATGTCTTATCACAGAGAGTCGGAAAACATATATAATATTCCTGAGAAGCTTGTAATAGACCTTTTTACGGTTAGTTAAGCGCATGCGCGTTCGCCTTGTTTAAAAGTCGGGAATATGAAAGTTTCGGGCACATTTTGTTATCTTCACTGGTTATACGTCAAAAAAGTGCCCGAAAACATAGCGAAAATTGACACATGCGCATAAAGAAAATTCAACTATGAAAAGGTCTATTAAGAAGTCCCATCGAACAAGCCATCGATCCGCTGGAGCACTCTTACATTTTAGTTCACTGCTCGGGCTATTTTCAACAAATTGCCACAAATTTGATCTCGAAAGATACGTAAGGAATCCAGCTAATTTATTCCCCGGGAATAAATTGCAATAAGTTATTTCTCGGGCATCTGGAGTAGGAAAAGTAGGAAATCATGTTCAGAACTTACATTTCCCTCGGATAAACTGAAAAAAAGGCCCTAAAATTTTCAGAAAAAATCGCCAAAAATCTATCGTTTTGATCCGAAAAATAGTACGTTTTTGGTTTTTTTGCCAACCTCTCTGAAAGTACAAATCTAAATACTAGATACTAGATGACAAGGCGAGCAAATCGATGTGTAAATTGTTTGGAAAGATTTAATTTTATATTGCTAAATATTGAAATTTTCCAGAATTTCCACTTCAAAAGTTAATATCTCGAAAACGGTTGCAGATAATTAAAAACGGATTCATCGTCTTCACGAGGTGATTTGCCTCCGGATGCACTAAGATTTCCTTAAAAATATTAATTAGTTTCCCAGCTCTGTGTTCGGGCGACCCGCGAAATTTCAATCGATTTTGCCAATAATAATGTCATATCTCGCGAACAGAAGCGGCTAGCAAAATGTTGTTTATATATTTACAACCAACAGAGAAAAGATACACTTTGAAATTTTACATTCACTTGATAAATATGGATTTTAAGGAAATACATTTTGTCGCATTTTCCGCAGAGTTCACCATGTCTTTTGAACGGCATATCACATAGACTTATAGTACACGCCAATCGATTCAGCGACCCAAAATTAATCGGAAAACATATAATAATATATAATAATAATATATAATATTCCTGAGAAGCTTGCAATTAAGAAATCCCACCGAACAAGCCATCGATCCGCTGGAGCACTCTTACATTTTAATTCACTGCTCGGGATATTTTCAACCAATTTCCACAAATTTGGTCTCGAAAGATGCGTAAGGAATCCGGCTAATTTATTCTCCGCGAATAAATTGCAATAAGTTAGAGTGAATGGCTTACTATTCGGAAATAGCCTATATTTCGGGCATCTTGAGCATTTGAGCGAAATAAACTAGACAATCGTGTTCAGGACTTATATTTCCTTCGGATAAACTGGAAACAGGGCCCTAAAATTTTCCGAAAAAATCGCGAAAAAAATCCATCGTTTTGATCCAAAAAATAGTGCGTTCGCGGTTTTTTGCCAACCTCTATGAAACTACCAATCACAGCGAAATAATTTGCGGCACACTAAATATCTCGAGAACGGTTGCAGGTAATTAAAAGCGGATTGCGGCATCGTCTTCAGGAGGTCAATCCCCTATGGATGCTACTATGATTTTCCCAGTTCTGCGCTCGGGCGACTAAATTTCGCGAAATTTCCAAACAGTTTACCATGACTAACTTCATCGCAAGGTAAAGGTTGGGTTGGGCTGGCCAAGGCAAGGTTGTGTGCTATCTCCAATCTTATTCAACAAATACTCTGAGAAAATTTTCAAAGAAGCAATAAACGCAAACGAAGGTGTTAAGATGAATGGCGAAAACATACATAACAATAACATACGAAACGCTGATGATACCATCATAGTAGCACCTTGGAGAGCCTACAGAGTATAATGAATAAGGCCAAAACCACAAGCGAACGGTATGGACTCTTTAACTATCCGAACTTGAAATTATTCCGTTATAATAAATAACCTAATCGCCCAAATAACCTAATCTAACCACCCATTTTGTTCAAATCTGCAGCTGCGGTGACGTTAGTACGTAAGCACCCATTTTTTATATACGTGGCAGTCAACTTGTAAACCTTGTAGATTTATCCAATTTTGACAAGTCTTGTCCAAAATAAACACCACAAAGATAATATACATGGTTGTATCTAAAAACGAAGGCCCACACCAAGATACACTAATACTTGGCAATGAACGCGTTGAGAGAGTAGAGAAATATCTACCTGGGTACCCTCACAATTAACGACTGGGATTACTCTAAAGAAATTCGTGCAAGAATAGAACAGGTCAGATCTTCTTTCTACAAACTAAAAAAAATGTTCTTCTCCAGCGACTTGTCACCTCCCCTTAAAATCCGAATGGTAAGGTGCTATATCATGCCTGTTCTCCTATATGGAGTGGACACCTGGACATTGACATAGGCGTCGCAAAATAGGCTGGAGGCTATCGAGTTTTGGATATATAGATGCATCTTGCGCCTATCATAACTTGCGCATACTACAAATGGAGAAGTACTCCAACAAATCGGTAAAAATAAAGAACTGCTCAACATCGTCAAAGAAAGAAAGCTGCAATACTTAGGGCATATAATGCGAAATGGCAAATATCGCAAATTACGATTAGTCAGGCAGAGGGGAGAAGAGGATCTAACTCCTGGCAGACGAGATAACTCCTGGTTTAAGAACTTACGCCATTGGTTCGGCCTTACTTCAATTCAACTGTTTCGTCAAGCAGTTGATAAAGCCAAGATTGCCATGCTAATCGCCAACATCCGTAACGGATAGGGCACTCTGAGAATAAGAAATTCATCGCCATCTCATCTCATTCCAATCGCTTTATTGTTTTTTTTTTCCGACAAATTGTATTTCGGGCCAGAAGGACCTCTTGATCGATATCCCTTTGTACAATATGTTTACTATAATATATATTCCTTCTTGAACAGTTTAATAAAACTAGGTCCAATATAAATTTGGTCTCTTGAAAACTTATTTGGTTTTCGAATTATTGAAGGCTGAGTGAGATTTTTTTTTAATAATGTTAACGCATTATTTTTTATTAAAAAAATTTACAAATTAAAATTAAATTGCATGTGACATTTTAAAAAAGTTTCAGGTATTTTCTAATAAACATATTGGTAACATCAATGTAGTCTTTTAATTTCAGAGAAAATATGGAAAGTTTCAATCATTTTTAAGATTATTCCCTAATAAATATTAATCTTGTTTATCTGAATTTAGGGATTACTAAAGGCTGAGATTCATTTACTATCAGAATATTATTGCTTCAAATTTCCTTATGCGCAATTTCCACAAATTTCATGTAAAAAGAAGACCTAAGAATCTGCAATTGTAAAAATAATTCAAAGGAATCTTCAGCAATAGACTACTAAAGATATTAGGAAAGCAGCTCCTTCCTAGTACACATTTTTTCTATTTCTACAATAATAGAACGCAAATAAAGAGTTTCTGTTGAAATCCTTTTGAACATTTGAATGGAATAAAATCTGCGTTGCAAGGTTGCTTTATTAAAAGCGTATCATTAAAATGCGAATGTTACCATTGAATTGCATGAAAATAAAACATCATAAATGTGTATTGTAAGTTCTTCGTAATTTTTAAATCATTATATTTGGCTTATTCTAACTATACTGCTGTTAACAAAAGCAGGCTTAAAGTGGAAAATTGTGCATTTTATTAAAAAAAATACATTTTATCAATGCCAAAGTCGCTGTTTTCATAAAAACTCATTTATTTCTTTTTTTTCTTTTAACAAAACGTCGGTGTAAATTGAGCAGAGTTGTTGAGCAGAGTCAAATCATAAATAATTGGGGAAGAATAGTTACGAATAGTAATAAGTAGTTTTTTTTAGGGTAGTAAATGTTTGTTTCATAGGAATTGCCTTCTGAATTGTATTAATTTGCCTTCAAATTGCATTAAAAAAATTTCCAGAACAGAAATAGAAGAGGAAACAGTAACAGAAATTTAAAAATCCAAATGAACTTCCTTACGAAATTTTCAATAGAAACTTACAACAATAGTTTTGTAGTTAAAAATTTAAGGATTTTCGTAAAGGAAGTAATATTAGTATACTAGGTGTAGTACAAATTTGGTTTTTCCAACTTATTTAGTTCACGAGTTGTTTTGGATTAAAATTTTTGGTTATCTTTGTGTTTCCAATTTGTACAAAAATTACTCAACAATAGCTTTTTTTTTAATTAATAATTCTAAAATAATAAAACGAAAACGCGTATGGCTGCAGACAAAAAATACGGAACAAATTTCGAACACGACAAATATTTTCTTAATTATCAACTGAGAAAATTTTTACATCAAAAACAATATTGAATATATATTTAACAGTGTTTGCATTTACCGAGAGAATAAACGTCGAGGCGAAGTTGAAAAAAATCGTAGTCAGTTATTCAAGTACTTAACATTTTCTTTTATTGAATTAGCTCTTTGAATAGTTATTAAGTGTCAACAAAAGCCATGCTGAGTGTGGAAATATCTTCAGTAATAACTGATTAGATGTTTCATTATTAGATTTAACGAGACAGTTCCGTTCAATTACAACCGACTTCTAACAAGACTTCTAACAATTAAAATTAAACTTGTATTAAGAAAATCATTATTTACGTTTTTGAAAACTGCAAGAATTGAGTTTGTTTCGAGCACACCTTTAATATCCATTTATAGATCAATATTATTGTAAAAAAAATGTTTTGTTTGTGAATTTAAAAAAATATAAAAACCTGACTAATTTGGATAATAGGGAATAAGTGATTTAATTTTTTTATTTTTTTACTCCGGACACTTTATGGTTTTGACCAGGCATGAGCAACCTGCGACCCGCGGGCCGCATATAGTACCTGAGTCGGCTTCTCTACGCTATAAAAATTACCACGCTATATCGCCCCTGCAACCAGGGAATAATTTTAATTTAGCTCTAGTTACCCCTTGCCCAAAAAAGGTTGCTCATGCCTGGTCTTATTGACACCTAAATCGCCTGGACACCTAAACCATTATTTTCTCATCTAGATAGTATTTAATTCTATAAAACTTTAATCAAAAAGTGCAAAATAAGCGAGCGAAATTCAAATTTGAATGTCAAATCGAAGCATGACATCACATGGCATGTTATGAGATTTATCGGCGTCGATATTCATACTGTGCTACTCGTGTTGGAAATAAATTTGTTTTTATTTATATTTCAGCAGTGTTTTCCATTACCTAGCGCAATTTTGGTATATATTAGAAATTATTAAGAACAATGACTGTAAGTGGTTTTGTCAAAGCTTATAATGTCTTGCCCGGTCTCGTTCCATTGTTCTGCCTGGTGGAATCTAAAAAATATTCTGGTGGAATCTTCTGGTGGAAATTAAAAATCAAGTACAGTGCAGGTAACTAGTTAAAATTCATAGAATTAAGAAACATAATAAATTTTACTTAATCTACTGAGATCACAACAATTAGGTATTTGAACATGCTAACAAGTCTTATTCTTTATTTATGACAGACATCATGATGAATCTGTCTAATAAATGGCATCACAATAATCAGTTTATAACTATTTAGTTTAATCAACTTACTATAAATACCGTATTTGCCGTTGTATAAGGCGCACCCTAATATTTAACCTACTTTTTGTGCGCCTATAACGGTGACCTATGTTTTGGAGGCATTTTTTTGGAAAAAAGGTGCGCGTTATACACCGGAAAATACGGTCATTATTTTAAGTATACATTACATATACATATTTATCACAAAATCAATTTTGGTTTTGAAAAAAACATGTGGCGCCATGCGCATCACACATTTAAATTACCTACTATCCGGTATATTGGTACCGGATCCGGTAAACGTTTAGTGATGCTGGATCCGCCGGATTACCGGATCCGGTTTTCCCGATTGCAATCCCTAGTCTCAGCCTCTCAGTCTGGCTTTATCAGGAGTTATCTGGCTCGAATATCATCATCATCATCATTAGCCAGCCTTTATGTCCCATTGCTGGGCACCGGCCTTTTCTCTGCCACATATCCAACCTCAGCACTAAGATTGAATATGGGGGACCTAGCGGTTTAACGTCGAATCCGAACGACAAATTTCCAGATAAGGTGTTAGGCAGTGAGACCCTACGGTTGCATAAGCCGGATTGGGGAATTGAGTGTGATGGGTTGCAGCCATTAGTTTTAATTTTTACTGCTTTAGTTATGGGTGGGTTTCGAACCCACGCTGTCTGACCCGAGAGCCAAGTGCTTAATGCCGGCTTTACGATGAACTTAATGTAACGCGACGCGACGTGATGTGAAGTGATTTTTACTTTAAGGTATTACATAAGATATTACGGTTGCCATAAAGTGCCGCAAAACAGCGTGTATGAAATGTGACATTTGACAGCGTTGGTACTTGTTAAAATGAATCCTGTTGTGCTGCATTATCAATGTTTGAATGTTATTTTGGCCGGATATGCAATTTCTTGAACTGTGGAAGATGAAACGAGTACGAATAGTTAGTGTGAGACAGATCTTTCGAAGGAGAATCCAGTTTGGTGACGGACATAACCTGCTACAAGAACTCCGTGTTTCTGACCCATACTTTTTTTTATCTACACAAGGATGAATGTCGATTGGTAAGTTTAAATGATTGTCTGAAACAAATATTATGTTTTGCTTTTTTAGATTCGATTAGAAAGTTTTCGATTAGAAAATTTTCGAGATTAGAAAGACAGGTGACAGGAAACTAAACCAGGAATACTGTCCTTTTGTGGACCAAGAATTGCCAAATGGTGAAGTGGTAGAGGGTGAATGGCATGACATTGTTGCTGGGGAAAATGGAGCCATTAACAATGGTCCATGGATGGGTGCAAGAAATGCTGCTCTTAGAGTTGCACAATAGAGAGATGTACTGAAGGAGTTTGTGAATGGTTCTGGAGCTCTACACCATCAAGGTGCAATTGTGAGGATCCGGGCAAGGAAATATTCCTCCCCAAGATCTACACTTAGTGCCATGAGAGTTTTCAAATAAGATAAATTTAAATAATAAACTTGAATAACACATTTTCTTTAATAAAATTTATAATTAGCATAATATAAAAAAAGATATAAAAATATAAAATTAAAAAAAATATATAAAAGTAATATATTATAATTCTGCTTCATTTGTAGCTTCTGCATCCTCTCCAGAATTCTCAATAAGTGCCCTAAATTTCCTTTTATATAGAAGTCTCAACTTCATATTTTTCACACTTTCCAAAAAAGCTTCGACACTTCTCCCAATCACCCTGTCAGGACCAATTGATGTCGCAGATGCATTGTATGTCGCCATTGGCATGCTCAGACTCATGAGAGTCTCTTTTAAACATCAGCTGTCTCATGGAGCTTTGTTTTTGTGCATTGACCTGCAGGCCCTAGATATGGCAAATTTGCAGCTGCTGTTGATGATCCAGACAAAGGTGTAACTGGAATTGGAGCACTAGCATCATCAGCTTGCTGCTCGAATATTATTTCTATACTGCTACCTGGAGATAGCAAAGGTTCACTAGTTGATGACATCGTTGGCAACACCAACATTTTACATTCGAAATTGTCCACAGATCTGCATTCAGAGAAAATTTAAAGAATTACAATAAACTAATGATCGATGTTAAACTTACTTCCTTTTCCTAATATGGGGTTTCAGGAAATATTTGCAATAAGGGCCATTCTGGACGAGTCGATGCCGCTGCCCCTGACATCCCATCAAGCTCAACAATCCACTTCTCTTTAACAAACCTCTCACGAAGCGTTTGCCACCTGGAGCTACATCCTTTTACTGTTGCTGAAATAAAGATAGAAAGGATATAGAAAAGTATGAACTGTAAATTTCGAATAAAAAGATGCAACATAACCTACCATTCATTGTTTCGGCCATATTATTCCATGCGGAGTCTTTTTTTGAAACCTGCATACCCCTTATCATATATTTGGGGATACGCCTGCACCTGCACACACTCAACTGGCGAAACGTCATTAATCGACATTTTTTAACTTTTAATTTATAAACAACTTTTCGAACTGTAAACAAAGTGAATTAAACAACACAATGGAAAATGTCACTCTTGAATTCGAGTGCGTTGATTGGCTGAAAGATTAAGGCGACACGACGTGAAACTTTGGACATTGGTAGATTTCACATTACGTTAAGTTCGGATACTTCACATTACCTCGAGCGTAATGGGCCGCATATAAAACAGTGGGTTTTAGGTTTTCATCACGTCTCATCTCGTCACGTTAAGTTTATCGTAATCCCGCCTTAACTCTCTGAGCCACCATCACCTTTTGCAACAGAAATAATCTCTCGAATATAACTTAACCTAACCATAACCTAATCTAGATTAAATCTAGGTTAATCTACATTAAATCGACATCGTTCGACATCGTTCCCGTCACTCTGCGTTTTTACTACTTAGCATTTTTTTCCACTGAAAACGCTGAACGTTCTAACCTTATTGTGTCTGTCAAAATTACATTTTTTTTAATATTATCGATAAGAAGCAATGATTTTTTTGTAGATTCAACAGCATTTTAACATGCCTTGTAAATAAAATAATGTATGACACACGTGTGTGAAAGGCTTTTGTGCACTCATCGCAACTCATGCAAAAAGCTCTTCTTTACACACTTGTATCATAAACTACTATTATGATTGTATCAATAATTAGTTTAGTTTGACCCTATATTCTACATTTTTAGCCTCCTATTTTTTATTTATTTATTTACTTATCTACTTTACCTACTTTTATTTTTATATTTATTTACCTAAAGAGTAAATACAATAAAATAAACTGGTATACATTCTACCATTCTCCATTACCTGTTTGCTCTTTCCGTTTTTTTACCCGTCTCGGCAATTCCAAACCCTTTTCCCTTTTATGTAATTTAAAGCATATTATAGTATAAATAAATTCAATCATGTCCACTCTTGTTCAATAATAGTAAAACAACTAAGTGATTTTCATTTTCAAAGGCATCAGAAAAGTCTATCCATCAAGGCATTGGGCATCGATCAAGTTTGTCGATGCATAGACATTAGTAATGTCGATTATTATGACTAAATTAAGCTTTAATCATCTAAGAAATGGATGGTTTTGTTTAGTCTTATTAAACCTTTTCTGGTCTTGTTTAACCGAATCTAATCTTGCATAGTCTTGCCTAATACTGTCTAATCTTGGGTGGACAGATCTAAATCTAACTGTGAAAAAAATAGAAGGAACGTTTTGTAAATTTGTGTAGAATTCTTTACGATAATTCCTTCTATACCAAATAGAAAATATTACTTAGCACAAAGTTTTCGCAAGAATTCCACTGGAATATCCTCCAATTCCATTGAAATCTAAATATACCCAGTCTACCAAATATATAACACTAGCTGTCTGAAAAACTCTCAAAAATAGTCCCGACGTATTTTCGTACTCTAATTCATATTCCCTTTTTATTTATATTATTTCCTTTCATTTGTCAAAGATTCAATTGCAATTTCCAGCCTAATTTATTGCAAACGTTTTTTTGATGTCCGTTCCCTTTATGCTGGCGCGTCTTCTAGATTAATTACATCCTTACTAATGTTTCACTTTCCTTCATTAATCTTTTTATACGCGTTTCAAACTCACGTCATGCCTAAACACACAAACAACATAAATAAATTAAGAAAAATTTTAAATTACGAATGCTTCACTTATATCTATATCTATAGCAATATAGTACATATATCTATAATATATTTAGTAATTATCTATGTTTTGTGTATTATATATACAGGCCAAATATCGGTAAAAAATGGTTTGTAGATTTGCCGATATCTTCAAATTGGTTAAAGATAATTTTAAAATAAATTTTGGAATCGTTTTCAGAAAGTTCTTTTTCCTGTGAGGGAATATTTTTTTATAGAATATATATATATATATATATATATATATATATATATATATATATATATATATATATATATATATATACCGGTAAATGTGTACATTTACAAAACTACGTACTTATGTAAAAGTCCAATGTATATCAAATAGAGTTTCATTATTAAACGATTTCTGTTTTTTGTTACTATGGTAACAAATTGAGTTACTAAAAAAAACATAGACGAAATTAATTGAAATTATATATAGATTGAAATTAAATTAATCTTTCTTATTTTGAATCAAGAAGTCTCGGCCTCTCAGTCTGGATTTATCTGGCTTACCCTTTACCGTGCTTTTTTATTGCTATTTATTTACTGTATTTATTTTAGAAAAGGCTATTTGACAACATTAAAAATATACTACAAATTGATACTACTAATTTATACTACAAATCGGATTATAGCGTAAAAACATATTTCAATTTATTTTAAATTAAATTAAACTAAAAATGCTCTTAGAGCTAATTGTAACAATCTTTTTTCGTCTTCTGGGATTCGTTTTAACAGAAACAAACAATTTCTGTGAACTACTTATAAACCTATTTGTACATTGTGACACTACACACTAGGGATGCTGCGAATATTCGGATCCGCATCTGCAATTGCAGAGCTTTCGCATCGATTTGGACATCTGCATCCGCATCCGCAATAATCATTGGGGATGTTCATGCGGATTTTATTTTTATTGTGGTTTTAAACGTAATAATTTCAATTTTGGTTTCTAAGGGTTTTTAAAGGGATTAAGATTACGGTAAAACGAAATAGGGTCCCAACATCTGGTCGTGGTGTCGTGAATGATTTTTAAGTGCGTTTTAAAGCTCTGGAAGACATTTTTATGATGAGATTTAAATTCTGTAGGGGCTAAAAAAATGAGAATGACAGATTCCTCGGAAAAAATCACGGAACAACTAGGAGCAGGGACGTCTGGTTTGGTCAGAAAGCCATGCTTAAAGGACGATCTTGCTATGATGTTGAATTGGTCAAGTGAAGATGAGAGTCAAGAAACACCAGAAAATGGTAGCGCTGAAGCTGTGCTAAAAAAGGAATTGCTTAGTTATCGTATTAAAAAAGGGCCAATGTAGGCGACAATTCTCTTAAATGGTGGAGCGTTCATCCACAAGAATTTAAACTATTATTACCAATAGCAGGCAGATTTTTATCGACACCACCAGCCAGTGTTCCTAGCGAACAATTGTTTAGTAGCGCGGGTTTAATTTATGAATCTCTGCGTATATAATAGACTGCGTGTATAATAGACTTGACTCCGAAAAGGCGGTAATATTACTTTTTTATTAAATATAATTTTATTATTTTAATAAATATGCTCCAATTTTTAACTTCAATTATTAATAACTTGATAAAAATATTAAAAATTACTATCTTATTATTTTATTTCTCCACCACATTTCTTAGTTTCTTATAAAATATCTTAAGATCCGCATCCGCATCCGCGGATGTGAGTTTTCAAATTTTCGCATTCGCATCCGTGGCTGCGAAAAAATCTGCATCCGCAACATCCCTACTACACGCCATTTATCCAATAAATTGATGAAATTCATTTCAGCTGCACTGTCCTAGTAAAGTTAATCTCTTGTCTACAAAGCTCGTTTACTAGTTTGTGATGTCACACATGTCATGGGACCAGCGCCATTACAGAAACAGCGTTTTTGGCGCTTTGTGCTTTTTGTTTATTGCTGTTTATTTACTTTTAAATTTATTGTATAATTAGTTTAGATAAGAATACACAGGAAACTGTCTTATTTTTCTTCAAACACAGAGTTAGCTAAACAAGATTAATTAGACGAACTTTTATATAAAAATCATCTTGGAAGTTAGAAGCAGCCGCGCTGTTGTACAATTAGCAACATGTTTAAACCTGAATTTATACTCATTATTTTCGTATTTTTTATTAATGTTTATTTACTTTTAGATTTATTATAGAATTATTTTAGATAAAATACACAGAATGGATTCGGAACACAGCCTGAATATATAAATATATTCAACCTTTCCGGAGCTCTATAATAATTTTGAGACTTTTAAGGACTACCAAAACAAATCTAAAAGGCTCAAAAATATTATAGAGCTCCAGAAAGGTTTAATATATTTTTATATTAAGGCTGTGTTCCGACTTTATGAAGTTATTTATTTATTGGTGTCAGAAGTACAAAACATAAACATGAAAGATACATAAAATGGGCACAAGTACACAAATAAGGTTTGTAATTTTGAACAGTTCCTGCCCAAAACTTAGCCACTTCGAGAGCACTTGGATTAGCTTGAGTCAAATCTTTCATTGTACAGCTGGATGGGCACAACGGACAGCATAAGAGGTGTTGTGTATTATGAACTGCTCCAAAATCACATAGGACAGTTTTGGTTGGAAAATGCCACTTAAATAGAATTGGTGAAACCATCCTACGTTATAGATAATCATACAAACTTAAAACAAACGGAACACAGCCTGAATATATAAATATATGCAGCCTTTCCGGAGCTCTATAACAATTATTGAGTATTTTTAGGACTACCAAAACAAATCTCACATGAAACTTGTAAGTTATTTTACAGCTTTCACTCCACCTTCGTGGCACTCAACCAAAACCATAAAAATAACATTGCTTTTAAGATCATGTCTTTCCGATGCTGTGATCTGTGGACACGTTTCGAGATTTATCTCTCATCAGCACAGCCTTGCTTCCATGAACAATAATTTGTAAACCAATCACTTGAAAACCCACCACTTAAATAAGTTGTCCCGTGATCTTGCAACTTCCACCCGCAGTCTGTTCAAGCACTTCCAGATTGGCCAGTTCTCTGTGTGGCCAAGAGGCAGAGATTCCTTAGATCCATCCATTCAGACAGATTGCTAGTTCTCTCCTTCCACATGGCCACGCATGCTGTTGCTGCTGTTCCTTGCAATGATTGAGTAGTTGTTAGGAAACTCTTCCTCGATTTTAATCTCTTTTTAGCAGGTTGATATCCGAAGAGTGGGTGTGAGGTTATAGTAGATTTACTCCTTTCATTGTTTGCAGCCACTTCACGTCTGATATCAGGTGGAGCGATCCCTGCCATATAGTTCACTTTATTGATTAGAGTTGACTCAAAATAAAGAAATAGCCTCAAATTATCCTGCACTGCTCCTAGTATGTAAGTGTATGGCCCAAGATAACACCTAGATATTTGGGATGGAAGCAATGATCTAATAACGAACCATTCCAGAATGCTTAAAGTTTTCTATTAGCTTGCTTATATTTCAAGTGGCAGGCACATACTTGAGTCTTACTAGGGTTGGGTATGAGCTGGTTCCTTTCATAGTAAGTATCAAGCTGTTCTAGGGCACGGCTGAGTGTATGCTTTACGACTTCAAACTGTTCTGCTTGGGCAGCGAGAGCAAGGTCGTCAGCGTAAATGAAACTTTTGCAGCCTTTTGATGCTGTGGTTGATCGTTGGTGTGCACATTAAATAAAATGGGAGACAAGACACTTCCCTGTGGTAATTCATTCTTCTGAGTTCTTCATCGGCTGTGGTGTCCTTGGAAGTCAACGAAGAACCGATGATCTTGTAGAAGTGTTGCTATCAACATAGTGAATCCATAGTAGTTAGTTAAATTATAGGATTTATGTAACAGCACTCTATGGTTTACGGTGTTGTGTGCAGCGGAGAGATCAACAAAAGCTACAGCTGTGACCATGGGCGAAGCCAGGGGGCTCTTGGGGGTTCAAAAATATGCAAAATACAACATAAATATTATATTAAAATAAGGAGAGACGAGGAGTGACGACTCTATTCAAGAGGGTATGGTAGATGTGGAGTTTAGGAAGCCTTGTGTGGCAGTTTTAAACTGCTGTTCATTTTAACCTGCTGTTCATGTGTCTCTCACGAAATGTCAAATTAAAAATATCTAACCCGTAGTCATCCACGTGGGTTTCAAGTAATTGTTTTTCAAATTATTATTCATAAAAGCAAAGCTGCACTGGTGAGAGATAATTCAATACGATATGATAATCCAAACGCGTCTGCAGATTCTATTCACGGCAAGTTAATAGAAGGACATGATCTTAAGAAACAATGTTATTTTTCGGGTTTTCGGGTTTTTCACGAAGGTGGACTGAAAACTACTGAATAACTGGCAAATTTCATCGGAGATTAGTTTTAGTAGTCCTAAAAAGACTCAAAAATATTATAGAGCTCCGGAAAGGTTGAATGTAAGTTTATATAGTAGAGAGTTTTTTTTCAAACACTGAGTTACCTAGACACGTTTAATTACACGAACTTATATATAAAAAAACATTTTAGATTCAAAAAAGTCTGTCCATAAATCTGTAATTTAAAAAGAAACTAGTTTCGGGAGTTCAAATTTATTACAGGAAAACTAGTCTAGATATAATATTTAAAAAAAAATCCACATTTATTTTCACTCGTTTCTTTAATTAACCATTTAGTTTAAGGCAATTTTTTAAATTACTTTTGATCATTCTTTTTCTTGCATTAACGCTTTTTTTTTGCACGTACGATTATTTAAATTTGGCAATTAAAGATCAAGGTTTAAAGTTTGATAACAAAGTAAAAAATTGGACGCACGTGTGAGTTCACACGTTGCAATTTTGCCGCAATAAAAAATATTTTTAAAAAAAGTAGTTCGAAGTGATAAGATTATAAATAAACGATAAACTTTCTTATATAATTAATGCTAAATCTTTAATTTATGAGGACAAATTTAAACTTTCTATTATACTATTCGTAGTAGGAGGTCTGTTTCTTTTTATTGCAATCTTTCTTCAGCACATATGGATCGATTTTATAGAATTAGACCGCGGTTTTTGCCCTAACAAAAATTTCTTAAATTGGAAAAAACACTAATAATAACATTAATTACCAGAAATTAAAATAATATGAAAAAAAATAAAACATTTGTGTTTTCTAATATTAACTTTGTTTACATCTATTTAAAGAAAAATCAGTGTAACTTCCTGTCTTTTAGATTAATAAATTGTCTTTTAGACTAATTTTAAAGTTAATGGAGGTTTGAATGACATCCCCTAATTTAAAACACCTTAATTATATTTATACTAACAAGATAATATTGATATAATAAATAACAAGATTGATAAATTGTCTGGGTATTTTGATTCAACATTTCTCAGCTTTGACAATTTTAAGGGTTGGTACCGCCCATAGCAACCCTTAAATAAATAATTTTTTGTACGGTTTGTCAGAACTTAATTGGAAAATTTCCGTAAAGTGATTTGTAAATTTATAGGTTTTCAATAAGTCTGTTAAACAATTTATGTTAAAAAAATTAATTTTTAATTAGATTTGAGATCATAAGTCACACTAATATATGTTTTTTAAGTGTAGGTTTGAAAATTTCGTTTTGTTTTAAGTTAAAAAAACAGTTTTTGTTATCTGTTGAAAGTGAAACAATAAATTTATAAATTTTTTGTATACACGAAGTTTTTAGATAAGAACAATAAATTCAAAAAATTAAAAGTTTGTTTGGATAATATAAAATGAGTTTGGTCAGCTCAAGATAAATGAAAAACTTGCATGTAAAATATTATCTGTAAAATCTTATGTAAAATATTTCTATGTTAATTTAATCTTGTCGGAAAGTAAATACGGTATTTATATTTATATAAGAGTATTAAATTAACGTTTTAAAATGGAATGAAAAATTTCAGAAAATCGGGTGATATGATCACATTATTTATATTACGTAAGTAAGTTGATAACGTTAAAGCTGTTTCAGCATGTTTGCCTTCTCCTCTAAGAAAAGTGAGACTAATCTTATCACTTGGAATTATTTAGTTTGGATTTTCAAATATTGATTTTATAGTTTTTTTTTTCTTGCCAAAAAATAGTTGAAAATATTAAATAATAATAATTTAATATTGTTGCTTAACATAAATTGAAAAAATGGTACGAATTAGTAGGGGGGGGGGGGGGCAACCGTTCAACAACCTAACTGTTCAACAAAGTGGATTTAGGCAAAACCGTTCATGTGTAGACCAACCACATCAACACACTCCGAATGATACTTGAACAATCTGTGGAATGGAGGTCGCCTCTCTTCCTTCTCTTTGTCGACTTCTAACGAGCCTTTGACACTATATCCAGAACCGCCATTTGGAACGCGCTGTAAAACTTAGGCGTACCGTAAACGATTGTGGAACTCATCCGCGAGCTTTACAAGGACGCCGCCTGCAGTCTTAGGGTCAAGGGCAAACTTTGCGCCAAATTCAACATCAGCAGAGGAGTACGTCAAGGATGTGTCATGTCACATTTGCTTTTTCTGGATGTCCTGGAAAGTGTGATGGTGCAAACCAACATCGAGGCACCACATTGTTCGTTATCACACTGCCCAGGTAGCTGAACTCTTCAACTTCGTCAATGATTACGTTTTACTTCGTCAATGTAAATAATTGCGTGTCCGTCAATATTAATCGAGAGAGGAGCCAAGCTACTGGTTTTGATTCGCATTCCTCTCGTTTTGCTCATGTACACGTTCAGCCTGACTCTTTTTGCACTGACGATCAGCCTTTCCAGTTTTAACTGCATGGGGGGAGTGTGTTTGTCACCAAGCAGATGTAATCAGCATAGTTGAACCGCTGGAATGGACGGCATTGTATTCCCGTCATTCCATTTCCCGTCATTCCATTCCATTCCCGTGTATTCCATTGGAATACAATGCCGTCCATTCCAGCGGTTCAACTATGCTGATTACATCTGCTTGGTGACAAACACACTCCCCCCATGCAGTTAAAACTGGAAAGGCTGATCGTCAGTGCAAAAAGAGTCAGGCTGAACGTGTACATGAGCAAAACGAGAGGAATGCGAATCAAAACCAGTAGCTTGGCTCCTCTCTCGATTAATATTGACGGACACGCAATTATTTACATTGACGAAGTAAAACGTAATCATTGACGAAGTTGAAGAGTTCAGCTACCTGGGCAGTGTGATAACGAACAATGTCACATACCGTCTCGAATCAACAAAGCTCTATTTCAGACTCAACAACGTTTGGCGCTTACGCAACATCTGGAGGCGTACCAAGCTGAACATCTTCAACGCAAGCGTAAAAGCGTCTTACTCTACGGTTGTGAGACATGGAGAGTCACAGACTCGATATCGAAAAGACTCCAGGTTTTTGTAAACAAGTGTCAGAGGAGAGTGTGCTGCATCTTCTGCCCCAACTTGATTTCGAACGTGGATCTGCTGGCATGGACATCCAGCCAGCCGGTAGCCACCTAGATCCGACGGGGGAAGTGGCAATGGTTGGAGCACACGCTGAGGAAGCCGGACAATGACTTTGCAAAAATGGCCTTCGAATGGAACCCCCAAGGTACGCGCCGCACTGGTCGCCCGCGAATTACATGGATGAGATCCATCATCAACGAGTCGAGATCAACAGGGACGTGGCGAGAGATCAAGCGACTGGCACAGGATCAACGGCGATGGGGGAGTTTGTTTCCGCCCTATGCTCCTTAGGGAGTGTTACTTAATTTTTTTTTTTTTTTGCGAAAATAGATAACAAGAAAAAAATAAAAAAAGGCTCTTAGGAGGAGAAACTGAAACACTGAAAAACAAAAAACTTTGCCTGGGGATGTAAGTTGGAAGGATGTTACAAACTTTATTTTTATAAGGGTGTGAAAACACATTTGGGGAGTCTAAAATAGACCGACAGTTAAAAACGTAATAACCACTGGTTTAGAGAATCGTGCAGAATGGTTAAAAACTCGTTTTGTAAGTGTAAAACAAGAAATTTGATGTGGTTGAAATGGTTCTTTTGTATAATATTAGTTTTTGCAAAAGAGATTTTTTTTTTAATATTTAATCTTGATTTTGATGTAAATTTGATATTTTTCTTCTTTTTCTGTTGCTATATACCAACGTGCGTTGGCGAATTATCATTCATTGACTAATTGTTAATGTTTTGTTTATTGCTGCTTGGCACATGTCACCAAACTTTTTGATGCCGGTCCAGTAGCTGTTTACGTCCGATTTTCCCCTTCTGCCTTCTATCTTTCCTTCGAGTATGAGCTGGGGATTTCGATATTTTGGCCCTCTTAATATGTGACCCAGATACCCGATCTTGCGCTGCTTTATGGTTTTAAATAGTAATCTGGCCCCTCCTGCCCTTCTCGGCACCTCCTCGTTGGTAATGTGGTCCACCCATGGGATACATAGCAATATTTTGAGTGTCCACATCTCGAACGCCTCGATCTTGTTAATGGATGCTACTTTTATTGTCCAGGTTTCTGCTCCATACAGTAGTATAGTTTGTTGAATGCCTGTCTATGAGCTTTGCACAGTTCTCTTAATCTTTATCCATTTTTATTTGTTCTTTTGTGAGCCGGGTAGTTTCCTACTGTTTCTTTCTATTCCTTTTCTTGACATATTTGTGCATTGAAGTCCCCAAGTAGTATTTTCACATTTGATATTGGGATTTTATTTCCAATATCCAATAGTTTTCCTTATTATCATTGTTGGTGGGTACGTGACAATTAACAAGAGTATAGGTTTTATTTAGACTGCGGAATGTGAGAAAAAATAAGCGTTCATTAGGTGAATGGAAGTGAGTTACTGACTTTACGAAGTTACAGTTAACAATGAAGCCTGTTCCCAGGTGAGGGAGACCTCTTCCACAAAGGTTCCAGCCTTTCTTCCCTTTAAATATCCTGTATCCTTCATAGTCCATTAAATCCTTATCCGTAAATCTAGTTTCCTGCAGTGCACAAATTTTTATTCTATATTTCTTCAAAACTTTGGTCAGCTGCTTCAGTTTGCCGGGCTTCAAGAGCGAGTTAATATTTAAAGTTCCAAAGAAATGTATGTTGTTTTTCTTTGGTTTAGAGCAGGGGTCTCCAAACTACGGCCCGAGGGCCACATCCGGCCCGCGGACAGATTTTGTCCGGCCCGCGGAGAGCTAGCATACTTGAAAACTCCTTTTAGAGAACATATTTTTTATAGCAAATTAAATTTAGTTTACTGAAGTATTCTAATTTTATGTTGAATAATTATTAATATGACATCTACATTGATATGGTCATGGGCTAAACTACTCATAACATTGTTGTAGGCTTATTGTTATTGTTTTTGTGATAAGTTGGATAAAGAAACACAGAATTGTAATGAGTAAAGACATGTATAATATGCAGAAAATTTAACTTCAGGATATAATAACTAACAAATTATTGAAATGAATCCAACTAACATTTTATACATTTTAAATAAAAACATAACTTATAACAAGCATAATGACATATGAAATACTAATGAGATTTATGTAATTGAGACTTTCCACTGACAATAGTTTGTAGTTGTGGACTAATTTTACTTGTACCAATTATTAAAAGAGATTTAAGATGCTCATCAGTTAATTTAGATCTGTAAACATTTTTTGTGTACTTCATTTCGGAGAAGGTCTTCTCACACAAATAAGTAGTACCAAAAACAGAAAACAGCCCACGAGCAAATTTATGCAAATTATCAAATTGTATCAGTGGAAGACTCTTATAAAATTCCAACAAAGATGAGTTTTGATATTTGTTCTTAATTATATCACTGCACTGTAGATCAATCATTTCCATTTGAAGTTCCGGGGCTAGGGTTTCAATGTCAGTATCAAAAGGATTCTGAAAAATCTTAATTTGATTCGCAATGGCATCAAAGTCCGAGAAACGAGTATCAAAATTTATTTTTAAAGCACTCAAAGTTTCGATTGCAAAATCGATAGGAAACTCAGTCTCAGTGGTGTGGCTGAATATTTCACATGTTTTAAAATGTGAAAAACATTTACTTCGTAGTTGTGATTGAAACAGTATCAATTTCTTCCGGGATGATTTGATATTAGTGTATAAATCAGGAAGATGCTGGTTTTCTCCTTGCAATCTCAAATTCAGTTTGAATGCATAGAATGCTAACTTCCACAGCCATGCGTTGTTTTGAAATTCAGTAAGAGGGCGATGCTTTTCATTCAAAAAAATTTCGATCACAGCTCGAAGTTCAAAAAAAGCGCTGAAGGACTTTCCCACAACTAAGCCAACGTACGGCAGTATGATAAGGTAAGTCATTTTCTCCAATCTCTTCAATAAATTGTCGGAATTGTCGGTGATTCAGCCCAAAAGATCTGATAAAATTAACAGTTGATATGACTGGTTTCAGAACTTAAGACATATCCAAACATTTTCCGCACAAAGACTGTTGATGAATGATACAATGTAAGACTAATGGTTTTGAACCACCGTCATTTTCTACAGCCTTTGACACAAGAGCGACCATTCCTTTATCTTTCCCACGCATGTTTTTGCTTCCATCAGTTGTAATACATTTCAAGTTTTTCCATCGAAGGTTCTTTTGATTAATGGCCATTTCAACTCCTTTAAAAATATCTGTACCAGTAGTTGTGCCATGAATACTATACATATCAAGAAGTTCTTCATGCACTTCAAAGCTTTTATCTACTCCTTGAATATAAATCAACACCTGAGCAGTATCTGACACATCCGTTGACTCATCCAAGGCCAAAGAAAACCACTCAACATGTCCATTTTTGTAGAACTGTTGAGAGGATATATTTTCAGCGATGTTTTCTACCCTTCGAGCCACAGTGTTTGCTGACATACTGACAGTTTTTAATAAATTTACCTTTTCAGGGCACATTTCTTCGGCTACTGCAATTATGCATTCTTTGATCATTTCTCCATCGGTGAATGGTTTTCCACGTTTTGCAATTTCAAGACCCACACGAAAGCTGGCACGAGTTGCAGCCAGCCTCTTGTTCAGTTTTGAGTTTTGTAAATGAAGATTGCTGCGATTTCAATCCGCGCTTCATAGCTTCGAATTTTTCTGTCCGCAAACTACTAAGTAATTTTGAAAATGTTTTGTTTCATAATGACGTTTAATGCTATATTCCTTGAGAACGGATATGCTTTCATTGCAAATCAAACATAGCGCCTTGTTACTGGACTCAATTACGAAATACTGAATGTTCCACTGATCTTTGAATTTTCTGCATTCACTTTCAATTTTTCGCCTCTTTTCCATATTACTAAATCACACAAAATTCAAACCAAAATACTGTTACAAAGATGTCTTAAACTTAAACACGCACAAACACGTTTTAAGGAGGTACGCACTATTTTATTTCACAACAGTGTCATAGGAACTGACTTGTGGTTGCGCCACTAGCCTTCTTATATATTCCAATTACTGCCATCTAGAAGTGAGTGAAAGACACCAGAACTTTCTCGAACCAACGAGATTATTCTGTACGTGTTATTAGCGCCATCTGTTAGCGATAGAAGGTACTACCTATTTCCGCTTGTGTCCACCAGATGTCGTGTCACGTTACTCCTCATGGCTCGTACTCTACGACTAATCTAGAAATTACAGATAATGACAGGAAAATTAATAATATGCAGTGTTGCCGTTTTGCGGACTTTAGTCCGATTTGCAGCCTTTTTTAAACGTTGCGTACTTTTTCGGACTTTTTTTTTCATCAGTGGACTATTTCACTTTTTACCACCGGCAACAATGATAATATGGTTTTGGCCCTCGGAACTTACTGGAGTAATCAGTATGGCCCTAAGGCTGGAAAGTTTTGAGACCCCTGGTTTAGAGGATTTTGAATTTCTTGAACGACACGGTGTTTCAGGCTCTCCAGAATACTTAGGCCTGATTGCGCCGCTGATGGTGACGGAAGACTAGTTACGTCCTGGAGTAATTCCATTCAGAGAAATTGATCAGAATGCATCGTTGTTTCAAATTCAAGGGAGAAATGGCTTTTTGGGCCATTTCGAGGTTAAAACTGGAATTCTAAGTTCCAGAGTGTATATTATTATTATTAACAGTATATAATCAAGAAACAAAAAATGGTATCAACGTTGTTTTACCGTGTTAGTCTAAAATCTGAAATTTGATATGAAAGATGTTTTCTTGTTTTTCTTGCCAAGTTAAATTTTTAGAGAAAAAAAACCGTATTTTCGGTATAAATTTAATATTTTTGAAAATGTTGAAAATCTACAAGTATAAATCCTCCTTATATGGTATTATGGAATACAGGTTTTAAATTTGTTTTGTATGAAAAGCCGAGTATAAAGTCTGAACTTGAAGATGGTATTTAAATTTACTTAAATTTAGTTTAGAGAAATATTTAAAACAAATGATGTGAACAAGGATAATTGAAATTGTCGAAACATGGATTTTTCAGTAGTTTTTTTCCAAATTTTTTAACTGTTTTGAACAATTTAACAATTTTTCCTCAACAAAACAAATGTTGTGTAAAGGATAGAATATAATAAATATTCAAGAAACAAAAAATGGTTTAAACCTTATTTTATCTTGCTAGTGTAAAATCTGAAATTTGTAATGTAAATGTTTTTTCTTGTAAAATTATTTTTTTAGAGAAAATAAAATATATTGGAAACCTCGTTTTGGAAGAAAATTTGTATTATATTGTGGAATTTTTTTTGCAGAAATTTTGACAATTATCAAGAAAACAAATTGGTTAAGACCCTGGTTTTGAAATAAACTCTCAAATGCGGCATTATTGAATTAAGGTTTTAAAACTTTTTTCTACGAAAAACTTTGTGCAAAATGTAACTTTGAACGTGGTTAAACTTAATTTTAATTTAAATTTTAATAAAACGTGTTTTAATTTAATTTAATAAAATATTAGAAAAATAATTAAAATAATATTAATAAATTAAAATAAATTAAAATAATTAATGATTGATAAACGGATTTTTCAAAAATTCAAGATTTAATAAAAAGAAATGTTTTTTTTAATTGCAAAAGTTGTTTACTTAATTCCTTTTTACAAAAGTAGATGAAAATTGGTAAAAGAAATTAGAAAAAAAATCAGATGTATTATAAATATTGTCACAATAAAAACGAAATAGTTTTAGAATTAAGTTAAAAAAAAAATTTGCAAAAAATTTTAATAAACTTACATAAACCTTACGTACTAGAGCAATGGTCTGTGCATTATTCATAGCTCTCACAGCTGCAAGTTTTGAAAATTTTATTTACAAATTCTAATTTACCTAAATATTGTATATTTGTAGTAAAAAAAAACAATGAAAATTTGAAAGATTTAGTATATGTCCTTAAATCACGACGTAGTAAACTAAAAACAAGATATGTATATGTAGAAAAAACTACCTAACTCCTACTACCAGTTAAGAAATTATTGGTCACATGATGTATAGGTCTTTTTGTCTGACTAGTGTGTAAGCGGTTTAGATATGAGACGGCAAATGCGTTCGGCCAATGAGATGGCGACTAACTTAAGTCAGGCAACGAACACAAGCGTCCTATCAGATTCAGATGCCATTCAAGCAATGAACCTTAACTCAGTGTGTAGAGACTCTGAGGAGAAACTGTTTATTTCTTACCAACAACCTTACGTACAAACACCCAAGGTCGTTCCAAGTAACAGTTTTACTAATTCGCATCTGTGATGTTTCTAGTGAATTTCGTGAATTTTCAGGCAGACTTTATAAGCCGTTTATAAATATTTGTGAAGAGAATGTGTTTTTATTGTGATTTTCGCAAATTTCTAAACAGATTTATCTCTTGATGGAAAGTTATGGCTATCCTCTGTCTTGCAACATACAATGCTGTCCTTAGGAAATTGCACTTGGTACGTTTTATTTTCTTTTGCATTAACATTTTTTCCGCTTAATAATTCATTTCCGCCTAAGAAAAAGCATTTGCGCCTGCGAATTTCAAAGAAACGTTAACATCAGCACACACATGCAGGAAAATAAAACAATGTTTACGAATCGTAAATCTCAAAACAAACGTAAATGCAAATTTCGTGCGTTGTTTTTTTTTAATCTTGTTTTTTTATACTTCTTGGTAATATTGGAGGACAGGATAAACCCGAAACAATAAGATTCTACCTACTCAAAAAGTCAGGTCAAACTCTTGACTCGCCCAATACTCGGTTCCCTTTAATCTAAACTTTTTTTACACAAATAATAACCTACACTAAAACGTTTTCATCTCTAACCCGAATTTATTTAAAAAAAACTAATCTAGATCAAAAACTTGCTTTTAATTATATATAAAAGTTAAATATTTTTAAGTTTCTTATTTTTTATTCAAAAAAATTAATACTATGTAGTTAGTTATATAAAGAATAGTTATATAAATAAGAAGATTTATTAAAAATTAACGTTATATAGACTTTTTCTCTAGACTAAATAAATAAACGAAAAAAACGAAATTAGATAACTAGTATTAGTTATTTAATTTTTTGACAATATTGTCAATACCGCGAAACTGACCAATTTAGATTCATTTTGAACAGAAGGTTTCATCCCATTTATGTCCTTTTCACAAAATGTATAAATGTTTCTTAATGATTCCATAATTTTGTTTAACATTCAAATAAAACCAAAACAAATGAAAACTTAATGGATTTTACTGCCAAAACTAAATAGGAAACTGGATCCGTTAGGATGTAATCGTCAGTTTGAAAATTTATTAACTTTCGTCCCATTTTATGTCCTTTTCACAAAATGTATCAATTTTTCTTCATAATTCCATAATTTTGTTTAAAATTCAAATAAATCCAAAACAAATGAAAACTTGATGGGTTTTACTGCCAAAACTAAATAGGGAACTCGATCGTTAGGTTGTAATCGTCAATTTGAAAAGTTACTAGTTTTATCTAGCTACGTTAGGTACTACCTATAATCCAGATGGGTAAACAATTTCACCATTTTGTCCAATGATTGGTCCAATGTGGATAGTGGGTTATTAACCCTTCAAACATTGTGGCCTATTGTGTTTATTGTATTTTGTCCACATTTTTTATTTTATAGGCCCAGAAACCTAGGTATTATTATAATTGGCGTTAACTAATTATACATATGTCTTCTGCTACATGCGACCGACACTCGCTCCCGGGATCGAGACCGAGACGAGGTCGATGAAAAAGATTTTATTAGTGGAAACTTAACTAAACTGGAACCAACTTTTGTTGACAGTAGCTTTAAGGGGGGAAACCACATTAGGAGGCTGTTTGATATTGATTTTTTTAGGATTTTTTTGGTGGGAAAAATTAACTAGAAATTCACATAATTTCATTCATATTTCGAACAATTTCTGTGAATTGTTTTGAAGCTACTTTGAATAATTTCAGCCAAAAATAAAAAAGTTACGGTATGATATCTGCCGAAGGTTGTAAGTATAGTTTTCCAATTGCGTGCAGTGTAGCCATTCCGATTTTCATGTGAAATCAAAAAGGTTTTGATTTTACATTAATAACTTATTTTCTAAGAATATGAACCTCAATGCAGGCGAAAAAAAATAAAATTAAAAATTTTGCAGGTGCTGGAACAATTTTTCTTCAATTTTCACGATTTTTAGGGTTCCGTACCGAAAACGGAACCCTTATAGGATCACTTTTTTGTCCGTCTGTCTGTCTGTCAAGACCATTTTTCTCAGGAACGCGTAGAGGTAACAAGTTGAAATTTGTATCAAATACTCGGGTCTGCGGTCTCTTTCAGCTGTGAAAAAATCACAAGATATAACCGTTTATGTCGCATATTTTGCGATTTCACAAGGGAATCAAAACCTATAGGGTACTTCCCGTTGACCTAGAATCATGAAATTTGGCAAGAAGCGGTGTCTTACAGCACATGTAAAGGGAAAAATCTGAAAACCGTAAATATGTAGTTTAACTACAAGAAAAATGCGAATTTACTATTAGAAACTTATGAAAATACACTAATGTGTTGCGTGGTATTGTCAGGCACCAGAAGCATATGGGTTGCATACAGTTAGGTCCTCCTCGGATACCTTACTTACAAGTTTATACCGAACCCTCGGTGCGCGAGTCACAACTCGCACAAATCATGATATCATCTCACAAGTTGATTTCATATAATTCGAAATTTTATAAAGAATCAATTTTCATAATGAGCTGTTCCACACTTTTTGAGTTAGATTGCACGCAAATGTAAAAAAAGTCATTTCGAGATAAACGAGGCAAGGCTCCGCTCGAGCCTGTAGCCTGTACCTGATATGCACTCGGTTCTATGCTCATAAAATCAATTTAAAAGAGATTTTGACACCGTATTCTTGGATAGTTAAGCTAACGATTTATGCAATATAAAAAAAACGGATTTTTTTGAACATCCCAATGTGGTTTCCCCCCTTAAGTAGTCGAATTAGTGTCTCTTATTCTAAAATGTTAAATTAGTACTGAATTCCACTATTTCGTCTAAAAACCTAATTAGAAAATAATTGATTAATAATTAGAAAATAATAAATTAATAATTAAAAATCTAAATAGACCAAGCAAACGGAAACGAGGGAAGGTATATTTTTTTCATAATTATATTATGTTCTTTAAAATTCAAATTAAAACAAAACATATGAAAACTTAAATTATTTGAATAAAACTAATTTTGAGATTTGTTTCATGTAATTGTTGAATGAACAATCACAAAATTAGTTTTATTCAAATAATTTAACATGTCATTTCATATAGTTAAGGCTAAAACAATTAACTCTTTAATATGAAAACTTAATCAATTGCACTGTCAAAACTAAATATGAAACTGGATGGTTAGGTTGTAGCTTTCTGTTTAGCTAAATCAAGGTTTATCTAGAATCTATCGAACCAAAAAGAGGAAACATTATATTAGTGCAAACTTAAATGCTATAAACCAAGATTTGTAGAAATTAGCTTTAACTAATCGTTCTAAAGTGTGGAATTAGTAGTGAATTCCACTATTTCGCCCAAAAATCTAATTACAAAATAATAGAATAATAAAAATTTAATGCTAACTCACTGCTAAAAGTGGGTAAACCAAAACATCTGACTGATTCACTATCACGACACAACATAATTCTGACAGAAGTACAGGAAACCAGATTTACGGACGAACATGCCTTCGAATTCCAATGCTACAGAATCCACAAAGGAAAAGTGGGTCATCGGGTAATGAAGAACGTAACCCACTTAGGTACAGGATTTATAATCAGTCACTTTCCTCTCATATTCATTCAATTTTCCTCATTTCCTCTTTACAGGATACTGGATTTAGTCACCGACTTTAACTCCCCGAGCAGCCGTGTATTCATCCTCTCTCTCAAATGTGCAAACAAGAGCTATAGTATAGTCAATGTACATGCCCCAATCAACCAGGGCAACGGACGCAATCCAGACAGAACTGATAAATTCTGGGATAACTTAGAAGATATTATCTCGAAACTTCCAGAGGGGCACACCGTCATAATGCTTGGCGACTTCAATGCTCAATTGGAAAGAGAGAAAACATACAGAAACATAGTGGGCAAGTGGGCAATTACCCGGCACATAAGCGAGCCAATGGCAACGGAGAACGATTGGTGCATCTGTGTAGTACTTTTGGGTTGCTCATGAAGTCTACAGCCTTCAAACACTTGCCAAGGAAGCGGAAGACTTGGATTTCACCTAATACCAACCTAGGTGAATTCCAGATATATAATTTGGCCATTTCACGAAAATCTCAAAAGGAAATACAAAACGTGAAGGTACTAAGAAGCGCCAACCTGGACTCAGACCACTACCTCTCAAATATCAAAATAAGACTCCAGCCTATACACCTCCAAAATGGTGCGATTTGGCGTAGAGCGACTTAAGAACAGTCAAGAAGTAAGTCAGAGACTGAACAATACTGACCTATACAGCTGACTCTGCTGATCAACTGAAGGAGACTCTTGTCAATGTGGCCAATGAACTCGCCCCTCTCGCTATAAGAAGGAAGCATCCGTGGTGGACTGAAGACTGTGACAATGCAATAAAGAAGACCAAGGAAAATTGGCATAAATTTTTGGAACAAAGAAAGGTTACAGCCAAGATAATTCGAGTAACTAAACGGACCTTCATACAAAACCAACTAACCCAAACCGAAGACAGCTTCGCTAAGAATAACTCCAGCGATTACTTCGAAACGTTCAAGCAGACAATCAAGACAAAATACGCTCCGCCAAGCCTCCACTTCAGAGTCTCACAAGGCAAACTGGCTTTTAACAGCAAGAACAACTGCCACCAACTTTTAGCTCAGTATTTTAAAAATCTACTCCACCCAGCGAAAACTTCGACTATAAACAAACCACACCAAATCCGGACTCGCTGCCCCTTCATTGGAAGAAGTTGGCCAGATCATTCCACTTCTTAAGAATAATAAGGCAGCTGGAGAGGACTCTACCGTTGCTGAACTGTGGAAAGGTGCTGGAAGCAATGCCGTGCGCAAGCTAAACGAGATTATCCAGGACATCTGGGAAACAGAGAAATTACTACCCGATTGATCGATCCGCTTCACAAAAAGGGAGATTTTACTGATCTAAACAACTACCGTGGAATTTCTTTCGTCCCGGTAACATACAAGATTCTCTCTAAGGCGTTACAAACAATGGCAGAATATCAGCTGGAGAGTCAACTGGGAGAACACCAGGGAGGCTTCAGGAAAACCCGATCCTGTGTTGAACAGATCCTCAATCTTAAAACTGTACTTGCATACTCCAAGATGAGAAACCGCAAGGTGGTCGTCACATTTGTTGCTTTTAGGAAGGCCTACGATGCCATTGATAGACAACCGCTTAACAAAGTACTACAGGAACTAGGGCTAGACAACAAAACCCGCAGACTCATCCTAGAAACCTTGACCAACACCCATTCCAAGGTTAAATTTAGAGGCGACATCTGTTGTTGATCATCACCCAAGTTGATCGACAACTGATCAACTTGGGTGTTCAGAGTGGTATCTACCTGGGACGTAAGAACGATGGACTGGTTGTAGATTGTCTGGCCTTTGCAGATGACATGGCACTGATTGCTGATTCTCTTGAGATGGCAACAATACAGGTAAATTGCCTCAGAAAATAGGCTAACAAAGTGGGTCTTCAAGTGTCGCTGGAGAAAGCAGAATTTTTCACCAACATCAGCGAATCAAACAGAGAGATGTTACTAGAGCAGGGACACATCAAGAGGACTGAGAAATTTAAGTATCTAGGCGGATGGAGTGAACCGAACTTATCAGAAAGCGCATCATTATCCATGAGAGTCAACAAGTTAGAACTAGCTTATCGACTGACTAAGAACACCTACCACAAGAAATGCCTGTCACGCAACCTGAAACTTAAGCACTACACATCAGTCTTATGACCAGAGGCCCTGCATGCCATGGAGTGTCTTTCCTTGAACCGAAGAGGTCAAAAATATAACTAACCTGGATTCAAGTTTGGTAGAATCTAGTTTTAACTAATCACGAATCTCTATCTACAATATAAATTGGTAGTAATCTCTGTTTTATCTATTTCTAACAAACCTAACCTAACCTAGACCAAACAAATAGAAACTAGGAAATATGCACGATATTCCAAAAATTAACTAAACCGGATTCAAGTTTGGTAGAATCTAGTTTTAACTAATCACGAATCTCTATCTACAATATAGATTGGTAGTTATATCTGCTACATCTATTTCTAACTAACCTAACCTAGACCAAACAGATAGAAACTAGGAAATATGCACAATATTCCAAAAATTAACCAAACTGGTTTCAAGTTTGGTAGAATATAGTTTTAACTAACCACGAATCTCTATCTACATTATAGATTGGTAGTAATACCTGCTTTATCTATTTCTAACTTACCTAACCTAACCTAGACCAAACAAATAGAAACTAGGAGATATGCATAATATTCCAAAAATTAAATAAACTGAATCTAAGTTTGGTAGAATCTAGTTTCAACTAATCACAAATCTCCATCTACTTCTTCTTCTTTCGAATAGGCCTACTTTGGACCACGCTTGTTCAACTGTTGGGCTTTGACCTTTGCCCAGTATTGTCGCATCTTCTGCCGGTGTAACTCCTTTCTCTCTTCTGTCCAGGGGGGTACATTTCCTTCGAGGTTTTTCCTGAAATCCACGGACTTCCTTCAGGGTGCGTCTCACAGACTGTCTGTTTTTGAGATCTGTTATTCCCAGTTCTTTAATATCCTTCTCGGTCTCTGGCAAGCAAGTGGTACGATGCTTCTTGTTTTGCCAGAAGGTGAAGAGACAGTTGGTTAGTCGGTTTGGAGGCAGTCTTGCAACGTGGCCATAGAAAGCTACCCTTCTTTTCCTTGCACAGTCAGAGAGCATCTCAATATGTTCGTAGAGCTCAGAGTTATGCCGTCTTCGGAATTCCCCATCTTCCTTTACCGGGCCTAGGATCTTCCTGAGGATTCTAATGCATTCTCTCTGATTTCCAATTTCTCTATTAGACCCCTTCGGTTCAAGGAAAGACACTCCATGGCATACAGGGCTTCTGGCCGTAAGACTGATGTTTAGTGCTTAAGTTTCAGGTTGCGTGACAGGCATTTCTTATTGTAAGTGTTCTTAGTCAGTCAATAGGCTAGTTCTAACTTGCTGACTCTCTTGGATAATGATGCTCTTTTTGATAAGTTGGGTTCAATCCATTCGCCGAGATACTTAAGTTTCTCAGTCCTCTTGATGTTTCCCTGTTCTAGTAACATCTCTCTGTTTGCTTCTCTGATGTTGATGAAGAATTCTGTTTTCTCCAGCGACACTTGAAGACCCACGTTGGCAGCCTGTTTTCTGAGGCAGTTTACCTGCATTGTAGCCATCTCAAGAAAATCAGCAAAGTGCCATGTCATCTGCAAAGGCCAGGCAATCTACAACCAGTCCATCGTTCTTACGTCCCAGGTAGATACCACTCTGAGCACCCAAATTGTTCAGTTCCTTGCGCCATTCTCTCATAACCTTTTCAAGGACACAGTTGAAGAGAAGTGGGGAAAGTCCATCTCCTTGTCTCACTCCAGTTTTTATTTCGAAGCTTTCTGAAATCTCGCCTCTAAATTTAACCTTGGAATGGGTGTTGGTCAAAGTTTCTAGGATTAGTCTGCAAGTTTTGTTGTCTAGTGCTAGTTCCTGGAGTACTTTGTTAAGCATTTCTCTATCAATGGAATGGTAGGCCTTCCTAAAGTCAACAAAGGCGACGACCACCTTGCGGTTTCTCATCTTGGAGTATGCAAGTACAGTTTTAAGATTGAGGATCTGTTCAACACAGGATCGGGTCTTCCTGAAGCCCCCCTGGTATTCTCCCAGTTGACTATCCAACTGATTTTCTGCCCTTGTTTTTAACGCCTTCGAGAGAATATTTTATGTTACCGTTACGAGAGAAATTCCACGGTAGTTGTTTAGATCCGTAAAATCTCCCTTTTTGTGAAGCGGATGGATCAGAGCAGATTTCCAATCGGGTGAAAATTTCTCTGTTTCCCAGATGTCCTGGATGATCTCGGTTAGCTTGCGCATGGCATTGTTTCCTGCACCTTTCCACAGTTCAGCAACGATATAGTCCTCTCCAGCTGCCTTATTATTCTGAAGAAGTTGAATGATATGGCCAACTTCTTCCAATGAAGGGGGAAGCGAGTCCGGGTTTGATGTGGTTTGTTTATAGTCGAAGTCTTCGCTGGGTGGGTCACAGTTGAGTAGATTTTTAAAGTACTGAGCCAAAAGGTGGCAGTTGTCCCTGTCGTTATAAGCCAGTTTGCCTTCTGAGTTTCTGAAGTGGAGGCTTGGCGGAGCGTATTTTCTGAGTGCCTGCTTAAAGGTTCCATAGAAATCTCTGGAAATATTCTTAGCAAAGCTCTCTTCGATTTGGGTTAGTTGGTTTTGTGTGAAGGTTCGTTTGGTTCCTCGAATTATCTTGGCTGTAACCTTTCTTTGTTCCAAAAATTTATGCCAATTTTCCTTGGTCTTTTTAGAATTCCACTTCACCCAGGCTATCTGTCTTTGGGCTATTGCATTGTCACAGTCTTCAGTCCACCACGGATGCTTCCTTCTTCTAGCGAGAGGGGCGAGTTCATTGACCGCCTTGACAAGAGTTACTCCTTCAGTTGATCCCAGTTGTTTAGGTCTGCGTTGTTCAGTCTCTGACTTAGTTCTTGACTGTTCTTGAGTCGCTCGACGTCAAATCTTACCATTTTGGAGGTTCTACAATATAGAGTGGTATTAATATCTACTTTATCTATTTCATTCAGAACAAATTATTTCCTAGACAAAAGTTTAGTAACTAAAAGCAAAATTATAGAAACTAGACAAGTTTATCTTATATTGTATTACCCAAACTGTAATTTCAACAGGTTTGTAGTCACTATTTTAAGAAAATATATATTTCAAAACTCTCCTAAGACAACCCATAAGATTTTCTCAATAGCTTAAGATATAAATAAGGTTTTTATTAAAACTTGAAATAAAAAACAAGGAATGCCAGAATTAAAAAAGTATATCTTGAGCAGTTCTGTTTCAATTGCCTTTACTTATCCAAAAAACCTGATTAAAGTGGTTTATTTATGAGCTTCCGTTTTTTTCCCTCTGAATCTATTATACCATTTTCTATTTTTTTGTAACTTTCAGTATCCGAGTTGTTCCGCTTGTTAATTTATCTGTTTAGGACCGTTTGTGTGATTGTTTTTGGCGTTTGCGAGGGTTTTTGTAAACAGATGGTTTTGCAAAACGCATGGAAACTAAGAACAGATGTCCGGTCGACGTTTTATTTTCGGCTGTAAAAATTGATTGTTATTCAAATTCGTTTCTAAAGGAAATTGAGGTTGGTGGAATGGTTTTATTACTTCGAATTATGAAACTGCAGATTTTTAAAAATATCTTCATGGTTTAACTGTTTATCTTACTTAACCGTTTAATGTGGAAATAACTTTAATTTTTAGCTAGCCTAGTTTCATGTTTTAGCCTAATTTTTGACTAAATTAAAGTTGTTTATCTTGTTGTGTCTTATCTGCTTAAACTTTCTTGACCGTCTTTATTAAGTTTAGGAATTTGTTTTGTCTTTATCATAACTTGCTTTCCTGTTTATTTTTGGATGTAGATTATTTTGGACATTGACAAAATATCAATTGCTAAGAAATATCAAATTTGGCACATCTGTGCCCAATTTAAGAAAGGTTAGCAAAACAGCTGGTTTGGCCAAAGGAAGAAGTGGTTAAAAATTCACAGTTTGTTTCACTACAAATATTTTGAAATTAAAACCTACACCGAAATCTCCATAAACAAAAATTGTTTATTATTATTTAGCATTATTTTTTCTTCTATTACATAATAGGCAAGAATTTGGAGGATTTAAATGAAGAAATAAGTTGGAAATTTGGTTTTGTGTTTCATAAATCTTATTTTATTATTTTCTTTGAGAAATTCTCAAAAGTTTGTGGATGGTTCTTTTGGACTTAAGCCAATGTAGGTGTTTTTGATTCCCTAAAACCTAAATATCTTTGAACTTTTAAAACGAAGCAAATGTCCATTTGCTAGCTTTTAAATTGAAAAGTTGTTTTTCCTAAAACATTTATTTCGTTATTTATTTTTTGTTAAATACGAAGAACACGCGATGGATTTTCGAGTTTTTTTTTAATGTAACCCAAATCTTTGGTCGCATGTTTATTTTAAACCCGCCTTTTTTATTTGTAGTAGACTAAATAGTAAAAAAAAACAGGTTTCTCTTTAATATTTCGACTGCGACCAACAAGAATATTTTAAATATATTTTTTTTTTCACTTATGAAATATGTACATAATTTTCATGTACAGTGTTATAGACACATCCACGAATTTACTGCCGTTTATTTTGACTTTTTATTACTGTAGTTACTTTTCCTTCGAAAAAAACCCTTTTAAATAAATATTAATTAATTGCTTACTTAAAAATCACGACTTGAAAATGCGGATGTAATTGTGTATTAAAAAATATTATTTTATACAGTCGTGTAATGATGTAATTTGTATTTAAATTATTGAAACCGTGACCAATTTATCTTAAATTTAATATCAAATTTTGTTCTTTTTTTGCTTTGTTATACGTCAAATGATATTTTTTTTGGACATTTTTGTGTAACAAATTAGTTTTGGGTAATTAAAAAACGTTAAAGGCTTAATCAAATTAATTTGGATTTAAATAATCGGAATATTATCTTGGATTCCTAAAAAATAATTCGTGAAATTCATAAAATTCTCATACAATAAGATTCATTACATTTTTAATAAAATTTTGACTACATTACATTATTAAGGGTTTTTATTTATCATATTTTTTAAGTTAATTTAGCGGTTTTAAAGTAATTACAAAATTATTTGTTTTATTATAATTACTGTTTTAATTAAGTTTTTATGATTTTAGATTAATTTTGTGTTTGTAAAACATATTTAAAACATTCATTTTTTTCATAAATAAAGGGTGACAAATTAAGAGTGTCCTGATTTTAAACTGCAATTATCAAAAAACGAATTTAGTGGAACACCCAGTTTTTTGTTGAATATTGTAGAATAAAATCTTAAGTTTAACAAGTTAAATGCTTAATCGTAAATTACTAATTATTACTTAAAAATTACATCGATTAGATGACCTCTGTTTGCTTTCGATTTTCGATGAGATCGATGCATCAATGAACGCATTACACGCTGACACATTTCTGGCGAAATCTCATCAATAGCTTATCGAATGTTTCGTTTTAAGTCGTCGAGGGTTTCAGGCCGGTTCCGATTAAATTTAGATTTAACATGACCCCATAAGAAATAATCCACGATTCAAACGACCAGAAAAGAACTCTCGTAACACTCCTATAGACGTGTTGAATACATGAGGCATTGTACCATCTTGCTGATACTAAATATCATTTATTGGTAATCGGAATTGAGCGATGGCATCTATTAAGAACGTTTGTAGCATCTCCACATAACATTCACTATTGACAACGACTGTGTTTTCCATTTCATTTTTCAAACAATACGATACCATTACTCCAGCTGAGCATATTCCAGACAACTGCGTTGTATATACACATTTATAGAATTTGGTGATTTATTATTTGGTGATGTAATTAAATGAATATAATACTACGAATAATTTCTAAATATAATAGAATATTAAATTATACTACGGCTAATAAGTACTATATTATACAATAATATTTTATATATAATTTAATATTCAATTTTAAATTTAAAGATAAAACAAATTATTAACTCCAAATATATTTTTTTCGTACGCCAATGCATGTTGAGCTGTTAGTTGTCAATGGCTGCCGTGTCAATTCACAACTGTCATCTGATCTGTTTATATCATTTAGATTTTTTGCGTTTTTCTCCATTTATTTGTTTGTATTTTATTACCAGTGTTGCCATTTGGTGTATTTAATCAATAGTAATAAGATATTCAATCAAACCAATTTTATATTCAAGTAACTATATTTGAATTTAGCGCCAAATTTTGTAACTAGACATTTTTCAACATTTGTCATAGTGTAAATCCGGTTTCTAGTTACTGCATTCTTAAAAAAATAGACTATAGGTAAATTAGTTTCTATTAATATAAAAATTGTAAAAATAGTTTATAGAACTTAAAAAAAAACAAAATCTTTGCCTTCTTAATTTGTTTCTTCTTGTTTGATTTTCCCAACACAGAGGGCACACTATCTTTTGATCCCTTATTCAAGATTATCTGCCGACTTAGGTTGTTTTTTTAGGTTCACGTTTCCTATAACTTCTTTTGTTAATGAGAAACAAGATAAAACCGCAGCATAAAAGTAAATCTTAAAAAAATACGAAGATGTTTGATGCACTATAAGGTTTTTGAAAGAATAATAAGTAACTGGAGGTCTTGGTTCAATATGGAAATAGTCTTTTGGAAAGAGTAAGTGTATGGAAGTGTATTGTTTATACGCGGTACGCATAGGTACAAAATGTAACTATCGGGACACGTAACCAATGTTCCCGTTAAGCTGCACAGGTGCGCGGATGCTCAGCAGTTTTCGTGATATTTTAAAATCTGCGCAGATCAATTAAGTTTCCGCGCACTTAAATTACGAGACGTTGATTTTGTCTTCGAAATTTTGGAAATTTCGGAAGAAAAAGATTAAGTATATAAATAGATTATTTAAAAAGACTTATTATTCAAACACACTATAGAGAAACTGTAAATAAACCACAAATATTCCATACATTAATATACATTAATACATACATATACATACAATATACATTAATACATACATTAATTGTAGACGAAAGCACCGATATTTCTGTACAAAAGTACTAATTTTGGATTTTAAATATCGTGATAATGATATAAATTACAAAATTGTATTTGTTGGTATTTTGAAAGTCGAACATTGTGACAGCATTTGTAACAAAAAATTAAAAAGTTATGTTGAACATAACTTAAACATCAAAATAGGATAATGTTACTGGAGATAATGTTTACTGGAGATAATGTCATGCTTGGATAGAAAAATGGGGTAGTTGCAAACTGTACCTGTTCTACAGAACATAGAAAATTTACTCTGAACTGTTTACACAATGCTTGAACGATTCAATATGAAAAGCGAAAATTTGAAGATTTAGCTCAAGTAACTGCACATGATACCAAGACATTTAAACTAATCAATGAAGTAAGGTAGTTTACCAGATATTTCGCAAATAGTGCAAAAATTACGATGTTAACTGACTATTGTCAAGTTATGGAACGAAATGATCCTATCCGTAAATATTGTGCAAAAATTCTGACGGATTCTCAATATCGGGTAGCAATTTTTGCTCTCAGTCATATTAGAAAAACTTTCATCTTTGTAAAAATACCCACAGAAAAGTTGTTGTCTTAAACTATTATTGATGCACATCAGCATGTTAAGACGAAAATAAGAAAATTTAAATCTCAATACCTGTCATGTAAAAAACTATTAATAGAAGATCAAAATAATATTGATACTTCAAATATATATAATGCAATTTGTCCAACGTGTCTGATTTCCCGATGACGATCAAAACCCATGGTAATGAGATTATTATAAATTCAGGAAAAAAATTAAAATTTTGGAAAACAGAATATAATGAATCTTTCCTATAAATATTCTATAATTATGATAAATATATCAAAGTATTGACATTGATAAAATATGAGATGAATATTCTGATATGAAATTTACAATACTGAAGAAGAGTAAACTTGGATTGTTCAAAACATTCGTCGATACGTTAACTTTGTTACTTACCCATTCATAATTTTCTAATGTTGCTATTCTTTACAATATTATGGGTACCTTCCAAGCGTCCAGTGCGGATGGCAAACGGGGATTTTCAGTCATGAATTCCATTAAAAGAAAATATCGCAACAGACAGTAATATGAATACCTAGGTGATCTAATGAGAACAAAATTGTATTTATCAAATGGACAATTGGTTGTATAACATCTTACGACACCTTTTGAGATTGCAGCGCTTCTTCGAATATATCTTGAGGGTTTTCGACAGACCAGTAACGTAAATTTTGTTAGTTCCTCTCCCCATTCACTTGAGAATGTGCTTCGTCGCTCATAATTTGTTTGTTGACAAAATTACCCCCTCTGCCCAAAATCCATCGGCTGAATTCTTAACGTGAGTTTCGGTCTATTGGAAGAAGTTTTTGGGTTGTTTGCCATTTGCAATGCCGAAAGAGTAAATCTTTCTTTAAAATTGTTCTTACCGACTCACCTGAAAATCATAATTGGTACGATAAACGTCGTACGGATTGATTAGAAATTTCTTCAATTCTGTTGCTAACTTGCAAAGTATTTACTTCTAAGCAGTTTTTTTCCTCTCTGCAAGTGTAGTATCCTTAAGAGAACCCGTTCGACGATATTTTTGAACCCATCTTGCAATTTTCCTGCAATTTGGCGGCGTTGGAAAATTAAACTGTTCGACAATCACCTCCGAGTTTGAATAATGGAGTTTCTTCTACTAAAATGCAATTAGTGATTGCAATACCAATATATCGAATACCGGTATTTCGAGCTATTTTGCAATTTCGTGAAACCGTTATCTGCTAAGGTAAAATACCGGTATCCATTTTGGAATAATTTTTCATCAACGTGGAAGTACCAACCTCAATCACTTACGCTATCTCACTTTTGCTCCGATGTCAAATCTTTTTCTGAACACAGGCGTATTAACAGTACAAATTCGCTTAGATGAAAAGTATATTAAACTAGAAACATTTAAAAAATTTTAATTTGCGACATTTACTCTTAATATTATTGTAATACTACATATATGTTTTGTTACTTTATTGTGTTGTAATACTCTAATGGTTTTTTTTCACTTAGGATCACGCTACAATTTCACTATTTTAGTAGTAATTTCCTCTGCTTCCAGTACTCCTTCATAGGATCACTGTGCTGCTGCCGTTGTTCAAGCTCGGTTGTCCAAGCTCTTCCGGTCTTTGTAGCTCATCTCTCGTGCTTGAAACCCTTGCAAATTGTGTATACTCTTTCGAAACGTATCCCTTTCCAACATTTTGGCCTCTGGGATGTTAGATCATTCAAGGTCTTTCCGAGTTTCTTTAATTCATGATGTAATTGGTTTTTTGTTCCAGCAGTAGTCAAATAACTGCTTGGTTAATCTGGATTTGTCTAATCTGTACCCAAGAAATATTAGCCTCCGTTTCCTCATGGTCGCAGATTTTTTTTCTACATTATGGTAGACTTCGACGTTGCTCCGAAGCTTCCCTCCGGTTTCCGTCTAGATAGGGCCGATGATTTTCCGGAAAATTCTCCTTTCAGGAGCCTCCAGTTTCAGGACCTCCAACTTCTCTAGCCTGTAGTTCATTGAAAGACATTCACAGGCGTACAGGCATTATGTTTGACTATAGTGTCGTAGTGCCTTATTTTGGCCTTCCAGGAAATGCATTTCTTGTTATAGATGTTTTTGTAAGCCCATACGCTCTTTCCATTTTTGAGATTCTATCGCCAACCGCAGCTTTCTCTAGACCATTGTCCTGTATCGTTTCTCCGAGATATTTAAATTTCTTTACTCTCTGAATCCGCCCTATCTCCGTTTCAAGGAAATTTGGTCCTTGTGCGTCATTTATCATGAATTTTCTTTTCTTACTGGTGTCCCGTCTTACTGGCGATTTATCCTAAGAGGTTAATCTGAGTGATCGCTTCCCTTGGACTATCCGAGAGTATCGCAAAGTCACCTGCAACGGCCAAACAATTGACTTGTTATGAATTTTCTCCTGATTTCCTTCAAAAGATTTCCTTCCTGAAATTCCTCCTGATTTCCTCGCTAAGCAGATTGGGATTATTCCTTCATTTATGAGCTTTGAGTTCCACATTCGTACGATCTTTTCCAGGATGCAGTTGAATAGTATTCGTGAAAGTCCGTCGCCTTGTCTTACACCCGTCTTGATTTCAAACGGCCGGGACAGTTCTCCCATGAACTTCACTTTGGATTTTGTGTCTGTTAATGTATCATTGATTACGTTTGCCAACTTGGGTTTCACCCCAAATTCTCGAATGATACCGTCCAGTGTTTCTCTGTCCACCGAGTCAAAAGCCTTTTTGAAATCTATGAAGATACTACAAATTTTTAAGAGATCAGATTCTATGGCGGATTATTGATTTCAAGTTGAAAATCTGCTCTGCACAGGAGCGACCTTTTCGGAACCCTCCTTAGTACTCCCCAAGTTGTTTATCAAAGGTCTCCTCTATTCTATTCAGGAGTATCTTTGAGAGGATTTTATAGGCGACTGGAAGTAAGGAGACGCCTCTATAGTTATTGACGTCCTTCTTGTCCTCTTTCTTATAGAGGGGTGAATCAACGTTGTTTTTTCCACTATTCCTACCATTCTTCTTGTATCTGCTCTGTCTCCCATATTGTCTGAAATATTTGGTGTAGGTCGTCCAGGATTTCCGATTCCGCCTATTTCAACATTTCTGCCGTTGTCGAGTTTTCGCCACTAGCCTTGTTATTTTTCAGACTTCCTACGGTATTCTTGATTTCTTCCCTCGCTGATGGTAAGTCCTCTCCTTGGTCCTCCAGTGGCGGCAGAGGTTCTTATTTGAAGGTCGGTGGTGGGCAGTTTAAAAGGTTATCAAAATACCTTGCAAGTATCTCGCTGTTTTCTTGGTTGTTCAAACCGATTTTTCCGTGTTCATTTCTGAAGGTCATACTTGGTGATTGGTATCCTTCGAGTTTGTTCTTAAAGGTCTCATAGAAATCTCTGGAGTTGTTTCTGGTGAAATTAGTTTCGAGGTTTTCTCCAACTGTGTCTTCTCTCAAATGATCGTTTTGACAGTCGAAATACTACATTGTATGTGTCTTCTTCCTTTGACGCCTGAATTGATCCAAGTGTACCATCTTCCTGGAACCATATTCTCCATTTCTCAGATCTTTCTTCGAGAGCTTCCTCGCATGCTTCATTCCACCAGATTTCTTGTTTCCTTTTTGCCAGCCCTAGTGTCTTCTTCGCGGCACCATTAATCCTCGCGCTGAGGTCTTGCCAGCTCTTCGTATTGACGGTGTGGATTTATTCTCTAATGTTCTTAATGACAACTTCTCTAATGGTGTATATTTATATAATATTTTTTTGTTTCTAAAGTTCAAAATTTTTGATACTTATATAATATTTGATACTAACATTTAACTTATAACCATATTTTTTAAATATTTTATATTGGTTCACAACAAAATTGTTTATATTTTTATAGTTTATACATTTTTTGTATAAAACTAATAAATATGGCAAAGAACAACTGTGTTTTTGTAGCTTTTTAAAAACTCAAAATACCGGTATCAATACCGGTATTCCGGAACAACGTTTAAAAAATAGCGAATAACGGTATTGTAGTTTTGGTCCGGTATTGCAATCACTAAATTCAATCTACACAAGCAATCCTTTGTTCAATCGGCCACAACTCCATTTTCAAAAAAACTTCAAAAAAGGTTCACTGAATATTAGACAGTTAAAATTATGGCCAGTAGGTCATTACTTCTTTTGGTTTTTATTAAGTAAAAACAGGACACTCTTAATTTGTCACCATTTATTTAGACAAAAAGTTCAAAAATTCTATAAATAGAAGCGTGGAGCGCCATATTGAAGTTTTCACGCTTTTATTTATAGTCAACATAAGTTGTTTAAAGTTTCAAGCTGATTTGATTTTATTATCTTTGATCAGCTAACCACGTTATTGCTTAGCACAAAGGGTATCCTACATTGATCCATTGCTGACCCGGATTAATATAAATTAATTAAAAATGTTTCATTAAAGTAAAACTAATTATCTAAAGTATTAAAATATTTCAATGTCATCCAGTACTGAGTCGTTTAAAGTTGTTTAAAGTTTCAAGCTCATCGGGAAGTTAGATCAAAATCGATTGCAAAAATCCCTCCGGACGGACAAGAGAACAGACTGACGAGAAAGGAGTATTTCCTCAATAAGCAAATAAAACAAACTGGAACAAAACTTAACAAACTAATAGCATTTATAAAAATAGTCTAAAATCGATGTCATTATTTTCGAATCCAAAAAATTTTACAAGTCGCTTTAATTTAAGATTTTACATGTATGGCTCTGAGGTTAGTTTGAATTTACTACCTAATCTTGACAAGGGTTTTCTTAGATCAGAGCCTTAATTTTATACCTGTCCGAAGCGCAAAAAGGCTAAATAATAGATGATTTCTACACTGAGATAAACTGGACAGGTTACAAAAGTATTTAAACGATTTGTTAGATTAAAAATATTTAGAGAAAAAAAAAACACTTACAGAACGGCGAGAGGATTTATAGAATGAAATTTTCAATAGTATATCTGGTTTAAAGGAAAATTTCCAAAATAAATCAAAATCGAATATATAAACGTACAAGTAGAAATAAATAAACGTACAAGTAGAAATTTTATTAGATTCATTATGCACATTTGTTTTTGAAGTAAAACTTCTTCAGGTTCCTGTGACTTGGGAATAACTCCGATCTATTTTCAATAGGAAATGACGCTGACTGACGAAAATAATGTTAGCTTGAGTCATATCATCACAGCGAAATCATAGATGTCGCTCTTTAACAGATCCAACAATTTGACCTTGACTTTGACAAAATTGTAGTGACAAATTGTGTGACAAAAGTAAAGCTACTTTAGTAATTCAGGTTTTTTTTTCTAACAGCAATAACATTGAGTAAAGTCTAGACTCTGCTTAGGCATGTTTGTTTTTGAGAATTTTAAATTTTGTAGAAATTGATCAATAGATAAAACTATAAATGTGTTTTCATGAATGTCACTTTTTAAAGCAAAACTAAAAGTTTTAAACTAAAACTTCTTCATTGAGTGACTATATAATAATTATTATTATGTTATTTATTAGTATTTTATTTAAGTTTAATAAGTTTAATCCTATTAGTAATACGTGCCACAACCGTCAAAGATGTTCTACTTCAAATTGGTGGTTAAAGGTGGTTATTGGTGGTTAAAAATTGCTCATTTTTATAATCTATTCTTGTAAAAAAGATATTTCTGAAGTTATGGCAATACAAGGCAGGATCAGTCAGATATAGACAAGACTGAACTACATCAAACTGAACAAAACTTTTCAACAGAACAAATCTATATCTAACAGGCAAATCTAACAACAAAAGGTTGAAACCAAAGAATATATTTTGATTGTAAAATTGCTCTGTTTTATGGGCTGTAATTTCAGTCACATGAAGAAATTTGTTTAAATTTTACAAGATATTTAAAATTTATGTGTTTTAGAAGTTTGTTTGCACTCACTCAAGATGACAAATTGAAATCCATCAAATCTTCAAGGCTTTAAAATAAGACTTTAAATAAATATATAAAAGAAAAAAAAAACTTAAAATTCAACACTGAAGCCGTAATAAAATTTAAACAAATTATTCTACAGATATCTCATATAAAACATTTCTAGTCAAGGCTAACAACACGCAGACACAAAACTAAACTTTAAATTAACCAACATTCGTTTAACAAAAATAGAAAAATCTAATCGTCGTGTGCAATTAAATCGATTGTTCAATGATATAATAAAAATAAATTTTAATACAATGGACTATCGCCTCTCCGTTTAAATAAATTATCGTAATTAATTATTAAACGAAACGGGAAAACGCTGGTGTTTAAAGCATTGCGGGAGTATTATAAATAATAAATTAACAAATAGCGCTAGGTGAGTCAGCGAAAAGATATTAAAACTAAATAAATAAATAAATAATTGTTGCTAAAACGCGGAGGAATTAATGAGTGTGTTGAGGAGTAGATGGGATAGTTATGCTGCTTTCACGCAGTCTTTGGCGTTTCGTTAAACTTTCAAAATTAAACAAACTATAAAATGTTTTTTATAAAAAAAAAAAAATTATTTTTAAAATAATTTTGTTTTTCATTACCACTGATAATATTTTCTTATATCAACTGGAATTTTTCGTTCTAAAAGCTGTTTATATTACGTTTTTATTATTATTATTATTTAGTTGTAATTGACTTGTCTGTAATTTCTTTTTTGGGATAAATCTGTTGACGGTGTAAAGGAGGTTTCGTTCGGAAGATACTTTAGTTTTCTTTAGAAAGTTTTGTGGTCGCAGCCTTAGGCGCTAAATATCTAGTAGAAATGGTATTGAAATGAAACTATTCTGTGTAAAATTTTAAACTTTTCGTTCGTTTGTTTTACTAACCCACAACTAAAGAAATTACTAATCAAATTAATTTTTGTGAATTCATTTATTAGTTCTCATAAATTATTGTTAGACATAAACTAAATGTTTTCTTTTCCATTAACTAATGTGGGTCGAGGGGAGTTAGTCCTTAATCTATTTCCCCACATTATTCATGCAAATAGGTCCAGTCCCTGTATTAGGTCTAGGAGTCTATATACCATGTTCTTCACAGGGATATCCTTTGCTGTAGTGTTAAACTCGTGTCTCCTACGTGCAATTGCTTCGCAATGGAGTCTTCCTCATTCTCCCCGTAGCATAGTCTGCCTAATGGTTCATCTACTCAGATATCCATTTTGTGCATATGTCATCTTCGTAGAGGTTAGTGTCCTATGAGACAACCTGCCAGAATTTAAATCTGTCTCCATGATAGTTGCAGTATTTCAGCAGTAGAAGCGTCCGATAAATTTTATAGCATTCGTTTGTCCCATTCATTTTGTCCCATTGTATCCGCTGTTTCGTTGCTACCCATTTGCAGATTTTGTTCCGGGACGTGATTTTAATAATGTAGGAGTCCCTGTTAGCACTGATGTTTGCTATGTTAGCTTCATATTTTGATAACCTGTTCGCCATTTCGTTTCAACCAGTCCTATGTGGCTCGGTACCCAAGCAAGTGTGACCTTGTGTTTCGTCAGGGCCTTAAAGTCCTGAAGGCAGTTCAACGTTGTTTTAGATTTAATTTCACGGAACGCTAAACCAATAATAGTAAAAACCTGACTGTCCGTCAAAATGCGGCTGTTTCTACTTGTGTAGTTTTTTAGAAGTAAGGGGTGCCTTGGGCTTTGGCTTTAGGATAAGGGGTGGTTTGGGCAGACAAAAATTAACTGGAAAAAATAAATACATTTAGAAGCACTTCCTGTGAAAGATGGAAGAGCTCAGACTCCTCGTATCCTTGCTTGGAGAGATACACATCTGTTGGAAGGTAGAAAGGGAGGCCAAGATGGAACCTCCGATCCATACGGAGTATTTCCTTTTTGGTGAAGCGATCATCTTCATCTTCATAGTAGATGGAGCCAAGGCGGTTATGTCCTTCTTCATACGGTCGGAGATACCTAGGTACATGGCGGTACCTCCAAACAAGACAGTGTTGACGTACAAGTCCTTACGGATTTCAATATCGCACTTCATCGGTTTGCAGGTGTTTTCATGGAAACCGCAAGCTTCCATTTTAAAGCAGGATGGTTGGAAGTGAGCCTCTGGGCAACGGTAACGTTCGTTTCCAAATTTGATTACTTAATCGTTAGGTAATATGTAGCTCTTCGCCAAGGAACTAGAGCTAGCATCGGTGGCCATTTCTTGTTCGAAGTCAAGGGCGACTTGGAACAAGAATTGGTCACCAATGCTTCTTCAATAGCAAAGTTTTTCTTAGATGTCACGTTCGGTAAGGATCTTTCCTAAGGTGATTACTTGATCCTTTGGTATTCTCTCTCTCTCTTCTCCAAGGAACTAGCAGCGGTGGCCATTTCTTGTTCGAAGTCGAGGGAACAGATTTTCTTAGATGTCACGTTCGGTAAGGCTCTTCATGAGGTAATCGATCAAATCACGACCAGCCAATTCCAAACGGTGGATGGCATGGGACAAAGCATAACCTTCAAAGATTGGTACAGTGTGAGATACACTATTTCCGGAATCCAAAACGATATCGGTGGTACGACCAGAAGCGTACCAGGAGAGTACAGCTTGCATGGCGATATACATCCGCTTTATTGAAGGTTTCGAACAAGATTTATGTCATCTTCTCAAGCTTAGCCTACTCTGTAGTTCTGTTTCTGCTCTTTAGTTCTGTTTCTGCTCTGTAGTTCTGCTTGTGTAGTTCATCTTTAGATTATCACGGGCATAGATCATAACGGTGTGTATTTTCGTTTGGAATATCGTGGGAAATGATACCAGGGGTACAGATAAACTGCACCCCAGGGATGGTCCGTAGATTCATACGCTAGTTCCACTGTCCTTTTTGGAGGCGTCCAGCCCAGCTTGACACGTGTTTGGTGTTTTAACTTCCGTCGAACGTAGTTGTGTTTTGAAGGTTAAATCGTGCGATAGCCTTTTTGGCATTGACCTCCCTCAATATTTACGTTTGGTTCTGATATAACATCGGTTATCGTCGTGTGCCTTGTCAGAGCCTGACCTCGCCAAAGCCTTCGATGTACCATTACATTTGCATCTAAAGGCTGGCCTCTTTGCCTCACCCATGATAAAGTTATCCGGGAGAAGAAGGCCTATCATCGCCTCCAGAGCTGCAGTTGGGGCAGTTCTCACCGACCCGGTAATTTCTAAGCAATCTAATCTTTGAACATTAGAGGGTTACTTTATGGCCCTCATTTATTAAAGTTCAAGTCTTTTAGTTTTTGATTTGTTAAGTTTAGTTTGATAACTGAGAATTGGTAAAACCATACTACATTATAGATAATCATATACATATATATATATATATATTTATATATATATATATATATTTATATATATATATATATATATATATATATATATATATATATATGTTGTATTGTTTTCTCGGGGATTCCGCGTTGATGCTGAGGCTTGGAAAGGCTCTGAAAAGAACCGGATTCTCGACGTTTCGGCGAACTAACATTCGCCATTCTCAAGATATATATATATATATATATATATATATATATATATATATATATATATATATATATATATATATATATATATAAATATGTGTTCATATTTGCTTATTTCATTAAATAAATCCACAGTGTCTTTTAATGCCTCTCTATCAATTTTATTAAGTATAAACTCTGGTAAACCAGCTGCAGTAAGATCTACCAACGTACCTGAATCAATTGATCTTCTCATATCTAATAAAAGTTTTTCTTTTCTTATTGCGTAGTCCAACAATGAACCATCTTTGTATTTGTATAATAGTGCATAAGTGACTGGATTCCAACCTTTGTTTACAAATGTTTCACAAAACTTGTTTTTCCAAATTGTCCATTTTGAATATTTTGTTAATTTTATAATCATAGAGCTGTACCAATCTATGCAAGGTTTATCCATGAACAATCTGAGAATATCAATTTTTTGTTCATCCTCCTTTACATCAAAGCGTGTACATTCTTTTTCAAAAATATCTATCCATTGATCTGCATTAGTATTCTTGCTTGTAAATTTCTCAATCACAAATTTCTCCGATATTTTCTTCAGGTTTTGCTCTCCCCTTACCTGTGTATTTTCAACTAATTTTTCTAGGATTTTCAAAGTATTTTTATCATCTAAATCAGAGGCAGCAACAGGTTTATCTGTAATTTCTTCTAAAATTTGGTCTGCAAACTTCATATTACCGTAGTCATCCATGTAAACTTTCTTTAGTTCCTCTGTCAATCCTATCCAAACTTTTCTAAATTGGTGTCTCTTTTTTAAGCTGTTTTTCACCAAATTGTAGACGGTTGTTTCCACCACCTCCTTGTGATGAATTATTTGTTGAAATTCATCTGGTATTGCAAATGTTGTATTATCCTCGGTGGTAATTGACGTTATAACCATCACATTTGATCTTCCACCATCACCCGATGGTTTAATCATAAATTCAAAACGCAACCTCTCCATTCTATTTATTTATATATTTAATATATCTCATAAACAAAATTGTCGTTTTATAAGATATTATTTTTATATGTATATTTATATGTATATATGTATATATATATATATATGTATATATATATATATATGTATATATATATATATATGTATATATATATATATATGTATATATATATATATATGTATATATATATATATATGTATATATATATATATATGTATATATATATATATATGTATATATATATATATATGTATATATATATATATATGTATATATATATATATATGTATATATATATATATATGTATATATATATATATATGTATATATATATATATATGTATATATATATATATATGTATATATATATATATATGTATATATATATATATATATGTATATATATATATATATATGTATATATATATATATGTATATATATATATATGTATATATATATATATGTATATATATATATGTATATATATATATATATATGTATATATATATATGTATATATATATATGTATATATATATATGTATATATATATATGTATATATATATGTATATATATATATATATATATATATATATATATATATATATATATATATATATATATATATATATATATATATATATATATATATATATATATATATATATATATATCTATATATTTATATGTATATCTATATGTATATGTATATGTGTAAAGAATTTTGTTAGTTTTGGTTTTATATTTTACCGCGCTGGACGGGTAAAGGTTTTTTAAGGTTACGTTCAGAAAACACATGTTAAGAAAAATGTTTAGTTTCATGAGTTATAATAATAGTATTTATAGTGTATAATAATAATAATAGATAGGATTGAAGATAGAGGGAATTAAGGAATAAACGTTATTGTCGTTTCTTTATTTTTAGGTATGATATATAGTGTATATAATGTAGAAAATAATATTTATATTAAATCTTTATTTTTAGAGCAACACAACATTGTTTTTGTTACCTAATTCCCAAGAACAATAAAAATAATATCTTGTATATGTATATGTATATGTATATGTATATGTATATGTATATGTATATGTATATGTATATGTATATGTATATGTATATGTATATGTATATGTATATGTATATGTATATGTATATGTATATGTATATGTATATGTATATGTATATGTATATGTATATGTATATGTATATGTATATGTATATGTATATGTATATGTATATGTATATGTATATGTATATGTATATGCATATGTATATGTATATTTATCTGTATGTGTATCTGTATGTGTATATGTATGTGTATGTGTATATGTATATGTACATATATATATATATATATATATATATATATATATATATATATATATATACATATATATGACGCGTTGTAGACGCGTTTGGTGATTTATATCTCATCAGTACAGCTTTGCTTTTACGAACAACAATTTGTAAACTACTTTCTTGAAACACATCTGGATGATTAGGGATAAATATTTTTAATTTGACATTTCGTGAGAGAGACATCAACTTAGCGGGTTATTGATTTAAATGATAATTTAGAATTGGTAAAACCATACTACTTTATAGATAATCATATAAACTTAATCAAGTCGGAACACAGCCTGAATTTATAAACATATTTAACCTTTCCGGAGCTCTATAATACTATATTTCTGGTTTTTGTAGAGTGCCACGAAGGTGGGCTGAAGGCTATAAAATAACTGACAAATTTCTCATGAGATTTGCTTTTGGTAGTCCTAAAAAGACTCATTAGTATTATATAGCTCCGGAAAGGTTGAATGTATTTATATATTCAGGCTGTGTTCCAACTTAATTAAATTTAGTTTGGTTTAATAATGTTTTATCAATTTATTTATTTGTAGCTTTAATCTTGATTTAATTATTTAAAAACATAAAATACATCTAGTGGTAATATAAATCTTTTGTCTTTATCAGATTGTCAAGTATTTAATAATTGAACTGAATTTGTTGTTTTGAAACTTTGGAAATCTTTTTGAAATGCAACTTTCAAAGGATTTTTAGACAGGAAATTGTTAAATAGTTTTCTTTTCTTTAATTTATTGCTGGTTATGTTAAAGAAAATGTGTCAAATAGGTCAAAATTATATATGTAAATAAATAAACTCAAGTTCAAGTAAAAATTGTATTACATTGTAATACAAAATTGAGTAGAAATTAACTCTTTTGATTTGCATATTTTCTGCAGTTTATTCTTTAATTTATTCCTTCATTACATTATTGTTGGTTCGTTTCGCTACGTAGAAGATTCTTTATATTTTTCAAAAACTTGTTTTTAATTATGTGCCTAAATTGACGCCTACCAAAAATATTACTAAAATCTTTAAAATAGTTTCCAAATCAAGGTCAAAATTCAATTCAATTCAATTCATTTCAACCGATGTAGAAATAAAAATGTTTTGAATATTAAATTGCAGCTTTTTTTAATTTAACATAAATTGGTAGTAACTGTATTTTTTAGGACAATTTAAAGAGTCCTTGTCATCTAGTCCTTATTATCACAACTTAAAAATCCAAATTCATTTTCGGGATTGAGAATAAGAAGTTTTTCAAAACATTTGTTCAAGATAGAAGTTTAATAATTGACAATAAATTGCTTTTTAATTTTTGTTTTCTCTACCAATGTTGATATCGGGATATTTCAACTCTACAAACACTGCGGCCAAGTGGCCTATTTTATTTTTTACACATTTCCGATGTTCATTCATTAGATGTTGGATTCCGATTTACAGACATGTGTGTGTGAGAAGTACGGCAGTTGCTTCCCCCCTTTGAAATTATAGTTCCGAATATATCTTGTCCCATTTGTCATTTCTAATGAAAGTTAGAAGTTTCCTTTTTCTCATTTGTCATTTCTAATGAAAGTTAGAAGTTTCCTTTTTCTCCCCTAGTCACGGCTTTATTATATGGTACCAGTACAAGGTATGATATGGTACCAGTACAAGGAATGTACCGCCTCTCATCTTTGATTTGGTACAATTACTGCCCCCATCAATGCTATGGTACTAGTACAAGTACAGTACTGCCCCTTTTTATTGCTTGTACTAGGTTGTCGAAGGTTGCTTCCTCCCTCCATGATACTGTGTTTCCCCAGCTTTATGATACGGTACTAGTACAAGGAGGGAGGTACAATCCTTGTACTAGTACCGTATCATAAAGCTGGGGAAATACAGTATCATGGAGGGGGGATATGGTCTCGTCTTTGATATGGTAGCATTACTGCCTTTATCATTGGTGTGGTACCAGTACAAGTATAGTACGGCCCCTTATCATTGCTTGTGCTAGTTTGTCGAAGGTTGCTTCCTCCCTTTTCATAGTCTATATTATATGCTCTCATTGCCTATCATTGTTAGGTTCGAAAAATGTTTCTGTCGTGTGAATAGGCTTGTCATATTTTCTCTCTGTAAAGGTGGTATGTTCGTATACAGATTTGTTTTATTGTAACAAATGCTGTCGGACATCGCTCTCGGTTTGAACCTGGCCTTTTTAATAATCGATAATAATCACAATAAACTTTTAGTTAATCGAGGAAAATTGCTTTTGAAATTTACAAATGTTGTATGGTGTTACAGATATTATAAATAATATTAGCTTTAGCTTTATTACATTAATTCTGACCAGTTTTCAAATTACTGTATAATATTATATGAGTAAATATTATAAAAGTAAAATTTTTTAAATAATTATAAATAATATTTTTCATATAAGCTTTTTCACAAAAACTTATAATAAATATGAATTTATTATTACTAATAACAATGAAACTAAGACGAAACCGATAAAAACACTTTTAATTTAAGGTTTCTACTTTAACAAACCGCCCGTCTCATCCAAAACTTTTCATATTTTCTTATTCAGCAATTTCGTGAAAACTATGTTATAAAAAAACGTTCAAATACAAATATTTCTTAAAAACAAACTTAAAAAAATTGTTTGTCGTGGATTTAACAAGATATCATCTGCTAATTTCCAAGAAAAGTTGCAACGGACATATTTGTTACAAAGATATTTGCTCTACGTCTTGATAATTAACTTTCCAAACTATGCAGTACACGTTACATCAAATATCCTTTATGCCCCCTACATCCTAACTTTGATAAGAAAGAAACGTAAACTCTATAGAACCTAGAAATACACAGATGACAGAGCAGCGAAAACGGAAATTATAACATACATTTACTGATTTGCCAATTCCTGACAGATAAATGGCTCTCGGTTTGTAAAGAAATCGAAAAAGGCGAAGGAAAAGAAAAACACTTTTAATAAACGACCTTCCCCGAAAATTTCGAAAACTCTTTTAACCCATCCACCTCCCTAAAGTGATCATTTTGACAATAATAACTTCAACAGAGGAGACCATCTTATGATATTATACTTTTTATTATACTTTTCATTATAAACTGTCGATAATAAACACAGTTTTTAAGAAAAAAGAGAATCGTAGATGGACGTGGATGTCACCTGAACAAAAAACGAAATTGAATTTATAATGACAGTCAACCCCAAACTAATAACAAATATCGAAGTACTAAGCACACAGTTTCCTTCAAATCACAGGCTATTAAGAGCAACAGTGCCGTTAAGCCACCCAACTAAGAGCAGGAAAAACTTTGGAACATCAACATTCCGAAAACGGACATCGAAATTAAAAACTATATCGCAAATCTAGAAACAAACTTTAAAAACAAAGAAGGAAAAACTAATATCCAAACCTACTACAACTTCCTGGAAGAAAGCATAACGCACAACCGAAAATCATGCAAAGAAACTATATTAACACAAAATATTCAGCGAAGAAATTAATCGATTAATCAAAAGACGTTAACACATACAAAGCATAAAAACAAAAACAAGAAAAATGAACTACTAATAAACTCTATGTTAGTAGAATCTATAAAGAGACTAACTGTTTCATCGATGAAATCCATGACTAGATGCACCCAGCAGTCTTGAGAGGTTGATGTTTTATTGTTGTTGTCAACTTTCGTTTTCGAAAATTATTTTTGATAAAACAATCGCTTTTTGAAATAAAGAAAATAACATGCAATAATTCGATTAGATAGGAACAAAATTGTTTTCACTTACTTTTGTTTCAGATTGTCCAAGCACTTTCTCAATTATTTGCAGATATTTGGTGTGCACCCTTCGCTTATAAATTTCTTCGTTACCCGTTCCCACGCGTCAGCTTTTTGTTTCAAATCAACAGCACTCGTTTTTTTTGCAGTCGATTGCGCTTTCTTCTAATATTAGCTGAGCTATGTCATGTCATGTTATGTTATGTTATGTTGTTATGTTATGTTATGTTATGTTATGTTATGTTATGTTATGTTATGTTATGTTATATTATGTTATGTTTGTTATTTTATGTTATGTTATGTTATGTTATGTTATGTTATGTTATGTTATGTTATGTTATATTATGTTATGTTATGTTATGTTATTAGTACAAAGATGAATAAAATCAAAGTAACTTGGATTTTTGGTGGGCACAGTCTGATGTTTGCAACCATGTTGAGGAGTGTGTAGGGAGGTTGAAGACATGGTTATAAACATCAGTTGTTAACTTGTGAAGGTTTTGGAATTCTTGTTTGTGCAGATTAGATTAAGGCTTGTGTTTGCGACTTTTATTTTTTCAGTGTTTTGTAATTTGAATTGTCTTAATAGTTATGGCTAATATACCAAATATTCCTATATGAGTGGAATTTCTTGAAACGTTCCGAGAGCAGCCTGACTTGTGGAAAGTAAAGTCTGAAGTTTCTAAAGATCGGAGCAAGAAAAAGATTGCCATGGAAAAATTGTTACTCCTACTTTTGGCATGAGTTGTTGGATACCTGCTAGTTTTCTCGTTCCATTTCCTGCTGCTTCGGTTATGCGCGCCATATAGGATAGCCTTTTATCAAATAATATTCCGAGGTATTTGAGATTTTCTTTCGGAGTTATTATTGCCTCTTCCACTTTAAATGTTACGGGGCTAAGTTCCGAGAGTTTTTCGGGTCCGAGTACCCGGACTCGGACTCGGCGAGTCCAAGGGAAAATACCCGGTAACCAACACCCTATCTAATTCTCGACGAGTCTCGGGTTTTGAATGTTCGGCCTTGTCTGAATGTTTTCAAAGACAACTCTTTCATATGCGCTTTCTCCTAGGCCCTCTCGTTCAATGTGTAGCCTAGGTACTTAAACTCTCTTACTCACACTATTGTTCCCCCTTCCCACTTCCATTCCTTCTCCTCATTTTTCCCATTCCTATTACTAAACACCATCACTTTCGTTTTCTCCACATTCACTTCTATGTTTTTCTTCCTCACATAGCTCCCTAGGCTTTTCATCATTTCTTTCATCTCCCCTGCTATCTTTACCACCACTACCACATCATCCGCGAAGGCCAGGCTCCATACTTTTTCTCTACCTATCACACACCCTCCCGCTTGCGCCTTCTTAAACATTGTTTCCATTTCTGCCACATATATCGTATATAATAAGGGGCTAAGGGGACATTCTTGTCTTATTCCTTTTGTCGTCCCGAACCAGTCGCTCACTTTCTCTCCCACTCTCATTTTGCTTATTGTTTTTCCATACATCTCTTCTACCCTGGCTATCAACCACCTATCTACTCCGCATTCTCCCATGCATTCAAAAATTTTCTCTCTATCCACTCTGTCAAACGCCGCCTTGAGAGCTATGAATAATGCACAGACTCTTGCTCTGGTATGTCTTAAATACTTATATTTGAGTTTAGGTGAGTTTATTTTTGCTAGTACATTTACATGCATTTTATTATACATATAAATAATGTAAATACTTACGCAATATTTTAGTTTAACATCAACTTTGTTTGGTAGTTTAACGGCAAGTTTAGCGTACAGTATCCCTTGCTTTACCACACGGATGAACACGAAAAATCGTGTTGTTGTTAAAATTGTGAGAAAGAAAGAAAGACGGATTAGATCCGGACCGGGCCCGAAAAATAATCGTCGGCTCGACTCGGACTATAAGTTAAAACCCTATAAGTTCCGTTAGGCCTGTGAGGAGGACCGCTTCAATTTTTTCCGCTCAGGTTCTTCGATTTCATCCACGTGCTGACCATTTTTGTAGCTTGATTTCAACCTTTGTTATGTTCTTGCTGTGTCAACTAGTGCGATATCCTCTGCCAAGCCATTTACGGTGGCCCCCAAAGGTAGGCATTCTCATAATAAGTTCTCCGTCTATAGCACGTCCCACAGGATGGGTCCTAGTATCGAAACCTGTGGGAAATATACTTATACATTATCAAATCTTAACTCATCATTTTTAAATTCTTCGTAGAAACTCTACACCAATCAATAAACTGAACAAAAGCAACGTGCAACTGATACTAATGTTTTCAACTTGGTTGTCTAGTGTGTGAGCAAGAACCTCAATCTTGTTGACGACAAGGTTGATGACTACGTTGCTAGTGTATTGGGCCCTTAAAGGGCCCCAAAGGGCTTATTCAACTTTGTACACAACCTAAAATGTTGTCTTCAATCAACCCATACATTACTAAACCTTGTCGTCAACACAGCAAGTTGGCGACAAGGTTGTTAACTAGGTTGCTAGTGTATCACGCAATCAAATATCCCTAAAATATCCCCTCCTTCTGGAAGGGAGAGCCGACTTGTGACTATGAAACAAGGACGCCTGAGAGTTTCAAGGAAGCCTTCATCAAGGCGTCCTGAGATAAGAAGAGACTATGAAAACGGGTATAATAAATCGATAAGAAAGGATTACAGTAAATAGTACTTTTAAAGTTGTATATTTACTGTAGTCCTTTCTTATCGATCTATTATACCCGTAATCGTAGTCTCTTCTTATCTCAGGACGCCTTGATGAAGGCTTCCTTGAAACTCTGAGGCGTCCTTGTTTCATAGTCACAACTCCAGAAGGAAGGGATATTTTAGGGATATTTGATTGCTTGATACACTAGCCATAACTTGCCAACAAATTTGGTTGATTGAAGACAACATTTTAGGTTGAGTACAAAGTTGAATAAGCCCTTTGGGGCCCTTTAAGGGCCCCATACACTAGAAACGTAGTCATCAACCTTGTCGTCAACAAGATTGAGGTTCTTGCCACCACACAGAAAACATGGATACAAAAACCTAAGCAAAACTCAGAAGAAACAAAATCAAGAAAAGACCTTGTCAACCATGCAACAAACTTCCATAAAGATCTATACCTGAAAAGAAACAACAACGAAATCGAAATTGTAGACGAACATCCAACCAACAGCATCAAACCAATCCAAAACTCTGAAGTATATAAACACATAAAACGGTTAAAAGCTGAAAAGAGCCCTGGCCCAGATGGGATAAGTAATTGAAGCTCAAATTTTCTATCATTTTAAAATTTTCTAGAGCACCTATCCTAATACAACACCTATCACAACTATTTAATATGGTATTGGATACAGAAACCGTCCCAAGCCAATGCTGCAATTCGGACATAATTCTACTCGTCAAAAAAGACAATCCACTTGAAATAGGTAACTATAGGCCCATAAGCCTTCTAGCAAGTACATACAAATTGTTTTCATCAATACTTCTAAAAAGAATAACACAAGACATAGACAAACTTCAGCTAAAAAAACAAGCAGGGTTCAGATCAGCAAACAGCACAGCGGACCACATACAGACTCTGGAGCAAGTTATAGAAAAATATCGAGAGTATAATAGACCTAGATGTATATGATCTTTATAGATTATAGTAAAGCCTTTGATAGCATCAGCTACTGTTCAATCTGGAACGCACTGCAATTAAAAAGTGGATCAAAAATATATTAACATACTGAAATATATTTACACAAACAGTACGAGCTAGGTTAAGCTAGAAGTCAGAGGAAGGGAAATAAACATCGAACGAGGAGTCAGACAAGGAGATCCCTTGTCACCAAAGCTCTTCATAGCAGTGCTAGAAAATATATCTCGAAAACTAGATGGGTCTAAGAAAGGAGTGCGAATCAATCGACAATACCTAAACCATCTAAGATTCGCCGAAGACATAGTCATAATAACCGAAACATCTAGTGATCTGGAGGAAATGATGAGGTCACTGAATCACGAAAGCTCAGAAATTGGTTTACTAATGAACGCGGAAGAAGTAGCACGAAGAACGTTAGGAAGAAATAACACGAAGAACGTTAGGAAGAAGTAACACGAAGAAGCAACAATGTGGAAAAAGTTCTGATTAGGAATTTTAAAAGGGAACTACATTTTACATTTACTAAAGGTAGTATTTGATACATGTCTCTTACTATGCTAACTTTACGGCTGCCAGACTTGGGTTTATACCAATATAGTCAAACAAAAAATTAAATTTATCCAAACGGCTATGGAAAGGAGCATGCTGAAGCTCAGTAAAATAGACAAAGTAAAAAACAAACATATCAGGCAAAAAATAACCGATGCTCTAACACATGCTCTCAGATTAAAATGGAGGTAGGCTGGACACATAACTCGTTTCACGGATAAAATATGGACCATAGAAACTACAGGATGGAAAGGTCCACAGGGAAAGAGGAATGCTGGTAGACCTATAAGACATTATGCAGGTGTCAGGAAATGACTGGACAAATACAGGTAACGTCGGGGATTTGTGGAAAAAGCTGGAGGAGGCCTTTGCCCAAAAAGGGGTCCATATTTCATTAACAGAAGACTAATCATACTTACAATATACAATTTTACGCAGCAATTTTAAGCAGATTTACTAATACATTATACAACATTTGAAATGGAACTCTTCAACTTTTTTTTTAATTTTAACTTCAACAGAGTAAAATGCGGGTTGAATAACTTCTTCAACTTTGATAGTAAGGAAATAGACGAAATAACATATGACGAATTCGTAACTGCCCTCCTCCATTAGAAAGTAGCTTAACTAGGAGAGTAATATACTCTCCTTCCAGTTTTAGCTAAAATCCTCGTGCATGCCCTCAAATCCAGACTATGAAATATCCTATCAAACACCATCCCAAAATATCAATTTGGATTTAAACCCTCCCACTCCACTGCCCTTTATTCGTCCTTACCAATAACTTTCAGGCTTCCTAACTTCAATACAAACATTCAGTTGCCCTATTCCTTGACATCACTAAAGCTTTTGACAAATTGTTGCACGCCGGACACGTCTACAAAATGCATCAACTAAATATTCCCCCGTATCACCTCAACTTAACTAAGCATTTCCTTGAAGACAGATCCTACCAAATCAAAATATACAACGAACTCTCTCCTCAAATCACCCCTCAGCTAGGTCTTCCTCAAAGGTCCCCTCTCTTGCCTCTACTCTACAATTTATTCTGCCACGATATACTAGGTGGGCCATTGAAAACGAAACAGAGGGATTTTCGGGTAGTTAAAGATTGTTTCTCAAAAAACACTAGGACACGTCAATTTTGTTTGTGAGGGGACACCTTTTACAAGAAAATTTGTAGCCAAATCAATAAAATTTTAAATGGCACGGTGAGGTAAGTTATTCTTCATATGAAAGCCCATTTAGCCCTGAATTCTAAACGGCTAACATTTTCTAAATCCATCGATTTGTTTTCGAGATTAATAATTTTCAAGGTATGAACGAGCTTCCAATAGTTTCCTCTCCAATAGTTGACGATCTATCTGAACGATGCATCGCGATGTTTTGTTCCATTGTTTGTCCCAGTTCGGCCAGTACATGAGGTTTGGTTTCATGCACACGAGACTTAAGATACCCCCACAAGAAAAAATCACGCATTCAAAGGTCTGGAGAGCGAGGGGGGCAATCGAAATCACTGATTCTGGAGATAATGTGACTAGGGAACAGTTATCTAATAGCAGCCATCGACACTCCGGCAGTATGGGCTGTAGCTCCATCCTGTTGGAACCAAACATTTCGCAGATTGATTCGTCGTCCTCTCAGCTTAGTTCTCAAGAAATTGTTCACCATACTCACGTAACGATCAGCCATCACGGTTAGAGTGTTCCCGTTTTCCTCTAAAAAGAAAGGCCTTATGACACCAAACTTCCCGATGCCGCACCACACTGTAACTTTGAGGCTGTGTAGTGGGGTTTCAAATTAAAAAAAGTGTCCCTGGTTAAAACATTAGTGTTCTCTATATTCGCATACGGCTCTGAGTCATGGACAATCAAGTCCTCCGACAGAAAACGCTGCATTTGAGATGTGATGCTGGAGGAGAATGCTCCGGATACCTTGGACGGCACTGAGAACTAATGCATCGATAATAAATGAAATAGGTATTCAAGACCGATTGTCCACAATATGTCGAAGACGCATCCTAAAATACTTTGGACACGTAACCTGAAGAGTACAAGACAACTTGGAGAAGTTGATCGTACAGGGCAAAATTGAGAGAAAATGACCGCGAGGCAGGACCCCGTCGAGGTGGTTGGTCCAAATCAAGAACATAACGGGACAACCCCTGCAAACCAACTTAAGAGCGGCAGAAGATCGCAAGCAATGGAAACAACTAAGCAATCAGTGTACATAACCTTGGTGTCACAACTCTTCAGACATGAAGACAAGACTAAAAAGAAGTGGGGTTTCATTTAGAGTTAGTGGATCATAGGCCTAGTATCGGAAGTTTTGACGATTCACAACACCATTTAAATTTTAGATTAAGAAAGGGAGTCTCGTCGCTCATTATCAAAATCGCATTAGGGTCATCTTCCAAAAGTTGGAGCATCGCTTCAACAAAATCTGCACGTTGTGGATAGTTGGCCTGATGTACAACTGCTAATTTAGAGGGGTGAAAACGTAAATCTTGGTGAAGAATTCACCGTACTGAAGTGTTGGATATTCGTAGTGTCGCAGAATGCCGACGAGCTGAAAAAATCACCATAGACGCGACAACGAAAAAGCAAGATTCTCTAAAGTAGTAACATTTCCGCCGCCTTACCCAAGGAAATATTACTGTCGAATGCTAACGATAGACCATTATATATACTAGAAGTGGTAGATCGAACCTCATTACGGCTGATCGCCAAGCCAAGACACCCAATAACATCCTGCATAATCCTTCCAACGATCTCTTTCCATACAGACTCAACCAAGTTCCAAAACTCTTCGACATACACAAACACGGACAACGTACAAAGACACGTGGCCATTATAGACCCGCTATGCATCAAATGCGACATAAAAACCACAACACAAAGAGACCCAACTAACAATAAGACGCTTTAGAAAACAATTTACGACGACTAAATTCATCCCCATCTCATCTCATTCCAATAGCTTTTTGTGTGTTTTTTCTCCTGACAAATTGTATTTCCTGGCAGAAGAACCTCGTGGTCGGTATCGCTTTGTATTTCATGTATACAATAAACATATTTCTTCTTCTTCCTATATATTACTTACTTGGTACCGCGCGCGCGTCTCTCTTTACATTTCAAATATTTTCCTTTTCGTTTCACATTTAATAACAATATTATAACTAACAAAACAAATTTATTTTACTGTAATACTTGTTTTATAAACACTAAACTCCTATCCAAAAAGTACATACCAGAAATATCCGTTTTTTAATTCGACTACAAACTTAACACTAATTATTAGGTTGTTTTGATATTTGTTTGATTGAAACTTGTGCTTAATACAAATTCCTCTCCAATACAATAAAATATAATCAAGTCTGTGAATTTGGCAACAATTGTAAAAAACTTGCCTTAGTTTGTTAAAATGAATCTTAATATCGCATCCATGCGGCATTTTTTTGCTTGACTTGCTAACGGGGATTTATTTTTCTTTTTAAATATTTGTTTAGAAATTAATGTCTAAAAACAAATTCCTTAAAATATAACCATTGAAAGTTTACAAATTCGTTAATATTTATAATAATCAATTTTCTATTTATGTCACTTGGTTTGTTTACGTTATAACATATAATTAAACAAAAAAACTGTTTCGATAAAAATGTCAGAGATAATGAAAATCGGTCAAGCAGTTTTTACTTTATTATTTCCCCAAAAAAAAAAGAGATAACGATTTTTGTTTCGAGATAATAAAAAGTGATTTCTACGTCATGTTGCAATTGCATTATGTTTGTCACAAGATATGTTTTACGTCTAATTTGGTAAAAGCCACAAGAAAACTTTTTATCTAAAAAATCCATTCTTTTTAAATTCCTGATAAAGAAACTTGCATAAATATTTGCTGAATTTATGCGATAACAATATATCGATCCAACAGCTAAAAAATATTTACAGTTTTCAACATTATAACGTTGGAATAAATAGGCTGGTTGCGACCGTTACTACGTGGTAATCCATACTTACACTGAATTGAAAAAATTAACATTAAGTTAAAACATAATTAATTTTTCAATTAAGTGTTGTAACGTTGGTTTTGCAGAGTCGCTAATACAGGGTGTCTAAAAAAATACACACTTTGAACTACAATATCAAACCAATAGAATTTTTATACCAAATTTGTAAAAACTTCCTTCGCTCTTAAGTGTATTTATTTTATGTGACACTATATTATTCTAATCTTTTCAAAGCTTCTAAATCACATTTGTGTTTTTTTTTGTTTGAAATTTTTATAATTTGATCAGATTATACCTGCAGAGGTTTTTTGAAATTTCCTGAAAGTTTGACATACCCTTCAAGACCCCAATCGCGCATTCGAGATAAATTCTTTTTAACTCTCCTCAACAAGCAACCTGTTGACTGTAATCAAAACAGAATTAGTTGTAGAGGAAATTGAGATGGTTTCTATATGAACTCCGACTATATTTTATTCTAATGTAAATATGAAAAGGAAGAAAAAAAAAACTTTTGGGACCTGTCCCAGACAACAATGGGTCCATTTTTTAAGCAAATAGAAGCTTGAAAAGAAATTAGTTATTATATCAAGTTTATATGTAAAAAAATATAATAATAAACAAAACATTTAGTCTGGATGAAATATTTACGAGTTAATAAAATTGATTAGGATTAAGCAATGATAACTTGCAATGGCAATGATATTAAATAATTGTAATGTTTTTGTGTAAATTTGTGTTCCATATATAGCCTTGATCTATTTTCTTGGTCAAATTTGAACCGACAGTAATCGAATTTTAAGACTACACTATTTTATTATTAAATTGTTAAGTTGATGAATGATTGTTAAATTTTCGACGAGACTATTTGTCTAAGAAACATTTAGACTAAATATTAAGTTAAACAGCAGTAATTAGCATTTTAAAACTACATGCAATTGTCAAATTTTAGACAAATAGACAGCAATAATTAGCATTTGAAAACTATATTCAATTGTAAAATTTTAGACAACACTCTTTGTCTTGGAGAAACATTTAGACTAAATTAAAAAGAGAACAATTATAATTTTATAACTAAAAATTATCAAATTTTAGACAATATTGGAAACATTTAGACAAAGCATGAAATATGAAGATTAGACAATATAACCTGCGCTATATAACCTGTGTAGATATATTACTACTAATATTACTACTAATAGATTCGTTAAGGTAAATAAATTAGGAAACTAATTCTTCAAACATATTCTCATTTTGTTTCAACTTTTATAATGAAATCTTCAAGTAAATTTAGATATACAAATTCAAGATTAGACAATAAAAAATTTGGTTTCATTCTAACAGTATTTCGTCAAGTCCCAGCTATCATTTATGTTCGTGACCAAGTATGTGTATTTGTTGACTTTTTCTAAAGGAGTTCCATCTAACAACAAAATTGAAAATTACAGTAGATAGTATGCATCCCTGCCTTACACCACGTAATATTTGTCTCTCTTCCGTTATCTCTCAGCCTACCCTGACACAAGCCCTCTGATTCTAGTAGAGATTTCTGATGATTTTGAGATCCTTCCCATCCAGGCCAGCTTTTTGCAGAACTTCCATCATTTTAGTGTGTCGCACTTGATCAAACGCCTTCTTATAATCCACGAAGCATGCGCACACATCGCAGTTTACATCCCTGCATCGCTGAAACAACACCTGGATCGAAAATAGAGCCTCTGTAGTCCTTACAGCATTTCTAAAACCGAATTGGGTCTCCGATATCTGTTCCTCAGATAGTTTAAATATTCTACTGTCAATTATCTTCAGGAATATCTTTAGTAGATGGCTCATCAAGCTTATTGTACGAAACTCGCTACATTTTCTAGCATTAGACTTTTTTCAGATTTCAGCCATTCCGTGGGTATTGTATTTTGTATTTTGGCAAATAATTATAATAATAATAAAGGCCTTTACAACAAAATATCAATAAAATGTACAATCCGTTGGGCGAGGTTCAGTTCGTCCTGTATACGATAAGAGTAGACAAGACGTCTGTTCAACTAAATATATCACTGTCTAACTATTTTTTTATTTGTCTAATTTTATATATTTTTTATTGTTACAGATGAAGTGATAACAGCTGTAATGGAAAACATTTTCATTACTTTTTGCGTTTGTTTAAGTTTGGGTGCAAGCCTAGAATTGCCTAAAAATGATTTTAGGCAAATCAGTTATCAAGGTAAGAAAAGTGTATTCAAATGACTTTGATTTAATATTCCATAAATTTTGGAAAGACTACATTAGACAAATCTTGGCTCTCTAGTTAAGGCAAGATTAGGCAGACAAAACTAGATAGGCAATACTAAACAGCCAAAATTAAACTGGCAATGTAAGACGGGCAAGATTAGACAGACAACACTAAACAAATAAGTCCAGATAGATTAGACTAACTAAAACAACAGTAAATCAACACGATTTGGACTAAAGAGATAGGCACTAGACACATTAGACAAATTAGACTAAACTAAATTTAGATTATATCTATCTAGATTTAGACTAAACAGACAAGACTAGACAGACAACACTAGGCAGACATGACTTTTTTTTTAAGTGGTTTGGGGGAAGCTCTCACCAAAACCCCCTATTCCACTTTGGCTTTTAGTATTCGCCAACCTGGTATCGCATAGTTTGCATTCATTCAGGGTAGGTAGCTCGGACGGTTAGTGAAAACCGCCCAAGTTGTCGCCTCCCCGACCAGGAATCGAACTCGGGTCTCCCGAATTGCGTGGTGGGTATGTTGTCAACTACACTACCGAGGAGGACTGGCTGATAAGACTAGACAGACAAGACTATACTCGTACCGGCGAGAGAATGCATCTCGTCTGGATGAGTTTAGCATTGTTTTACGCATACCCCCACATTATTTCGATTGCGCGGTGTTTAGTTGTCCGTATTTGAAAAACTGACGCATATTTCTTAACTCAAACTAATCTCCGCATACCTCGGCGCGTCCCTTGCACCTTATACCTCGGCGCAGTACAGCTGCTTCTCTCGCCGGTCCGAGTATAGATAGACAGGACTAGACAGAAAAGACTAGAGCGACCACACTAGACAGACAAAACTAGATTGAAAAGATTAGACAGACAAAACTAGACAAGCAAGACTAGACAGACAAGAATAGACAGTCAAGATTAGACAGACAAGACTTTTTTATTGTGGTTTGGGGGAACCTCTCACTAAACCCCCTTTTCTACATGGTTTTTAGTATGCGCCACTCCGGGATCGTATATTTCGTATTCCTTTAGGGTGGGCAGCCCGGATGGTTAGTGCCGCGCTGGTACCGCTTGTTAGGCGGGTATGTTGGCGGGTATGCGGTCAAGACTAGACAGGCAAGACTATACACTATACACAATAAAACTATGACGTTTTGACGACGACACCTGAGGAGATGCTTATGCAATAGCTACTAGAAACCTGAAGGGCAGACGGTGAACCACAGGGCTCCGTGTTGGAGCCACCCAGTTACGAAAATACCCCTAGAAAAAATAGAAAAGTTGTTTGACACACTATTCCCCATTCGTCAAGAACCAAGATGGAAGTAGGCACTGGTAACGGAGATAACATTCACACAAGACGAACTTAAAATGGCTTGTGAGCGCCTCAATAGCGCCAGAGCCCCAGGGCCAGACGGGATTCCACCTGAGGTGCTAAAAATTGTCTTCAGAAATGCTCCCCAGTATATTCTTAGTGTAATGAACAATGTACTCAAAGGAGGTAATTTTCCTGCACAATGGAAAAAACTAAACTAGTCCTCCTAAAAAAAGAGATATCCTCTTAATGAAGCTACTTCATACAGGTCATTATGTATACTAAATGCCCCAGGTAAGCTGATCGAGCAACTCCTGCTAGACAGGGTCAAAAAAGCGCTTGGAACAGGGACTGATCTCTCTGAAGAACAATATGGATTCAGAGAAGGAAAATCGACTATCTTGGAACTGCAGAGGAAGATACGGCTACCACACGTAAAACAAGAATAATTTGTGCGCCGGTAAAATTTGACGTGCACACATTTATTTCGGCGCGTTGGCCAAATATCCTCGACTAAACGTTATCATACGCAATAGGTATGGGGGATTCCCCCCATACCTATTGCGGGAAGGAAAATTGTTATGGAAGGGGACAACAAACTAGTGGAGAGGAGGTCTACAGCGGTGAACCACAGGGCTCCGTGTTGGACCCCACAATGTGGACTATTATATACGGTGAAGAGCTTGGACTTAAACTTCCGGATGGGGTGGAGATCGTCGGTTTGACCTCGCTCTCGTGGTGTGCTGGAGCAATGAGAAGGAATTAGAGTCTAAAAAGAAAGAAACGAAGCTATAAGAATAGCTATAAAAAAACACTTTAGCTGGCCTCTGAGAAAAGTACTCTACTTACAGGAGGCTGTACTTCGGACGGGCAAGAGGCATATAAAGCCAATTTCTTGTGAAAATTCTTCTTGTGAAAAAAAAAGGAACCTTACAATAACCCCAAAAACTTAATTAAAATACTTAGGCGTTGTAATAGACTTGAGCATATCTTTCAAGCAGCATATTACTAAAGCTTGCGACAAAGCGCTAAAAACGGCTGCAACACTGAAGAGGCTCATCCCAAATGCACGGGGGGGTCCAGAACTAGTAAACGGAGACTGTTGTGCTCGGTTGCCCACGCTGTTATGCTATATGGAGCCCCAATATGGGCAAAAGCAATGAAGACAAAAACTTTAAGAGATAAGCAGCTCTAGTGATCGCTGGAATTGTTCCCACAGAACGGGAGAGATTGGACATATTTACGACGCAACGAAAGAACGACAAACGGACAATAACTGAAAGGAGAAAAGCGGCAACTTCTAAATCATGTGAAGAATAGCAAAACGCCTGGGACACAAGAACAAACGGAAAATGGACAAGAAAATTAATTTTAGATGTGAAAATTTGGACCACGAGGAATCACGGCGGAGTGAACTACAATGTAACACATGTACTTAGTGGCCACGGGTGCTAGGGCTTACCTAGGGATTACCTCCATAGAATTGGTATAGCATCAGACAGTCTCTGCGAATACTGCGGAGGGGAGGACGGGGCTCACGCCATCTTCGAATGTAACTGGTGGCAGGTGGATAGTGGAAAAGTAAAAAATAGGGTCCATGCAGCAACAATGCTCGAGTCCGAAGAACAGTGGCAAGTGATGGATACTATAATATATAATATCATGTCACAGAAAGTGCGACGAAAGGGTTCGGCAGAAAACAGAAGCAGAACAAATATAGGTTTATACAACGCCATCCCGAAGAAATGCGGAGAGCGCATTCGGAGTGCGCGTTCCGAGATGTGCGAGGTGCAGACGCTCGACATATGTTATCCACCACCATATTTTTTAAGACAAGACTAGGCAGACAAGACTAGGCAGACAAGTCTATACAGACAAGACTAGAGAGATAAGAATAGACACACAAGAAACAGAGAAGACAAAACAGACAAGACTAGACAGACAAGACTAGACAGACAATACTAGACAGACAAGACTAGACAGGCAAGACTAGACAGACAAGACTAGACAGACAAGACTAGACAGACAAGAGTAGACAGACAAGACTCGACAGGCAAGACTAGACAGATAAGACTAGACAGACAAGATTTTTTTCTTATTGGGACGTAGCAAGCACCTTTCGGTTAACTTGAGCACGCAAGAGAAAGCCCGCACATCAGCCCGCACATTCTGTGTTTCGACTGGTTAGAACTATGGGTGTAGGCTTACATCCCCCATCTTCGCATTGTGATTAGGGGTTCAGGTGTTCTGTATGTTCTATGCATCTCCCTTGGTTCTGTTTTTCTTTCTGTCTGATTTGTTCGTCTTTTTTCCTTTTTGGTTAGGATGTTTATTATTATAGTTTCCGTGGCAAGCCAGTCTTCTTCGGACCTGAGCATTACGTCAGTCATTGTAGTTGTTTGAAGTCTTTCATTTGTTTTGCTTTTCCATACGTATCTGTCTGTGGTCCATCTCTCGCATACGAACACACAGAGAGCACTATCCGTAAGGCCGCAGTAATTACAGCGATTGTCTGTGTGTGTGTTGTCTGGGGCCCTGCCGATTTTGTGCAAGTGCTCTATGAAGCACCCATGCCCAGCTAGCGTCTGAGTGAGATGATAACCCACTTCTCCGTGCTTTCGTGTCACCCATGGTAACAGATCTGGGATTAGCTGTCTGGTCCACTGGCCTTTGTTAGAAACACTCCAGTGTCTTTGCCACTTTTCGAACATCTGGCACTTGGCTTTCTTTTACTGTTCCATCATATTTCTCCCGTCCCCGTGTTTTTTAGCGTTATACTGGTAGGTCCTTTCCTCGGCCATGAACTCTATGGGCGATATGCCCGCGATCACGAGGACGGCGTCTCGCGACACCGTCCTGTACGCATTGCACACCCGTAGAGCCATTTTTTTTTGTACCGTGGCAAGTTTCTGTCTTATGCTTGCCTTCATCGCTTTCTCCCACACAGGACCGAGCATATTAATTTTCTCTTGCTGCTTCTTGGATCCCCAGCGTTTGGCATTATTCTACCCAGTGCTACTACCGTATTTAGCGCCTTCACCGCGGCTAGTGTGACGTGTTTATTAAATGATAATTTTTTGTCAATGGTAACTCCTAGGTATTTCATCGAGTCTTTAGGTGTAACTGCCGCATTTTGCACTTTGAATATAATTGGGCCTATGTGCCTTCCTCCGGTGAGCAGCATCGCTTCGGTCTTTTCTGGCGCCAGCTTCTTGTAACCACGAGTCCACAAGTTTTATAGCTTTGTTGGTTCTTAGCATCAATCCTCTTTCGTTTTTACCCGTTACAACAAGAGCCAGGTCGTCGGCGAAGCCGACCATCTTTACTCCTTCCGGCAATTCCAGCCTGAGGACCCAGTCATTTAATATATTCCACAGGGTAGGTCCTAAAATAGAGCCCTGTGGAACACCACTAGTTACCTCTCGTACCGCGGATTTTCCTCCTACTTCCATTATTATTCTGCGTACTCTTGGATAGCTATGCAGCAGTCTTGACAGCAGGGAAGGGAAGCCTCTTTCTGCTATCTCCTCCAGCACAGAATGCCAGACAGCAGAATTGAACGCATTTTTCACATCCAGCGTGATTAGTGCGCTCCATTTGTTTTCCATTGTTATTTGTGGGTTTGAGTGTCTCAGTTTCAGTTCCCGTGTATCGATTTCATATGCATCTCCCCATGGGTTGTCGTCTACTTTATTGCACAGGTTACGCCAGTGTTCCATTTTAGATATGTTTATAGCCACTTTCAGGTTTCTTCTTGATAACATGTATGCGTTTGTATAGTGTTTTCCATATCGTTTCTTTTTGCTGCTCGCTGGTAAGTCCGTCTAGCTGAAATACATTTTGCTCAAAGTTTGGAGCTTTCATCGCTCCACCAGTATACATGTCGTCTTTTGCGGATTTTTCGTTTGGGTTTGAGGGTGGCGCTGCATGCTCTTTTAAGTACAGCTATAAGTTCCTCCGGTGATCGCTCTGTGGAGTCAGTTGCTTTAATTTGGATTGCTCTTGCGAGTTTTTCTTGATCCATATGTTTGGTCGACCAGCCAATATTCTTCCTGGGATGAGGAGTTCTGTCTGCTAAGCCCACCTCAATGTAGTATCGGAGGTACATATGGTCACTCATAGTCTCTCTGTCCAAGACCTGCCAGTCTTTCACTTTTCCTGTTAGATTCGCGGTAGTGATTGTGAGGCCTATGATCAACGAGGACTCTCTTCTGCTAAAAGTCGGAGTTTTTACCTTATTTATAATATGTAGGTCCAGTTGAGACAGTCAATCCATAACCAAATCGTCCCTGACGTCCATTTTATTGCATCCCCAGTATGGTACTTAGCGTTAAAGTCACCTACGAAGACTGCTGGCTTTGTTTGTCCTCTTATACTATGTTTCAGTTCATCCAAAGAAGATTCTAGCTGTTGGATGCTATCATTCGGGAAGTAATAACAGCTATACACGACTATTTATTGTAGCTCTACCCATTCGTATCCTGCGGCGGTTCCACTGTCTCTGACTGTGACGTTGGTGTTATTTATTAAAATAAAGCGGCGTCGGTTTTTTCGATTTATTCTTTTCTGGATCTTACATTCCACCATGCCTATAATGATTGTATCATTTAATTTCAGGGTGCTTGCAAGTGTCCTGGGAAATGAAATGGTTGCTGCCAGACTATTCCCGTATGCGGGTATTAGATTTCTGCATCGCATTTTGAGTTGCCTATCTTGCTTCTGACTGCCTGTACGATTTCCTCTTGCGTAGTGACTGCATCCATTCCCTTTATGTGGGATAGTGTTTCGTCCAGAATTAAGCGTACGTCCGCCTTGGGGCACTTATTCTTTATGACTTCCCATAACTCCTTGCTTTGCTTCTCTTCACTTCGAGCAGGAGATCACCTATTTTTGCCCTTCTAGCTCTAGCGATAGTTGCTCCAGTCTCTTTAAGGTCTATCTGCGTCCTTATCATTTTTAATAGTTCCGGGTAGGTGCTTCCTTCCGCTTTGACTGTGATGGCTTCTGTGTTTCTGTACTTTCTTTTCTTTGCATCTTCTGTACTGGTTCTTCCGGTAATTCTGTGTTTGTGACTTCCGCCCAAGTGTTATTGGGGGATAGAGAAGACTGGACAGACAAGACTGCACAGACAAGACTGGACAGACAAGACTGGACAAACAAGACTGGACAGACAAGACCGGACAGAAAAGACTGGACGGACAAGACTGGACAGACAGGACTGGACAGACAAAACTGGCCAACCCAGACTGAACAGACAAGACTGGACAGACAAGCTAAGTCTAATTATTTATTTTGTTACTAAATTGATTATGGCAGAAAGACATAGTGGTCGATAGCCTTTTGTTATATTTTGTGGCAATAATGATTGTTATTAATGTTAATTATGATAAAGTTAATTATAATAATTAAATTGGTTTCAAAATGAAAGAAATAATTTTTTTTTGCATTTGATTAAAGAAAAAAACTGGATGAGTTCCCAAAGCCTGTGTAATTTTATTATGCAAATCATTATTTTAACGACAAAATCTTTATTAAAAATGAATTTATGGGAAAAGATAATTTTTTTGTTGCTGCTGCATTCTCCGTCGGTGGTCGTGTTAATAACCGAAATTTTCAAAATAAAATGAGCAGAATGGCCATAAAAACATATACTAATTCATGCTAAAGAAAACGAGAACGAGTTTCAATTCCGATATCGTCAGAGATAATTCAACACAAAAATTAACCTTCCGGGCACGTTGTAAAATATAAGACAATCCTCCTTTTTTTTCTTAAGAAAAGTAAATTTGTTTGTTTGACTGTCTCTCACCTCATCCACAATATCAAACACAGCAAATCTGAACCACTCAATAGCTAATCAGAGTTCAAGCAGTAACAAACGTTACATATGTTTTAATAATAAAATAAAGTGTCAAACAGCCCAGATTTCATTTTTTTTTAAGTCATCAAATCGCGACCGATCATGTAAATCTTATTGGCATGCTTGCCGAAAGATTAATTTAATCTTGTAAAGAAGAAACAAATTCAATTAAATCAACCTGTATTTTATGGCGTAACTGATCGCCTTATCACTTAACCGACATAAAAACTAGAGATTGTTTGCTAAAGAGAATTAAACAAATATTTAGTTAGACAACTTAAGATAACTAGAGATGGTTTTACTCAAAGTTTCACACAAATTATTAGAAAATTATCAACCTAAAATTACAAGAAATTTATTTCAATGCTAGACAGACAAGATTAATCTGATGGTTATATTTAGTTATTGTTTTTAATGTTAACCAGACTAGACTAAACAAACAAGATTATACTATATTTAAAGTAGTTTGTAATTGTTAAAGCAAAATAATTTAATTTATCAAAAAATATGTGAATAAGATTCAATAAATACAAATTATAAGGGCGGGATGTCTTTGGCAAAAGAGACGCAATATCTCTTTCATATCGAAAGCAATATGTGCGAGCTTTATGTGACGTGTATTCATATTTTTCCGTCTTCCGCGCCTATGATTTTTCCATTGCGTGGGTGGAAACCCACATTTTTAGCAAAGCGGGAAACTAATTAGCCCCTTTCAGTCGGATAAATTTCACACAGCAGGGAAATTGTTTAGAAATTGTGATTATCTCAAGATCAAAGAAACGAACAAGATTAGCCAGAACAAAACAGATTGGTAAGACTACACAGACAAAACTGGACACACAATAGTCAATACTAAAGCAGTAGTCAAGACAAAACGAAATAGACAAAATTAGACAGTTAACACTTGATACACAGAACAAAACAGATTGGTAAGACTACACAGACAAAACTGGACACACAATAGTCAATACTAAAGCAGTAGTCAAGACAAAACGAAATAGACAAAATTAGACAGTTAACACTTGATACACAGAACAAAACAGATTGGTAAGACTACACAGACAAAACTGGACACACAATAGTCAGTACTAAAGTAGTAGTCAAGACAAAACGAAATAGACAAAATTAGACAGTTAACACTTGATAGTCAAGGTATTTAGTCAAGGTTTTTGTATAGATTGTATGATAAAAATAATTGATATTTGACTGTTTAAAATTAGTTTAAAAAAGTTGCAATGGTAGTAGGTAGAGAAGACCATATCAGGACTAAAAGAATTTTCTTATCTTGTTAGTATATATAGTATTTTGTTGTTGTAAATTTTCTGTCGATCTCTGTGTGTGCGTAGAATAATTTGTGTTTGAAGTTAATTAACTTTTCAAGTCAATAACTCTAACGAAGAATGTTGAACCTGGAACGATATACATTTTTTTCCCGTTCGACTCTTTCAGAAATGCTCGGGAGAATGCTTAGGATAATTTTCGGCTCGGAAACCTGTTCTACTTAAAATCTGTCAAAATAATAATATTGAATGAGGAATAAATAAGAAGCAAATGCCGGTGATTTGTGGAGAGGTCGGCCGTGTAACTTAAACATTTATTCGAAATTTTTCACTGAGTTTTTAATATATTACTTTTTTCAGATCTCCAGCTATCGCTAGACACGTTCTCCAAAAATGGCATTACAACTTATTCTCAGTTATTATTCGACGTCGCTCGCAATCAAGTTCTAGTCGGTGCAAGGTATTTTCATTTATTTATTTATCACGAGAAAAATTATTTATCCTGTCTGCATAATCCTAAACCAGAATTTAGAAATATGTCTCTCTATAAACGACACCTTCTAGAAATGTGTCCTTCTAGAAACAACAGCCAAGAAAACAAGAGATTAACTAGACATGCATAAGACAAGGTAGATAGCCAAGCATAGGCAGATGAGATTAGAGATTCAAGATTAAAAAGACAAAAGTAGAGAGACAAGACTAGACAAACGAGACTATACCAGCAAAACTTGACTGGCACGACAAGATCAACAAGACGTGACAGACAGGACAAGCCTGACAAAACTATATAGATAATGCAAGACTAGACAGACAATACAAGACAAGACAGATAATACAAGACTAGACAGACAAGACAAGACGCTTGACAAGGATAATTAAGGAAATAAAACAAAAGTTCACTACATAAATGGCTTAGAACCCTACAAATTAGAAGCTTCCCTCAGTTCCAAGCAAAGCTTGGAACTGAGGGAAATTATTTAAACACCAATTGACACATTTCCATTAGTTATGTAACCTGATTAAGGCAATAGATTTGTTTTACTAAACAGACATAACTGGACACGCAAAGCTAGACAGACAAGACTAGACAGACATGACTAGACAGACGAGACTAGACATACAAGACTAGACAGACTAGAGTAGACAGACAAGACTAGACAGACAAGACTAGACAGACAAGACTAGACAGACAAGACTAGACAGACAAGACTAGACAGACAAGACTAGACAGACAAGACTAGACAGACAAGACTAGACAGACAAGACTAGACAGACAAGACTAGACAGACAAGACTAGACAGACAAGACTAGACAGACAAGACTAGACAGACAAGACTAGACAGACAAGACTAGACAGACAAGACTAGACAGACAAGACTAGACAGACAAGACTAGACAGACAAGACTAGACAAACAAGACTAGACAGACAAGACTAGACAGACAAGACTAGAAGGACAAGACTAGACGGACAAGACTAGACGGACAAGACTAGACGGACAAGACTAGACGGACAAGACTAGACGGACAAGACTAGACAGGCAAGACTAGACAGACAAGACTAGACAGACAAGACTAGACAGACAAGACAAGACTAGACAGACAAGACTAGACAGACAAGACTAGACAGACAAGACTAGACAGACAGAGACTAGACAGACAAGACTAGACAGACAAGACTAGACAGACAAGACTAGACAGACAAGACTAGACAGACAAGACTAGACAGACAAGACTAGACAGACAAGACTAGACAGACAAGACTAGACAGACAAGACTAGACAGACAAGACTAGACAGACAAGACTAGACAGACAAGACTAGACAGACAAGACTAGACAGACAAGACTAGACAGACAAGACTAGACAGACAAGACTAGACAGACAAGACTAGACAGACAAGACTAGACAGACAAGACTAGACAGACAAGACTAGACAGACAAGACTAGACAGACAAGACTAGACAGACAAGACTAGACAGACAAGACTAGACAGACAAGACTAGACAGACAAGACTAGACAGACAAGACTAGACAGACAAGACTAGACAGACAAGACTAGACAGACAAGACTAGACAGACAAGACTAGACAGACAAGACTAGACAGACAAGACTAGACAGACAAGACTAGACAGACAAGACTAGACAGACAAGACTAGACAGACAAGACTAGACAGACAAGACTAGACAGACAAGACTAGACAGACAAGACTAGACAGACAAGACTAGACAGACAAGACTAGACAGACAAGACTAGACAGACAAGACTAGACAGACAAGACTAGACAGACAAGACTAGACAGACAAGACTAGACAGACAAGACTAGACAGACAAGACTAGACAGACAAGACTAGACAGACAAGACTAGACAGACAAGACTAGACAGACAAGACTAGACAGACAAGACTAGACAGACAAGACTAGACAGACAAGACTAGACAGACAAGACTAGACAGACAAGACTAGACAGACAAGACTAGACAGACAAGACTAGACAGACAAGACTAGACAGACAAGACTAGACAGACAAGACTAGACAGACAAGACTAGACAGACAAGACTAGACAGACAAGACTAGACAGACAAGACTAGACAGACAAGACTAGACAGACAAGACTAGACAGACAAGACTAGACAGACAAGACTAGACAGACAAGACTAGACAGACAAGACTAGACAGACAAGACTAGACAGACAAGACTAGACAGACAAGACTAGACAGACA
>OX155907.1:411025-569274 GCA_944588485.1 Phosphuga atrata | reverse complement strand
AGACTAGACAGACAAGACTAGACAGACAAGACTAGACAGACAAGACTAGACAGACAAGACTAGACAGACAAGACTAGACAGACAAGACTAGACAGACAAGACTAGACAGACAAGACTAGACAGACAAGACTAGACAGACAAGACTAGACAGACAAGACTAGACAGACAAGACTAGACAGACAAGACTAGACAGACAAGACTAGACAGACAAGACTAGACAGACAAGACTAGACAGACAAGACTAGACAGACAAGACTAGACAGACAAGACTAGACAGACAAGACTAGACAGACAAGACTAGACAGACAAGACTAGACAGACAAGACTAGACAGACAAGACTAGACAGACAAGACTAGACAGACAAGACTAGACAGACAAGACTAGACAGACAAGACTAGACAGACAAGACTAGACAGACAAGACTAGACAGACAAGACTAGACAGACAAGACTAGACAGACAAGACTAGACAGACAAGACTAGACAGACAAGACTAGACAGACAAGACTAGACAGACAAGACTAGACAGACAAGACTAGACAGACAAGACTAGACAGACAAGACTAGACAGACAAGACTAGACAGACAAGACTAGACAGACAAGACTAGACAGACAAGACTAGACAGACAAGACTAGACAGACAAGACTAGACAGACAAGACTAGACAGACAAGACTAGACAGACAAGACTAGACAGACAAGACTAGACAGACAAGACTAGACAGACAAGACTAGACAGACAAGACTAGACAGACAAGACTAGACAGACAAGACTAGACAGACAAGACTAGACAGACAAGACTAGACAGACAAGACTAGACAGACAAGACTAGACAGACAAGACTAGACAGACAAGACTAGACAGACAAGACTAGACAGACAAGACTAGACAGACAAGACTAGACAGACAAGACTAGACAGACAAGACTAGACAGACAAGACTAGACAGACAAGACTAGACAGACAAGACTAGACAGACAAGACTAGACAGACAAGACTAGACAGACAAGACTAGACAGACAAGACTAGACAGACAAGACTAGACAGACAAGACTAGACAGACAAGACTAGACAGACAAGACTAGACAGACAAGACTAGACAGACAAGACTAGACAGACAAGACTAGACAGACAAGACTAGACAGACAAGACTAGACAGACAAGACTAGACAGACAAGACTAGACAGACAAGACTAGACAGACAAGACTAGACAGACAAGACTAGACAGACAAGACTAGACAGACAAGACTAGACAGACAAGACTAGACAGACAAGACTAGACAGACAAGACTAGACAGACAAGACTAGACAGACAAGACTAGACAGACAAGACTAGACAGACAAGACTAGACAGACAAGACTAGACAGACAAGACTAGACAGACAAGACTAGACAGACAAGACTAGACAGACAAGACTAGACAGACAAGACTAGACAGACAAGACTAGACAGACAAGACTAGACAGACAAGACTAGACAGACAAGACTAGACAGACAAGACTAGACAGACAAGACTAGACAGACAAGACTAGACAGACAAGACTAGACAGACAAGACTAGACAAGACTAGACAGACACGACTAGACAGACAAGACTAGACAGACAAGACTAGACAGACAAGACTAGACAGACAAGACTAGACAGACAAGACTAGACAGACAAGACTAGACAGACAAGACTAGACAGACAAGACTAGACAGACAAGACTAGACAGACAAGACTAGACAGACAAGACTAGACAGACAAGACTAGACAGACAAGACTAGACAGACAAGACTAGACAGACAAGACTAGACAGACAAGACTAGACAGACAAGACTAGACAGACAAGACTAGACAGACAAGACTAGACAGACAAGACTAGACAGACAAGACTAGACAGACAAGACTAGACAGACAAGACTAGACAGACAAGACTAGACAGACAAGACTAGACAGACAAGACTAGACAGACACGACTAGACAGACACGACTAGACAGACACGACTAGACAGACAAGACTAGACAGACAAGACTAGACAGACAAGACTAGACAGACAGGACTAGACAGACAGGACTAGACAGACAGGACTAGACAGACAGGACTAGACAGACAGGACTAGACAGACAGGACTAGACAGACAGGACTAGACAGACAGGACTAGACAGACAGGACTAGACAGACAGGACTAGACAGACAGGACTAGACAGACAGGACTAGACAGACAGGACTAGACAGACAGGACTAGACAGACAGGACTAGACAGACAGGACTAGACAGACAGGACTAGACAGACAGGACTAGACAGACAGGACTAGACAGACAGGACTAGACAGACAGGACTAGACAGACAGGACTAGACAGACAGGACTAGACAGACAGGACTAGACAGACAGGACTAGACAGACAGGACTAGACAGACAGGACTAGACAGACAGGACTAGACAGACAGGACTAGACAGACAGGACTAGACAGACAGGACTAGACAGACAGGACTAGACAGACAGGACTAGACAGACAGGACTAGACAGACAGGACTAGACAGACAGGACTAGACAGACAGGACTAGACAGACAGGACTAGACAGACAGGACTAGACAGACAGGACTAGACAGACAGGACTAGACAGACAGGACTAGACAGACAGGACTAGACAGACAGGACTAGACAGACAGGACTAGACAGACAGGACTAGACAGACAGGACTAGACAGACAGGACTAGACAGACAGGACTAGACAGACAGGACTAGACAGACAGGACTAGACAGACAGGACTAGACAGACAAGACTAGACAGACAGGACTAGACAGACAAGACTAGACAGACAAGACTAGACAGACAAGACTAGACAGACAAGACTAGACAGACAAGACTAGACAGACAAGACTAGACAGACAAGACTAGACAGACAAGACTAGACAGACAAGACTAGACAGACAAGACTAGACAGACAAGACTAGACAGACAAGACTAGACAGACAAGACTAGACAGACAAGACTAGACAGACAAGACTAGACAGACAAGACTAGACAGACAAGACTAGACAGACAAGGACTAGACAGACAAGACTAGACAGACAAGACTAGACAGACAAGACTAGACAGACAAGACTAGACAGACAAGACTAGACAGACAAGACTAGACAGACAAGACTAGACAGACAAGACTAGACAGACAAGACTAGACAGACAAGACTAGACAGACAAGACTAGACAGACAAGACTAGACAGACAAGACTAGACAGACAAGACTAGACAGACAAGACTAGACAGACAAGACTAGACAGACAAGACTAGACAGACAAGACTAGACAGACAAGACTAGACAGACAAGACTAGACAGACAAGACTAGACAGACAAGACTAGGACAAGATAGACAGACAGACTAGACAGACAAGACTAGACAGACAAGACTAGACAGACAAGACTAGACAGACAAGACTAGACAGACAAGACTAGACAGACAAGACTAGACAGACAAGACTAGACAGACAAGACTAGACAGACAAGACTAGACAGACAAGACTAGACAGACAAGACTAGACAGACAAGACTAGACAGACAAGACTAGACAGACAAGACTAGACAGACAAGACTAGACAGACAAGACTAGACAGACAAGACTAGACAGACAAGACTAGACAGACAAGACTAGACAGACACGACTAGACAGACAAGACTAGACAGACAAGACTAGACAGACAAGACTAGACAGACACGACTAGACAGACAAGACTAGACAGACAAGACTAGACAGACAAGACTAGACAGACAAGACTAGACAGACAAGACTAGACAGACAAGACTAGACAGACAAGACTAGACAGACAAGACTAGACAGACAAGACTAGACAGACAAGACTAGACAGACAAGACTAGACAGACAAGACTAGACAGACAAGACTAGACAGACAAGACTAGACAGACAAGACTAGACAGACAAGACTAGACAGACAAGACTAGACAGACAAGACTAGACAGACAAGACTAGACAGACACGACTAGACAGACACGACTAGACAGACACGACTAGACAGACACGACTAGACAGACACGACTAGACAGACACGACTAGACAGACAAGACTAGACAGACAAGACTAGACAGACACGACTAGACAGACACGACTAGACAGACACGACTAGACAGACAAGACTAGACAGACAAGACTAGACAGACAAGACTAGACAGACAGGACTAGACAGACAGGACTAGACAGACAGGACTAGACAGACAGGACTAGACAGACAGGACTAGACAGACAGGACTAGACAGACAGGACTAGACAGACAGGACTAGACAGACAGGACTAGACAGACAGGACTAGACAGACAGGACTAGACAGACAGGACTAGACAGACAGGACTAGACAGACAGGACTAGACAGACAGGACTAGACAGACAGGACTAGACAGACAGGACTAGACAGACAGGACTAGACAGACAGGACTAGACAGACAGGACTAGACAGACAGGACTAGACAGACAGGACTAGACAGACAGGACTAGACAGACAGGACTAGACAGACAGGACTAGACAGACAGGACTAGACAGACAGGACTAGACAGACAGGACTAGACAGACAGGACTAGACAGACAGGACTAGACAGACAGGACTAGACAGACAGGACTAGACAGACAGGACTAGACAGACAGGACTAGACAGACAGGACTAGACAGACAGGACTAGACAGACAGGACTAGACAGACAAGACTAGACAGACAAGACTAGACAGACAAGACTAGACAGACAAGACTAGACAGACAAGACTAGACAGACAAGACTAGACAGACAAGACTAGACAGACAAGACTAGACAGACAAGACTAGACAGACAAGACTAGACAGACAAGACTAGACAGACAAGACTAGACAGACAAGACTAGACAGACAAGACTAGACAGACAAGACTAGACAGACAAGACTAGACAGACAAGACTAGACAGACAAGACTAGACAGACAAGACTAGACAGACAAGACTAGACAGACAAGACTAGACAGACAAGACTAGACAGACAAGACTAGACAGACAAGACTAGACAGACAAGACTAGACAGACAAGACTAGACAGACAAGACTAGACAGACAAGACTAGACAGACAAGACTAGACAGACAAGACTAGACAGACAAGACTAGACAGACAAGACTAGACAGACAAGACTAGACAGACAAGACTAGACAGACAAGACTAGACAGACAAGACTAGACAGACAAGACTAGACAGACAAGACTAGACAGACAAGACTAGACAGACAAGACTAGACAGACAAGACTAGACAGACAAGACTAGACAGACAAGACTAGACAGACAAGACTAGACAGACAAGACTAGACAGACAAGACTAGACAGACAAGACTAGACAGACAAGACTAGACAGACAAGACTAGACAGACAAGACTAGACAGACAAGACTAGACAGACAAGACTAGACAGACAAGACTAGACAGACAAGACTAGACAGACAAGACTAGACAGACAAGACTAGACAGACAAGACTAGACAGACAAGACTAGACAGACAAGACTAGACAGACAAGACTAGACAGACAAGACTAGACAGACAAGACTAGACAGACAAGACTAGACAGACAAGACTAGACAGACAAGACTAGACAGACAAGACTAGACAGACAAGACTAGACAGACAAGACTAGACAGACAAGACTAGACAGACAAGACTAGGCAGACAAGACTAGACAGACAAGACTAGACAGACAAGACTAGACAGACAAGACTAGACAGACAGGACTAGACAGACAGGACTAGACAGACAGGACTAGACGGACAAGACTAGACGGACAAGACTAGACGGACAAGACTAGACAGACAAGACTAGACAGACAAGACTGGACAGAAAATGTTATTCGATATATTTCGTGCGGGATTTGTAGGATATAAAACATCCCAAATAATAGGAAATGCTAAATATGTCCTGTATCCGCTTCGCACCCTAGCAAAGCCTCAACATTTTCCGCGTCATATAACACACCCTTAACTTCCAGCCCCTTTTCACGCAGTCCCCATTTTTTCGCGTCTATTTATTTAAATTTCAACGACCGGTGTTAACTTCCTTTTAGCTTACTACCCTTAAAATACTTTCGTTTCCAATTAAGGCTCTAGGTTTTAATTAGAATTCGTTGAATGTCTAGCAGTTAAGTAGATTTTCAATAAATTATGTTCGCAAAGAGGATTCATTGATTTTGTTCAGAGATTGAGATATTAATTCAACGTTTCATTAAAGGCTCTATTCATGATCAAATAATTTATAAACTTATTTTTTCGTTGTGGGAGTCCAGGGTTTTGATTCTCTTTTCAGAAAATAGTTTAGTTTTGATCAAAGCTTTATCAATTTCACTGACGTTTCATCCCTTTTTCATCCAGAACTTTCCCACTAATAATTATGTTAATATAACCACCCTTACGTTCAAAACTGTTTACAACACTTTTACTTAAATTTGTTAATAGCCTTAATTAATATATTTTTTATAGGGTGGAGTAGTTGGTCGGACTGGTTTCCTTGTGCTCATAGAAGTTCATCAGAACCAGATTCAAACGATAAATGTTTATGTCAGACAAGACAATGTAATAACCCGACTCCCCACAATGAGGGTAGAACTTGTACGGGCGATTCGATCTCGGTAACAAATTGTACAGTCCACGGTGGTTGGACAGCTTGGTCAGCATGGTCTGAATGCTCAGCTACTTGTGGAATAGCTGTTAAAACACGTACAAGAACTTGTACAAATCCAGCTCCAGCCCATCGAGGAAGGGTTTGCGTTGGTCAAGACCATTCCGAAGTCCTTTGCACGGGAAAACCCCCTTGCCCAGTAGCTACCCCAACACCTCAAGACGGACGCTGGAGCCTTTGGGAACCTTGGAGCCCTTGCTCCTCCTGCGGCAGTGGTTTCCGAAAGCGCATCCGCCGCTGCAACAACCCTCCTCCGCTTTCCGGCGGCTTAGACTGCCTCGGTTCAAACATAGAATACGAAATCTGCCATCAACCCTGCCCGGAGCAGAAACGTACAACGACCTTCATCTTCAACTACACCAACTCCAACAACGAATTCGTTCAGAAGAAACTAAAATACACCTGCCGCGCCCCCGTCAATAACATTTCTTTAATTAAACTCACCCAAGAGAAAGTTTGTAAAGGTAGACATTGCGACGACGAAACTGCCCATTGGGGACCTTGGGGCGAATGGAGTGTGTGCAGTGTTACTTGTGGATCAGGCCAGCATTATCGTGAAAGACGCTGTGAAGGACGAGGCGATTGTACGGGACAATCGACACAAGTTAAAGCTTGCCACTTGTTGCCTTGCCCTTCACACTGGGATTGTTGGTCTGATTGGTCCCCTTGTAGTGCCACTTGCGGTTGGGGTTATAGAAAAAGACATAGACAGTGTTTAGGTGATGATTGCCGAGGTGTCAGTGTCCAAGATGAACATTGTGAAGGACCACCATGCAGCTGTAAATATTTATTACTAGTATCATTACTTTTACATCATCGACCAGACTAGCCAAAGCTTGACAAGACTAAACAATCTTTGAAAAGAATATTTAACTGGAATACACAAGACAAATAGACAAACAACATAAGGTTTGATTAGCCCTAAATAGGTGCTGGAAGACATAAAACAAGGGTTGACTGTAAGATATAAACAAGTGCTTCGCAAGCCTAAACAAGAGTATACAAAGTTTGACAAGACTTATCTGACAACAGATAATGATTGACAGACTTGAAACGATCAGGCAAGTGTTGACATGAACAAGGTTGTATGTGGTTGTGCGTGGGAGGAATAGTCACTACTGAACAGAAACTAACCTAACATAATCTAAACTAACTAACCTAACACAACCTTAAATAAGGTTTGACAATATTTAGAAGAGTTTTGATAAAATTTAACGTAAGAACAGACTTTTTGAACAGACAAGACGAAGTTTGACTAGACTAGATCAAGCAGTCCAAATTCCTTTGTTTATGAATGTAGACAAGAAAGCCAAATTCAAAATTGAAATTGTGGGCAAACATTGTCTTCTAAGTTTCGAATAACATTTTGAATCATCCTTACTGTAATAAATATTGATTTTAAGATTTGACAAAATTTTAGACAGATTGAGAAAATTTGGAAAAAGTAGTCAAGCCTAGACACTATTAAGAAAAACTAGTCCAAGTTGAACTAGGCTAGAGATTCCTTTCCGAGACTAAACGAAGCTTGACAAGATTGGATAAAACTGTTTAGACGATACTTAACGTGACTTTAACAAGGCTTGAAAAGACTTGAACAAGACGAAACAAGACTTGAATAAAGACACAATTTTCAAGACTTTTAACTCAAGGTGTAACAAGACTAACACAATGTTTAAGAAGACTAATACAAGGTTTGACAAAACGAACACAAGATTTGAAACATTAGCACGGGGTTTTATGAGAGCAGCACTAGCTTTGACAAGGCTTAACGAGAGCTTCCAAGACAGGTTTTTACTAGGCTTGTAAAGTTTTGAATAAATATTGCTTGACTATTTCAAACACGGTATGACAAGATTTGACAAATTTTACTAGCATGACATGACTTATGAATAGGGTCTATACAAAAACCGACTTTTTGAGAAACCGGTTTCTGAATTCCAGATTTCCAAAAAACTGGTTTTAGCCGGTTTTCGAATTTTTGTTAAAAAAAAAAACAGGGAAAAATATTTTATTTAATTTCTATAAAATAACAAAACAAGAAATCAATATCAAAGTCAAAATATAAAAAATAATAATGAGGATAACACATTACGACATTACTTAAACTAAATATCGAACACTCAAACAAAAATTTCAGCTTTCAGTGTGTTTCGATTTGTAAGTTTTTCTTCGGGGTCTTCAAGAAGTATATAAATGGATTTTTCCGTGACTTCCTTTATAAAAGCATTACTCAGATGATTAGATGATATTCGATTTGCTCTTCATAAGAATCGGTTTCCACATATCAATTTTTAAATATACTGGACAATATCTTTCCAGATAACTTAATAATTTCGGTTTTCAATGCTAAAGAAAGTACACTAGATTTCTTTGCTGAACTGGAAATGTTTTGTGGATTTTGCAAATACAGCAAAAGAGTTACTAATTCTACTTGTCTTCTTTCTAGAATTCGGTCTTCTGGAGCGTATAATATAATTTTAAATATATTTCAGTGTTTAAATTTTTTAGTTCATTTAACAGAAATTAAAATATACCTTCACTTGTTAATATGCACACTGCACAAGCACTGGTCCACGCAATTCGTTGCATAGTATGAATAGCAAATCAAATAGATATAAAATAATTCTTAACTAATAATTTAATTTATTTAAACTGGTTTTCTTAATTTAAAAACCGGTCTTCAAATGTGATTAATTTTCTTTAAAAGCCGGTTTTTTAAAACCGAGTTTGAAAACCCTACTCATGAATACTTAACAACACTAGTTGGGACTTACCAAACGAAATGTTGGATAACGGGGCTAGGCAAGGTTTGACAAGACTAGACAAAGTTTGTCATGAGTAAACAATATTTAAGAATATTAGACGGTGATACCAAAAAGAAACTACACACGGACACTTCGTCAAAATATAAAATGTTTGACTAAAGACTATAAAAGGTTCGAAAGCCTAGACATAATTATTTAGGATCAGACAAAACCATCCAGACAAAAAAATCATTTTACATAACTAACTAGACCAGCACAAATCATTTCTAAAACATGAACAATTTCCTTCCTCTTGTACAGACAAAATAAATATTAAACCTGTGATTTCTCATTGATTCTCAGCTTTATTAGGATGGGATGATTGGACCACCTGGTCAGAATGTGATCGAAACCAAATGCAGCACAGAAAAAGATATTGCAGAACAACAAATCACGACTCACAAATCTGCCAAGGCCCTTCAATAGAATCGAGAATGTGCCGAACAGAAGATTTAAGTAACGGTAACATAAATAAATAATAATTTAAATTTAAAACATTTATAATTTTTTCTTTTGTTTTTGTAGATATAAATGTTGGAACGATGAGCGCACCCACAATGTCAGCATCCATTCCGGAGATTGTGATTTATCTAGTTGTGGGCTTGACAATTGGGATTTTGGTCTGTTTCGCAGTTTGTCATTTCTACTACAAAAGGAAGAAGCCGCACTTGCCAAGTTCGCCGCATTATATGCCAGCGAAATCGAACCAATACACGTCTGTTCCTCTGCGAGACAAGCCGTCGAAAAGACAGGGGGCTTCGACGTCAAATATATTAAATAACACCACACATAATGGAACCATAAAATCGTTGAAATTCGATTATGACACGATTAAAAGAAACAGTCACAGCTTAAATAATGGGTTATTTGACGATAAGTTATACGAATAAGACTGACTAATTTACTTAATTGTAAATGAAGATTTCATTTCTCTCAATGATTTACTCCCTTTTAATTATTTAGCCAATGTTCCATTTCTTTTTATCTCAATTTACCTTCCTACAATCCCTCAATAATCATCCTCATCGTACCTGCCTTTATTAGAAAAGAAATGTTTTTCTTTTTTTGATTAATTTATATTTTAACATTAACAAAATATGATTTTTTTATTATATATTTATTACGACTCATATTGAGTTGCAGTTTTTGTATTATAAATATTTTTTAATAAAAATATATTTTTTTAAATAATTTAACAAATAAAACATTTTGCTTATGAATTTTTATTTTTTAAACGATAACAAATTAAGCTTTAAATATGTCAAAGTCAGATTGAAATAGTTTCCAGTCGCATCATATGAATCAAGAACGAAAACGAATCCGATTCGCCACGATCAACATTGGTTGTCAGGAGGGTGTTTTAGTTGTCGGAATCACCGACTGGCTACTTTCTGTCAAGATCGCCTCCACTAATACGCGCTTCGCGTAATCTCATGTTACGCGCCCCAATCAGCTGCCCAGATGATGAAAAGAAAGAATTTTGGAATTGCATGGACGCACATCGACAGTCATGTATTCATCGGCAGCGATCTTAATGGCCATGAAGGATCGATGAGCGACGAATACCTGCAATGTCATGGTAGGCAAGGCTATGGTACTCAAAATAACGATGGTTGTCATCCTAATCCTCAACTACGCCGAAGCGCATGAACTAGTCATCATTAACACCTACTTCAAGAAACGACAGGCTCATCTGATATAATAGCCTATAATACCGGCGAACGGATGTCCCGGATTGACTAATGGCTGGTCCGAGCGACCTCAAGCTCGTGATGAAAGCAAAAGTTATCCCATCGGAGAGTATCGCGCCACAACACCGCCCGGAATGGCAGAAGAGAACTCGTATAACTGGACCTGAACGCATTAAGTGCCTGAGCATAAGAACGAGCTCGCAACTGCACTGAGTATACCCTAAATCGACCTTAGCCAACCAGAGGAAGCCCTTTGCGACAATATTGTACATCAAATACATACTGCTGCAGCTGAAACGGTCGGAACGACCAAGCCAGGGAGGCGATTCGTCGACAAATAAGTTTATTGATGGAGCGTTGCTGTGCAGACTAGGATAAAAGAGAAGAAGCTAGCCTACAAGAACTGCCAGACCTTGCGCTTCGACGCCCATCGCTAATAGTATAAAGGTGCTCACAGACCGGAGCGGAAGTTTCGCTGCCGCAACCGGTGCGATATCGGGGCGGACCAACTGACACGTGTCAGTCGGCTTATGTACGTGCGGCGGCTTATGTACGTGTTCAGATCAAAAAGCGCGATTTCCGTCATAGTCGCGGAACTGCAGCGTTACACGACAAGGACACGGCGCGGTTAGTTTCGCTGCCGCTGTGTTTTGAAATAGTGATCTCTATTTTCACATTGATTTTATGAACCCATGAACCCAAGCTTAATTCTGAATTGAGTTTTATGTGTTTTAGAAATACCATATTATATATTTTATCTTATGCAATCAATGCTTAAAATAGTATAGCTTCTTGCTCTGTGGACATCATGGCTACTATATACACGTAACAATCGCGTTTTGATCTGTTTTGATCATACGTTTCGCGCCGGTCTGAAGGAGCCTTAAGACTATCACAGTCTACGAAGAAGGGAGCCGTCGCAATAGGCAACGGCCAGAATTACGCGGAACTGTACGAGGAATTGGTGACGCACCAGAACAAACAAGATCTTTCGCCTTGCCTGCTCCCGCCACCGCTCAAGTCAGGACATTAGCTACGCCATGAGTATCAAAGCTGAAGGCCACCAAATCCTACGGCGTCCAGCCTAGAAACGATTGAGCGAGTACTTCTCCAAGATTAGCAACGAGGAATTAACGAAACGCAACCTAGGTGCCGCCGCACTAATTACAGCATCAGAAGTCCAAGAGGCGATCAAGAAAATTAAGAACGGGAAGGCAACAGGCCCTGATGATATCCCAGTTGAAGTTTGGTAGGTTCTTGGACTACATGGCGCCGAATTCCTAGCAGTCCTGTTGAATAGGATCGTGGAAGAAGGCGAGGTGCCCAAAGGCTGGACCACGAGCATAACGGTACCCATCTGGAAGCGCAAAGGCGACGTCAGCGAATGCGCCAACTATCGACCAATGCGCCTGTTATGCCACAAGGATCTTCGAGCGTATCATGGATAGCCGTATACATAGAATCGTCAACGGTACACCCAACTAATGCCGTTTTGTGAAGGGATGCGGGACAACTGACGCCATCCACGCCGCTAGGCTACTCATAGAAAGGCACCGGGAGAAAAAGAAGTACAAGAAGTCAAAAGGCATTTGACAGGATGCCCCATGCCCCCAATCGTAAGTGCACTGGACACAGCTCCTTTATCGTGACTCTACAAGTGTCGTCCAAAGCCTAGTTGGCATCTCGCCCCCTTTCATATGCGTGTCGGCATCCATCAGGGGTCGGCCTTCTCACCCCTGTTTTTCATCCTTTGCATGGACACAATAACAGCCGATATCCGAGCAGCGCATTCATGGACGCTCCTGTACGCCGATGATGTTTTCTTAGTCATGCAGGAGGCCCAGCATTTACAGGAACAGACGCCGCAGTGTGAAGCCAGGCTTTCAGAGAATGGACTAAGACTGAATATCAAGAAGACAGAATATATGGAGTGTGACTTGCATACGGCCGGAACCAATAAAGTCGGCGGCCAGATCTTCAATAAACTTGAACAATATAAGTACCTCGGCTCCTTTACCTGCGCTGATGGTAACAGTCTGCCTGATGCCCGTTCGCATGTCAATTCGGCCTGGATGAAGTGGAGGCAGGCTACATGAGTAACAATTGCCGCAAAATGCCTACTAGTCTAAAGAACAAAGTCTATAGGAAAAGGTGATGATAAAGAAAACACAAGTCCTATTCGCAATGGTGAAACTTCAGCAGACAAAGAAGAAGGCGATAGCGGAATAGACGCTAACAGCCAATGTAGCTGCACTAGCAACGACCTCAAATCTAAAGAAACACGAAAAGACAAGAATAAAAAGAAAAATTCTAGTTTAGCAAACGCTTCTATAATTGTACGTCCTGCCGCCCTCTATGGTTCTGAATGCTGGCTGGCCACCGCCAAACATAAGCAAGTTCTGCACGTAATGGGGATTCGCATGCACTGGTGGGCACTCGGCCCTACACGATTAGACCATGTAACAAATGAAAGTGTGCGGAGGACCATCGCTCGCCTGCGTTGGTACAGCCACGTCAGGCGCATTAATGACCAGTCGCAGCCCGTCGCCTCAGCCCAGATGGACGCAGACCCAGCGGAAGGCCTAAAACTAAAAAACACTGGACTGTCTTAATGAAGACACGAGTCTGGCAAATGTAAATCCAAATGATGCCCTTGACGGAAATAAAAGTAGATCGGCATGTAAAAAAAACGGACCAAGCGGGACAAACGCTAGGAAGAAGAAGAACAAATTAAGCTTTATATATAAATACATTTTGTTAATTAATTATTTGTCGTTTTTGAACAATTTGATAAATGTGGATAGGGTTTTACAAAGCTAGAGACGATTTGGAAAAAGTAGTAGACAATATTATGAAAAATTAGACAAATTTGGACAAAGCTATAGATTCCATGGCAAGACCAAACGCAGCTTGACTGGAATAAACTGCTTAATGAAACTTAACATGACTTCAAGAAAACTCGCCTAGACTAAATAAGCCTTTGTAAGACTAGACAGACCTTGTCAATATGAGCACGAAGTTTGCAAGACCAACACGAGGTTTATCAAGACTAACACAATGTTTGATAAGAGTAATACATGCTTTAACAAGACTAACTAAAGTTTAAACAGAAAAGGTTTTACAAGAACAGAACAAGGTTTTACAAGGGTTGACAAGACCAACACAAGTTTTGACAAAACTAATACGAGGCTTTAGTCTATACTATATAGGGACAAAGCGCAGGTTTATTAAATATGCGGAAGTGATTAGGAGATTGTCAATGCGGCTTTTGCCCAAATAGAGCTACTATCGATCAAATTTTTGGAGAAAGACAGGTCCTCGAGAAATGCTTAGAGCAAAATATAGCTATATAGGGGTCGTCCATTAATCACGTGATTTTTTTAGCAACTTTTTAATTTTTTAAAAGTAAGCACAGAACTAAGGCAAGGAGATGGGCTATCAACAATACTGTTCAACCTGGCGCGTGAGTTTTTCATAGTGAAAAGCGGGGTACAAGCGGACCATTTTCCATAGCACGACACAAATTTTAGCCTACGCAGACGATTTTGCGGTGCTCGCGCGATCAATACCTCAAAGAAGTATTAAATGTCGATTTTGCTCGGGCTTTTGACAATATATCGCATGGTGCGTTAAGGGGAGTCTTAGAAATGACCCCCAAGTCCTAATCGCAATTACAAAGGCGCTGTTCAACAAAGCAAACTGTAGTATATCTCATGAAAGGAGAAACAGTGAAAGTTTCCTCATAAAAGCTGGTGTAAGACAGGGATGCGTGCTTTCATGCTAGCGGCCCTGCTTTTCAACATAGCTCTAGACCACGTCCTGGAGAAAATTAATAACTCACAAGGTGTACGCTGGACTTTAAACTCACAGCTCAGTGACTTACAGTATGCGGGCGATATATGCCTGCTAGGGCATAACTACCAGGACGTCCAAGAAAAGCTCTCGGCACTCACAACGCAAACAGAAAAGATTGGTTTGAAAATAAACATCGCTAAAACCAAGTCCATGCAGATAAATACAAAAAAGAAGATGGCATTTACGATAAATGATTGCCCACTTGAGAACGTGCAAACGTTTGCCTATCTAGGGAGCTTGATAAGTGAAGCCGGTCTTACAGAATGCGACATCCAGATGCGAGTTAGGAAAGCCCAGCTAGCATTCAGACAATTAAAACCGGTATGGGACTCCAGTGAGTACTCGAAAACTACAAAGATCCGTCTCTTCCAATCAAATGTCAAATCTATCCTTCTCTATGGATGCGAAACCTGGAAAATTTCCAAATATCTTGAAGACCAACTGCAGGTGGCAGTTAACAAATTCCTGCGCAGAATCATAGCTGTCTACTGGCCTCACAAGATCTCCAACCAAGAACTGTTTCGAGTAACACATCAAAAGAAGATCGCCGTAGACATCACTACCAGAAAATGGTGGTGGATCGGGCATACAATACGCCAAGACCAACACAGCATCGCCAAAATCGCTCTTTACGGGCACCCCCAATGGAAGAGGAATAGAGGGAGACCAGTGCTAACATGAAAAAGAACAATTCTGACTACTCAGAGATAGGGATTGCAATCATCACTAAACGTTTACCGGATCCGGTACCAATATACCGGATCCGGTCACCGGATCCGGTGATGCTAATTTTTGCATGTTGCATGAGTAGGTACTTTAAATGCGTGATGCGCATGGCGGCACATGGATTTTTCAAAACCAAAATTGATTTTGTGATAAATAATAATAGGGTGTGTCTTATGTATACTTTAAATAATTACCGTATTTGAGTATAACGCGCACTTATATGCGCACAAAAAGTAGGTTAAATTTTAGGGAGTGCCTTATGCACCGGCAAATACATTATTTATAATAAGTTGATTAAACTAAATAGTTATAAACTCATTATTGTGGCGCCATTCATTAGACAGATTCATCATAATGTCTGTCATAAATATAAGAATAAGACGCTTGTTAGCACGCTCAAATACCTAATTGTTGTTATCTCAGTAGATTAAGCAAAGTTTAATATGTTAGATTTAATAAAGTTAAATACTAAAATTCTATCTATGAAATTTATCTAGTTACCTTTTATCTAGTACAGTGTACTAGATTTTTAATTGTTTGTCTAATTATAAATGGGTCTGTGTGTGTAAACTACCTATATAATACACTCACTCGATTATCCTGGAAACAGTCAACAGAAAATTATCCTGATCGGATCAACCGAATTTCCATCGATCCGGCCGGATGCGACCGGATCCGGCCGGATTGAAAATGATACCGGATTGCAATCCCTAGTCAGAGATTGCAACTCAGAAGAAAACCTGGCTGGAGATAAAGGCGCTGGCGAAGAACCGGACTCGATGGCGGATGTTTGTCGTGGCTCTATGCTCCTAGAGAGTATTATTATTGTATCATTTTATATTAGAGTCGGGAGGTTAAGATGGCTCGGAAATGTTGCTGGAGAAGATCAAACCAGTTGGAGAAGATCAAATCACCAAAAAAGGTGTTATAATCACAACCGACAGAGAATCGACTAACAGGGCGTCCGAGACTCAGAAGGGTAGATGATGGTGGCGGCAATGTCCCTTCAACGGACGTGAAGCCAAGAAAGATGAAAAATACAAGGCTAACACCAGTGTTAACAACATTAGCCCAAGGTTTGATTTTGAGAGTAGCACAAACTTTGAAAAAACTTTTACTGAACTAGGCAAGCTTTGTTGTTTAGAATAGTCACGCTATGTATAGTAGCTTGATTATTCTAAACATGATAGACAAGATTACACAAATTTTGAACACAATATGACTAAACATGGCTTCATAAAACTAGTTGTGACTTGACAAAGCAAATGTTAGATGACGGAACTAAGCAAGGTTTGACAAGACCAGACAAAGTTTGTCACAACGCAATATTTAAGAATATTAAACAAGGGTAGCACGGAGAAACTACACACAGACACTAGGTCAAAATATAAAATGTTTGACTAAAGTGCTTGACATAGGCTTATTTAGCCTTATCCAGATATTTATAAGCTTTATTAGGCTTGACTTAAGAAAAGCTTCAGTCTTTACAACTGAATAAGACTAGGTTAGGCTTGACATCTTAATACAAGGATTGAAAAACCAAGAGAAAGCACGCCAAGGCTAGACATTGCCCGCCATACACACGACGGTCCACCGGAGAGGTCTACTTGTGCAGGTTTGCCTGCGCAGATAGACCGGGGCGTATGTGGGAATAGACCTGTGCAGTTTTTTGAACCTGCGCGGGCGACCGGAGCAAGATCGAAAATCAATTCTTTCGACGGTGGACCTGTGCAGGTCACGTCACTTGTTTCTATCGTGTTTTAGAATATAGTGGTTTGAATGAATTGGTATATAAGTTGTTGGGCTTAGATATTGAAGATTCTGGGAAATGTTTAATCAATATAAGATATTGAATATTCTTATATTGATTATGCATTTCCCAGATGTTTCACCGTCATCGCAAAAAGAACTGAAGACCGCTCCGGTATACCGGAACGTCCCCATACACGCTACCGACGTGCGGTTGACCTGCGCAGGCAAACCTGTACAGGTAACCTCTTCGGTAGACCGTAACGTGTATGGCGTACTTTAAATCAAGCGTTGAAAAGTTTTTACTGAATTCAAGTTTGTCAAGGCTTGACAACTAATTTTTTTCTTATGAAACTGTTAATTGTTTTTTCTTATGAAAATGTATTTATAGTAAACAAAAATCAAATTTCCTCAATTATTTTATTTTAATTTACACAGTGTAATTAATTTATTTAATCATAAATGCATTATAATACATAATCAAGCAAATCGTTTCAAAAGCTTTCGGAAAGCAAACTCCTCTAATAAAATCTCATTTATATATATAAAAATCAACGAGAAAAAGAAAAACTATGACCAACTATACAAATATAACATCAAACGTCATAGTTTTCCTTCTCCTTTATATAAATAAAAAATAAATATCGTAAGCAAATTGAAACATTTTCCATTGTTAAAGATTACGTTAAGACTAGAAATTCTTTGTATTGAACAGAAATAAAGAAAATAGTGGAATTGAACATTATTTTCTGAATGTTTTAAGCTGCTCATTTATCAACAACTTTCAAATATCACAGGTGAAGTGTGTTAAATGAGTTTCTTAAAATAAAGCCTAAAAAATGGAAACATATAATACATTGAACATTGCCATTTAGTGGCAATTATTCTGGCTATGTTTTTGATTCACTAGAATAGTGTAATTTTGTTACATAATTTTCTGTTTGCCTTTAATATTCAAACAAAAATATTTACAAAAAACCCTTTTTTATAAAAAGTTATTTTTTTTCATTATATAAAAAGCTTAAGTTTAAACTTTGGTAAAAAAAGAATATTTTTGATATATTCGCTGAAAATAAAACAAAATTGGTGAGATGGAGTTGAAAACTTATTTCAGAACTTTTTATAAGATTCTCTTAAACCTTAATAACAAAAGTTTGAAACATCATTCAACTCATTTATAAAAGCTAAAACTAACAAAAACTTGGTACTTTGTTTCTGTTTAAAACAAATTATTGTAACAATTACAAATGTACAAGAAAACATTTATCTAAACAAACGGACAAGTTTCCTTTGGTTCGAACAAATTGTAAACCCCTCAACATCCAAAACAAATCTATTTCTTTTTAATCTTTGGTGATGTTGACGAGAACACACTAGATGCAGACATCAGATTCTCAATATACTGACCCAAAACCTGATTCTCAGACCGCAGCTTCAGATTCTCTTCCTTAACACTATCAACCCTCTGGGATAAATCATCCAGAGTGTTCTGTAGCTCAAGAACTTGAGAAATCAATCGGGCTTTCTCTTCTTGCTCATCTGGGCTACAGTCTGGTTCTAAGCTATGATGCTGTGGACTAGAACTACCATTTGTAAATGTTGATTGGATTGAATCCATACTTTGTCCATGAATCATACTTGAAAAATTTGCATCAGATGTTGATGCTGGCTCAGGTTCATCACAAATAATAACTAAAAAATAATAATATTCATAATAATACACCAAGGTAAGGCAAGACAAAGACCAGAAAATACTACATGAGACTAGACAAAATGTACAGGATACAATAGACACTTATTTAGTTGACACTGATAGACACTCATTACACTACAAAAATTGTTAATAAATGTAGCTAGAAAAAGAAATATTCAAGGATAATTAAAGAAAAATTTAAACAAAGAAAGTAAAAAGTAAATTATTGATTGTTCCTAGTAAAATATATTTTTATAGGTTACCTTGAGGATCGTCATCAGCCAACGGAATATTGTTAATATCGTCTTGCAGTTTAACACCTGACATTGTTTAAACTATTAATTAGCAACAAAAAGGAGAATTTAATTTAAACTAAAGAACTAGGAATTTGTGTTTTTTCTTTTATTTGTTATATGACAGTTCAATATTTTGACAGTTGTCACACAGGCGTTGCCAAATTCCTCTTTAATATGAAGCATTGGTAACCAGGGGTTTGTTCCAAGAGCTAATCACAAACCGATATTCCACTAGTCACGAACTGCTCTATTTTCTTGTAGGAGTTTGCAGCTGATCGGAATTTTTCTAAAAACCAGTAAATTTATCAAGCACAGTTAGTCTAAAGTCGTCTAGATGGCGAATTAAAAGACGTCATTTTCAACAAACTTCATATTGCACATTCGATCGTGATTTGTTTTTGTAAAAAAAATTCAACATGTGTAGCAGAGACAAATATCTGTGTAGATGTGAAATTTGAAAGCAAATGTAAGTTTTTTTAAAACATTAGATGAGTTTGCAAAAATATCGCTACAATTAGGTTTCATTCCTACCAAATAATAAAATTTTAATAGGAGCGCCTAATTTTTGTGATATTTTTCCAAATTGGTATTAGCATTGGCTTCGAAACAATGGACAAGTTACTTTCTTAAATTGCTAACCATTTCAATGTCGAATTTTCGAATTGCAAATCTAATTTCTTAACTGTTCTCAAAAGTTTTTAAAATTCCAAGTTTTTAAAAACTTGAAACCTGTAAAGTAGCTAGCTTACTTTAATGACTTCTAAGTGCCGCAGTTGCCTATACTACTGTAAACAGACATTATTCTTATCTGTTTGCTTTTGTTGCAAATTTTCGTTGCAAGTTCAAGATTTTATAAAAATAGGTTTTTCTAATGAAATTAGAATTAGTAATTATTTTCCCGTTCCGAACTTAACACGATTTTACTAAAACCTTGTAAAAGTTTGTTTACTAATTTCCTAATCCAGGTAGTTAACTTAATACTCAATTGAGTGTTATAACTGATACTTCGAATTAAAGGTAATTATGTTGTTTTCCTGAAACTGAAAACAGAAATCGAAAAAAATTACACCTTCCAAAGTAGTCGCGATTTTGCTAAAACCTTGCAAGTTTTTGTTTGCTAATTTTCTTATCCACTTAGTTAGCTTAATACCAGGGACTAAAAACGAAAAGCATGATATTCCCCAATCAGTCAGGTCAAGATGACCTATTGTTATTGACATTCTTTTTATCACCTTGTATGTGCAGAGAATGGATCAAAGCTGACTGCCTTTCAGTTTGTATCATCCCAGTTCTCCAGATCTCTTCAAATAGCTGGACTAGTACATCTAGAGTTTCATTATTTGCCATCTTCAGTAGTTCCGCCACTATTGAATCCTCTCCAGCTGCCTTATTATTCTTAAGAGTGTTGATGATCTCTTTGATCTCCTCTTTACCAGGTGGAGATGAGTTTGGTAGTTTTTAGATCGGGGCGAATACAGGAAATCTGTCTTTCGGTTCATCACAATTAAGTAGGTTTTTAATCAAAATATCGAGACATGATCGTGCAGTTTTCTTTGTTGGTCCATCCCAGTTTTCCATTTTCGTCTCTAAAACAAAGACTTGGGGCTGGTATCCTTTCAAATTAGACTTAAACGTCTGATAGAAGTCATTGGTGGCAATGTTTTTTCCGAAAATCTTGACCGATCTGTTCTAATAGCTATTTCTCATACATTCGCTTAGTCCTTCGTAAAGTTTTGGCTGCATATTTTCGAACTTCACGGAATACATCAAAGTCTCCAGGTCTCTTGGTCGAGTTCCACTTTTTCCAGGCATTTGTTTTTTTGGCCACCACCTCATCACAAACCTCATTCCATCATCTATGCTTTCTCCTTTTAGCTGTCAGGATTGCAGTATTAGCTGCTTGTTGGATCTTGGAAGCGATGTTCGTCCAATTATGAGATTCAAATGTCAGTTGGTGGTGGTATTGTTCTAATATGTTTTGATTTTTGGTGACGGGGTAGCTGCGGCTAAATGAAACGACAGACTGGGAGACGTGTAACTGTTTATTACTATATTACATATACTGTGTCGACTGTTCGACGCTTGTTGGCAAATGTGTACTGTCCAGTTGTCGGAGACGTTCTACCTGGTCCAGCCCTCGGTAAAACGCATCTTACCTCCCGGGAACTTGGTGAGGGAGCCATTTCGTTGTCCCGATTGGTTGTCCGTTTTTCCCTCCACTACTTGGTCCTGACGCCAAGTAAGACCAAGGAAAAACTGGCCTTGTTATTCAGGGAAAAAAAACAACATTGTTAATCGGGGAAAACCGAACATCTGGGTCCGCTCCATCCCGCTCATAAAACGGTCTGGGCCAGATTATACGTTTTGTTGTGGACTAAGTTTATAATCATATATAATCCGTTGCAGTCTGGGATGACATTAATATTAATATAACGGAAAATAGCGCTTGTAATGAGTCCCTACAGATTGATTTTAAGCTTTGCAACATCAAATTTATGAAATTTTTTTCTGGTTTTCACTCATTTTGGAGAGGTAATGATCCAAATCGAACTCGGCACCTCTCTGTACTTTGACATTCATTATTTCCTTAATCGCTCTCCTAGATATCGCTACATGTTCTGTTTCTCTCCACACACATTGCCTGGTGATCGCCAAGTCTTATGTTTACTTGGCTTGTGTTTGTAAAATGTTGACTTTATATGAAGATAGATCGACACAGATTGACGAGTCTTATACCATTTCTATTAGTTATCTTGTGAGCTGGATACTTTACAATTGTTGATCTGAATTGCGGTTCTATTCCCAGCTGGTCATTAAAGTCACCATTAAAGTTAATAGTAGGATCTTTATGTTCTTATGATGGCATTTTATCTAAATGTTCTTTAAGAAGGTCCTAAAACTGTTCAACTTTCTCAGGATTGCGTTTGTTATCTTCATTGATTGGTGCATGCGCATTGATCAACGTGCATCTTTTGTTACCACAGCTGAGAGTTAGGATAGAAAGCCTCTCAGAAGGGCTGAAGAACTGCACGATTGAATTGACAACCTTTTAACGAACAACAAAGGCTGTGCCAAGTATAGGCATATTCTTACCTATTATGACTGCCATTTTGCCTTTATAAACCCCGTAACCTTCAATGTCCATTATCTCTTCATCTAGGTACCTATCTAGGTTTTTTGAATGGCCAATATGGTTATGTCATATTTGTCCATCATCATCGTCAACTCTTTGTGTACCCCAACTTAATAACTTAATAACTCAAAATAGAGAATTGACGTTCAAAGTTCCAAAATAATAATTCTGTTTTGTCTTGAATTTAGTATGCGTAGTTCAAGGCATCTAGGTTCAGGCTCCCCAGAAGCCACAGGCCTTAAGAGTGTAGATCCATAGGCCTTAAGCACTCTTAAGAGTGGTAGATTCCCTCAAAAGTGATACTGCCTGGGGTAGTATTCTTTTTATGACGACATTCCATGATGCTTGGTTGTTCTACTATTTGTTTAGAATTTGTAGGTTGTTGTTACACTATTGAATTAGTGTGGATTGGACAAATCCTTCCCGGTAATAGAACCGAGGTTGTAAGCCCCGGAGCTTGATAATAGGCCTTCGCAGCCGCTTCTCTGAAGAACAGATTCTGATGAAGATAGTTTATCCGCTTTATCCACCGTTTGGACATGGTTGTCGTCTTCCGCCTTCAAAACCGTTGATCATCTTCACCATAACCCTTTTACTCAATTAATCCCGAGCACTGGGCTGCCACATCCGCCATCTACACTCTACAGAGGATTATGCTCTCCACTGTAGCTGTAGGGATTATGGTATCGGTATGTGTGGGCTTGCGATAAATGCTGAAATCGTGTATGTACCAACATAAATAACAAACACGATTTCAGCATTTATCGCAAGCCCACACATACCGATACCATAATCCCCTTCTCGTCACTACATCCCACATCACATAAATTCTCAGCCTTTTACTCTATGATTCATAGATTACTCAATGTACCATTGTCAGAGAAAAATTACAAGACAGTTCCAAATGGAGTTGAGTTCCAAACCATAAAATACATCGCCACAAAAAACGGTTTCAAGCCCATTATTATCGACAATATTATTAAAAAAGTCAAGTTAAAAACCACTCTCAAAACTATTTTCCCGACACCCACTCTACGAGAAAACAAGATTTAAAAAACTATCCCATATTACGGTACCATATCGGAAAAAAGAGCGAAAATATTAAACTCAGACGAATTTAAGATCTCTTTCAAGACGGATAATACCCTAGGTCTTCTCCTTAGAAATGTTAAAGAAAAAACAGACATCAACTCAAAATCAGGAGTATACAAACTAAAATGCAATGACTGCAATGGTGTCTACGTGGGTCAAACCGGAAGGAATTTCTCCACAAGAATATCGGATCATAGAAAATGTTTTGAACAGGGAAAAAACGATTCTACATTTTCCAATCACCTGAAAGACGAAGACCACACCAGCAACTTTATACCGTCAATATTACATTTAGAAGAAAGGATTTAAATTAAACATATTGGAATCCCTAGAAATTTACAAATCCCTAAAAAACCTAGAAGAGGATTTACTCAATGATCAACAAGATTTGTATTTCCCCGCAATAGCGAGACATTGCCATTAAGAACTGTACCTTCACTGTCATTCACGTATATATATATATATATATATATATATATATATATATATATATATATATATATATATGTATATATATATATATATATATATATATATATATATGTATATATATATATATATATATATATATATATAGTTTGTTTTTTGCTGTATCACTTTGATCTGAAGATGCTATGATAATAGCGAAACTATAGTCATCATTAATAAATTATATGTGAAAAGTGTACAAGTATTTTTTCTCAAAGATTACATTAAAAATATTATATTATTTAAAGTATTATTAATTAAAAATATTAGTCATTGCTATTGGAAATGATACTTCTATTAAACAATAATAAAATCATATGAGTTTGTTTATTTATTCTTTTTTAATTTTTGTTATTTAAAATAAAAATACAATACATATTTTCTTATTAAATTTAATTAAAATTATATTCTCCTGTTAGATGGCAGAGCCTGCGCAGTAGATTACGTTAAAGCAGAGGTCGGCAAAGTGCGGCTCCGGAGCCGCATACGGCTCTTTGGCCTCTTGAGTGTGGCTCTGGCACAAATATCCTACGGGCTTGCTTTGCCCTACGATATTAATTTTGGCGAGATAAGCAGTTTTCCTATTCCGTGAGACGTCGTATGTTGGTTGTCCAGAGGGAACGTTTTAAAACGTTGCGCATCCTTTTTACCAAAAATCAAATCATTTCTCCTCGAGATGGATGTTTACTATCCAGAACTAACAGATGATAAGTGGAACGAAAACTTTTATTTCACGGTAGATGTTACGTCTCATTTAAATCAGCTTCAAGTGAAGGGGAACACAATTTTTTCGATGTTAGAAGACGTAGTTTGATTCGAAAACAAAGTATCCCTTTTTGCACAAGATTTTGAAAGAGAAACATTATTTCACTTTCCGAACCTGATGAAGCATCGCCAAGGAAATAATTCCTCTATTGACAAATACTGTTTTAAAACAACCATTTTAAATATGAGGGAAGCGTTCTCAGCAGGTTTCAAGATTCTAAAAACAGCAAAGCGACCTAAGCATTCGTCAAGAACCCTTCTATGCTACGCTTAACAGATTTGATTTTTTTCCTTTTGGCATTGACGTTGATAACTTTGAAATAGAATTGCTGGATTTGAAAAATAATGAAATATGGAGCTCTAAATTTGAACATCTTTGCGTTGATTTGGAAATATTAGAGAAGAACAAATGTGAACTAAGTTCTCAACACAAGTGGTCTGCTTTGAAAGACCTGGAGAAGGAAGAGAAGTTCAACGCCTGGAATAGTATTCCAGACGCTTACGATCAGCTGAAAAACTTCGCATTTCCCGTTATTTCTCTTTCCGGCTCAACGATTCATGCAAACATTTTTTTTTCGAGTATGAATCTTATTACAGGCAAACTGAAAGTCATCTCATTGATGAGAACCTGGAAATGTTATTAAAATTAAAAACAACATCCTACAAACCGGAGTTGAACAAAATTTCAAAGAAGATGCAATAATATTAATTAGTGTGGTTATGGATACTTTATTTCGATCAAATTATTTGTTATGAATAAAGTCCTTATTACGTATGAAATCAAGTTTTATTCAGTGTACCCGTAATGTAATGTTCCTAACATTATGAGTAAGGTTTACTTTATTTACAAACAGATTTGGCTCTCAATTTTTTTTTAATCGTTTTAATTTGTATATTTGGCTCTTTGGCTATTAAGTTTGCCGACCACTGCGTTAAAGTAAATCCAGCTCGAATCTAGTTAGTATCAGTGGAGCAGCTAAATATTGAGGAGGTGTTGGAATAGTCTAGTGTATATCGTCGGTCCAGATGAACAGGGCTTAACTCAAAAAAGCCTGAAGATCGATTTGAAGTTTTCAAATCAATATATTTCCATTTCTGTAAATAATTGGTTAACCTCTCTTATAATATCTTTTACACGATTGATTAACGTTTATTGATAACATTTTTGTTCACTTCCTGACTTTGTCAATTTTGATATTACTGAGAAAAAAAAAATTCTGTAGGCAAGAACATTATGAGTTAATACCCTGTTCATCCAAACGAACGATATGTGCACACCATGGTATCACAAGTGAGTTTTTCCTTACGTAAAATATTACAATTGTTTTCTTATTAATTATTTGTTATTAATTATTGCTATTAATTTAAAAAAACAGATTTTCCAATGAAATTTGAATTAGTAAATATTTTCCCGTTCCGAGGTTAACACGATTTTACTAAAATCTTACAAAAGTTAAGAGGTATCCGAAACTAAAAACATAAATCGAAAATATATCCACCTTCCAAAGGTATCGCGATTTTGTTGAAACCTTGAATGTGTTTTGTTTACTAATTTTCTCATCTACCTAGTTAGCTTAATACCCAATTGATTGTTACAATGAATACCTCTAATCTTACCACTAGTGCTTTAGTTGTTTATCGAAAACTGAAAACATAAATTGAAAATATTTCCACGTTTCAAAGTTATCGCGATTTTACTAAAACCTTGTAAACGTTAGTTCACTAATTTTCTAATCAACGCAGTTAGTTTGAAATACAACCGTTTGCTATAATTAATACTTCAAATTAATGGTAATTTAGTTGTGTTTCCAAAACTGAAGACAGATATTGAAAATGTTCTCCGTTCCAAAGTTATGGCGATTTTGCTAAAACGTTGCCAAAGTTTGTTTACTAGTTTTGTAATCGACGTAGTTATCTTAATACTCAATTGAGTGTGGTAACTGATACTTCGAATTAATGGTAATTTTGTTGTTTTGCCGAATATGAAAACAGAAATCGAAAATATTTGCTTCTACCAAAGGAATCGCGATTTTGCTAAAACCTTGCAAGTGTTTTGTTTAATAATTTTCTCATCTATTTAGTTAGCTTAATACCCAACTGATTGTTACAATGAATTCCAAAAATTTATTAGTAAGTTAGTTGTTTTCCAAAACTGAAAAACGAAATTGAAAATATTTACCCATTTTATAGTTATAGCGTTTTTGCGCAAGAGATATTTCGTTAAAGTGTTGAACTAGGTTGAACTAGTTAGTATCGGAGGAATACCAGGCAATTGTGTAGGTGTTTCAAAATTGTCAGAAAAAAATCAAAATTTTATAATTCACTTAAAACATTTTGTGGTACTTACGTATTAACGCCACCACCGCTACATTTTTAAATGCCGCCAATCTGCACCTAAATTTTTTTTGATAAACCAAAAAATAAAACATTTTATTTAAAATTAAAACATTTTTTAAACTCAAAATACTTTATTTTTTAACCCCGGTTAGATTAGGTTGCCTGCCGCGAAGCGGACAGATAAATCAAGACAACATACGCACGACAGCGCGAACTAGATACAATTTATAGCGGTGGTGGCTTAATACGTAAGTACCAACTTTACATAAAAATAAATAACTATGTGGGTGGCAAATCTTTTGTCTGTCGGGCCACATTGGGGATGAAAATTAGACTATTTTTTATATTTTAATAGTTATGTCTATATGTCTATGTCTATAGCAGCACGTAGATAATCAATAGGTCATTAAATATAAGCATATTATTGGTATGCTTTTGGGATTATTTTTTTTAGCTTTTTTTGTGTTGGAATACGAATTAAGATGAATGCTTTCGTTTATTAAGTTGAATGACGTTCAGTAATCTGGCGGTCTGGAGAAACACGTGTTTTTCTTGTCGCCACGCCGCAGCGGATCATATAAGTACACATGCCCGCTCGAGCTCTTCCCTTCCGCCACTTCTTCATTATCTACTCATTCTGTTCGCCGCTCCATTACATCTTGCTTTGTAATTGGTTTGTCTTCTATAGAGTGTATTCAGTGTTATTAATAATGTTATATTCAATAATGTTGATAAAGGAGAACACACAGCAAACCTCGCACCCACTTATGGCGTTGGTAGATCCACGATCTACGGCATCAAAGTCAATTCGTCAGGACTGCTGACGGGGACTTGAAGGAAAGAAAGATAGTTAAAACAGGTGATTCGTCTTGAAATGGAAAAGGCTTTATTTACTTGTTTTATGCAAGAGAAATCCTCCGTGAAAAGGCAAAACAATTTTACGAAACAATAACCAAGAAAGATGATTTTCGAGCTAGCGAGGGCGCACAGCTGGAATAAAGGCAAAAGCGATACCATTCAGCGTACTCGGAAAAGGCCTTTCCAACACACCCTGCTTTTAACTCTGAAAACCTGATCAACCATTCTGAGCAAGCTAACTGCACTATACAATTGTCTTTAAATTTTTTACAAGAGCTTTGCAGCAAATTTGAAGTGGATGTTACCCTGACAAACGATGACATAAAAGATTGGCTTCAAGACACAGGCGAGGATAATTCAATTGAAAAAAGTTGCAAGAGTGCGTTTTTGATAAAATGTTTAAGGCAAAGAAACAAAAAAGAATATGTGATTATTTTGTATAATATGTTTTTAGTTATTTATATTTAATACATACTTTGTATTCTTAGAATATCCATATTTATTTATATGTACATATTTACCTAAATGGGTACATATTTTATTCTTTTTGAAATACAATTGTACATAAAATATGTAAAATTGTTATTTTTTCGTTTAACATCCGATAATCCGGCGGCTGTCTAGTCCCATATGTGTTGGATTATCAAGATTATACTGTAGTTTATTTTTTTTATCCTTCGTACTCTGGGAGGTCTTGCATAAGGCCCCAAAATGGTAGTTACGGTCCTGTTTCTACTATTGGATATAGTTTAGCATTTGTATAAATTGTTTAATTATCATCTATTTCATCTTCTGGAGCCATAATTGTAGCTTCAAGTCTTCAATTTATGGGGCTGTAACTTGTAACTTTATTTGGATTTTCTGACTTGTTTGATTCTTATTTTTTGTTAAATTGATTCATATATTCTAGTACAATATACATCATCAGCTTTGTCTCCACAACCCATTATGGGTCTTGGCCTCCTCTAGGATGTTTATCCATTCCAATCTATTCCGGGCCTTGAATTTCCGTCCGGTCACCTTCATTGCTTATAGATTATGTTCCACTTGGAATAAATATCTTGTTTTTGGCCTGCCTTGCATCCTTTACACTTCTGGTATTTGCTGTGCGATAAGTTTTACATAACATAATCGCGCGATAACATTAATTCGCTCAATATGTTCTTTCCATCTTTTTTGGTAAGTTTTGGTGCAATATGGATAGAGGGTTATTACCAACTAACACTGCGGCCAATTGGCCTATTGTATTTTGCCCACATTTTCACTGTATAGACCCAGAAACCTAGGTATTATTTAAATTGGCGTTAATTAATTACACATTTGTCTTTTGGTACAAATGCTCACGGGATAGAACCCGGCACCTCCAGATTTGTTAAGCAAAATTATTTATTTCATTTGATCTTATATGTATATAACAAAGTCCCAATTTTTTGCCGCTTCATCAGGAAATCTCATTTACATATAAAAAATGTATACAAAATGTATATGAATATGTAAGACATTTTTTTCTTACAACTGTTCCATTACTCTGTACCTAAATAATTGAATTTTTTTATCCTTGGAACTCATACTTTAATATTGTTAACATCCTATTGTGTCTGAAATCGCTCCTATTGTGTCTGAAATCGTTCCTATTGTCACTGAAATCGCTTAGGCAATCAAACCCCTCATCCTAATCAAAATCGCGCCATATATTAGCCAAAGGTTACAATTAGAGACAAGTATCGTAAGAAAAAACAATCGCAAGAAAAATACTTAAACCTTGTAAAGGTTAAATTTTACTCAAATGAGGGAGTTTAGAAAACAAACTGCTAACTGTTTTGACTGGTTGGAAACCGTTCAGAGAACATACTGGAATACTTTAACGTCGATCAGTTGCTGGTTGCAAACTGCGGTTGGAGCTTGCTGGAACTACCAAACTCTTTTGCCCATGCGTCAAACTGTTTGCTGATCGATTTGATGGTCGTTGGAACAAACTTATAAAAATCAATTTGGATTGTTTGAATATGTTATTTTGGGTTAAAAAATTCAATATATATCGTTAAATGATTTTATTACAAGAATCGTATAACGAAAATAACATTTTAACTTGTTTTAAATCTTTGTCTAAAATTAACTATTTATATACAATTTATTTTATTCTTCTTATTATCTAGATTGCAAATTTCACTATTTTTGATCAAAAATAAAATAATGGGCATGATGACTTATTTTGAAAAAGTGTTCTGTAATATTCTAAAGTACCTACTATTTCCAAAAATATATATTATTTCTGCAGGAAACGAAGTTTTATTAAAAAAAAAGCAATTGAAATTCAAAGTTTAAAATGAGCTCGAAAACGATCGCTGGTGTCACGGCGTCTGCTTGTGACGTCAGTTGTAACTAAAAAGACCGAAAACATTAGGGAGCCAAAAGAAGAAATCGGCTGTTTTGCGTGTTAAATAGCAAAATATTTTTAAAAGATATTCCTTTGTTAACTAGTGTAATGTGTCCTTTTATGGTAAAATTAAATACAGATTCCATAAAAAAAAATTTACTCATGGCATTTAGGCATAAATATTATAATGTAAGTTGCATCATTGACTGCCTTGAGATTGAGATACAAAAGCCTTTGAAAGCCTTGAATCAATCTCTGTCATGATCAGAATACAAAAAGGCTAACACCGTAAAATATCTTATATCCTGTACACTGAACGGTTTAGTTAATTATGTATTGCCAGGTTATGGAGGAAGAATTCTAGACACAAAATTGTTAAATCGTGTGATTTTATAAAAGGTTTGCAGTCAGGTATGTGTGTGATGGCCGATAGGAGATACAAGCAAGTAGAATCATTTATTTTTTCAAGCATGGAGTGAAACTAGTGCAACCTCCAAGTGTAACAACTGGGATTAAACTATCAAAAACTGAGACAAGGGAAACTAAAGAAATTTCGAGTTTAAGAATACTTGTTGAGTCATTCGTCGCTTGAGAGAATTTAGTATGCTAAAACCATGCATGTGTAAATCATAATCTAGTCAAAGTACTAGATGATGTTATTACCATTGACTCTGGTTTAATAAATTTAAAAGATTGTTTAATTAAATAAAACTACAATTCTACTATAATTAATATAAAAATTTATTATATATATATAAACATTTATTTTGTTTACCTACAAATTAAAAACACTTTGACACAATAATGGGTACACATTATCTTTCCATGAAGAGACTAAAACATTAATCAAACCTGATACATATTTATCATCAAATGTAACACTTATGATATCAACATTTTTATTTTGACTATAGTTACAATCAGCTACACAGAAGTAACCTTTTCGTAGACCTGTCAAATACATTTGTAGCTGCATCTGCACATAATACTTGTGGGGCGGTTTCCCATTTTCTATATAATTTTTCAGTCTTGACACTTACTGGACACTTTATTTTTATTATGCATCCACTTCGTCTACTATTAATGTAAATTTATATAACTATACATGGACCTTGTGTTCTGGGCAGATTTTAGCTTTTATTATGATTTCCATCACGTTTAAGCTGAACGTAGCTCACAGCATCATCCCCATAAGAAGGCCTGGAGGATCTAAAACAAGGAAATCAATATGAAAGAATCTGTTATAGTAAATAAAAACAATATTTTAGTAACATAACCTCTAATATCAATCTATCAAGAAGTGTTTTTTTATTAAAACTGATTTTATGGGTTTTGAACTTTTGAATTATTGTTTTTTAAACATTCAACATTATACTTACATTGTAGTTTTGACATTTCAAAACTCTGCTGAACAAAAGTCTTTGATGCCAAAAACTCCCCCAACATCAACAAAGCAACTCTAGAAAAATTGGAGTTATTTGCCTGGGTAAAACTTTGTTTCATGTTTTGAGAATACAAAACTAAGCAACTTATCAATGGAAATCAGTAAATACTTTATAAACGTAGGTAACAACAATTAAAAAATGCAGAGATCGTCGAAGCTCCTAAGATGTTCACTTACGGGTGACGTAATTCACTCTGATTGGTGTTCAACTTATCATGGCGGACTGCTGTATTTTATAGTTTTGTTTTAATAAAAATATTATCAATCTCGTACTGAATATGAAAATAAATACATTTTTCACAATCTATTATGTCCATCACATTAGATAAACACAATATTTTTGTGAATGTTGGTTACTGTCATCATGCCTATTCTGTTCATGTCTGTATAAGCAAAGTTTTATGAAATCTATTTTTGTTTAGTATATTTTTAAAAGAAACTTTAAACTCTAATCTTTTAGTAATTTTTAAAGTAAATTTCTACGATTGATTAAAAACTTTGTTAAAAAGCTAAACGTTTTGCATTATTTTAAGAAAAAGCAAAAATGCGTTAAAAATGAAGATACTTTGTAAAACGTGACAACAATGTATGTATAAAATGGTACGTTCAGAAACATAACATTACTGTCCCAAATTTTAATTTCAACTAAAGTTTCCAAATCTCTTAACGTTCCAACAAATAAGACAAAAAAAGACCGAAACAAATAACCGAAGAAGATGACAATCTAAGAAGAAAGTTGCAGTGTAAACACAGACCTTCATAAAAATATGTAAACACAAATATTTTAATATCTTATCTAATCTTTTCAGACTTCTGATTGTTTTCGCGAAAACCCAACAAACAAAAAGAATACAAACACATTCATTGCAAATGAAACACGAAATCCAACAGTTATTTACATAATATTCAAATTCATGTGTATCAACTCGAGACTTTGCTTTAAATCAATCAACTTATAATCAAACCATATTTCACATGGAAGGCTTCGATGCTATTTATTATGAAGATGAAGAAGAAATCTCACAAGAAGTCGAACCCACAGATGTTACTTTGGTACCTGATCCTGTCATCATCCGTGGTGCAGGAAATATGACAGTGTAAGTCATAACAATATATTTATATCAATTTCAATATTTCACCTTTGTTTTTCAAATTAAATTTTTAAAACAACATTTTCAAACACGAACTTCTTTCAAGTCTAATTAGACCGAAAACATATTTAGAGTAATTCATAAACTACCAATTTGAGATTAAACTTTGAAGGGTTTTTTTTATTAAAAATAATTATTGTTTTAGGTTTGGTTTAAGTAATAGATTTAGTACAGAGTTTCCAAGCGGGTTGGTGTCACGTGTGGCCCCAGAAGAGTTCAAAGAGACTGTCCTTCGGATAAACACTGTTTTGAAGAAAACGTTACCCGTCAATGTCAAGTGGTTGTTTTGTGGCTGTTTGTGCTGTTGCTGCACTCTGGGCTGCTCATTATGGCCTGTTATCTGTCTCAGCAAACGAGTATGTAGAGAAATCCAAGTTTAATTGTCAGACAAAAATATTTTATTTTGATAAACAAAAATGTTTGAAAGACAGATTAAATTTGACAGACAATAAGACTAGACAGACAAGATTAGAAAGGCAGACACAGAAGTCTAGATACATGAAACAGATGATCTAGACCAGCAGTTAGTAACCGATGGGTCGTAACCCACAAGGGGGTCACATTAGCTTCTTTTGGGGGGTAATAAAATGTTAATAATCTATTTATGCTTGGCAATAAGCGAGATATGCGATGTAATCAGTACCACCAACCCCTGCATCTCCTTATGCCTCAAGAAATTCGACTGTGGCAAACTAGCCACAGTCCGAAGTAGTAAAAAAAGCTATAGTCCGAAGTGATCGCGACACTCCGTTGCTTCTCGGGAATAATCGGAAAAGTTCTAAGCATAGGAATTTAAAACTAAAAAATTTATGTTTACCAAACAACAAACAGAACGCGTACAGATAATTTGTCTTGCTCGGTAAACTTGTAACAAACATTATGTTACTTAAAGGATACTGCAACTTCTTGTTGCAGTATTCTTTTGTCTATAATTGCATATGAATAGTTTGTTGCTGGTTAGTGTCTTGTTTGATCCGTTACAATTCTATTGATAGCCCGTCATAATTCGTCTCTGATAGGCACGCCTAGAAACATAGCCTCTTCTATTATTTACCCCTTTGGTAAGTATAAATATATAATAATTTAATTCCAATTTTTACAGGTATTTTATTTTCCAGATATCAACGCCATGTCGAAAAAAAGACAATATCCAGAGAACTATTTAATATTTAGATTTTCGACTGTTATTAGTAACGGCATAACAGAGAAGCCACAGTGTGGTTTATGCAATGATGTTCTTAGTGCTGAATCTATGGAATCCTCAAAGCTCAAACGTATCTTAGAAGCAAATCATTCTGAACATATTAAAAAGGCTTGGACTTTTTTAAATGACATGAGGCTGCCTTCATCATCATCATCATCAATGGCGCTACAGCCCGAGTCGGGCCTTGGCCTCCTGAATGCTCCGTCTCCAGTTTTCTCGGTCCAATGACCGCGTCCTCCACGTTGCAAATTTCAGAAGCGATCTGCTGTCTTCGTCAATGGAATCCTCCCAGCGTTTTCTTGGTTTTCCGACTGGTCTTTTTCCTTCCGCTTTTCCTTTTTGTACTCGCTTGGGTATTCTTCCGTCTTCCATTCGCTGTACATGACCAGCCCACTGTAGCTTTCGGAGTTTGATGAGAGTGGAGACTTCTGGGTCCTCAAAAATAGCATACAATTCCTTATTGTACCGAATTCGCCATGCGCCTTGTTCTCTCATCGGTCCGAGGATTCGTCGCAATACCTTTCTTTCAAAAGCATTGACCATTTTTTCTGATGCCTGTATAAAGGTCCACGTTTCACTGCCATAGCAGAGTACAGGTCTTATTATTGTTTTGTAGATTCGCAGCTTCGTTTTTCTGTGCACGTCTTTACATTTGATTATAGGAAGTACCGAATAATATGTCTTGTTTGCTATCATTATGCGTCTTTTTATTTCGTTGATTTCATTGCCGTCTTTGGAGAGATTGGCTCCCAGATATATGAAATTGTCCACATTTTCTATGTTATAGTTTGCTATCGTTAGATTTTGTCTGATTGGCGTGTTTCTTCGTGATTGTACCATAACTTTCGTTTTGTTTTCATTCATGCGTAACCCTACTTCTAGTGCTGCCGTGTCAAGATTAACGAATACTTCCTTGGCGTCTAGTTTTGAGCGCGCCATTATGTTTATGTCATCTGCGTAAGCTACTATTTGGGTTGATTTAAATAATAGCGTCCCTCTGGTGTCAACAGGGAGTTTTCGTACGACATATTCCAAAGCCAGATTAAACAGTGTGGGTGCAAGGCCATCTCCTTGCTTCAGCCCTGAGAGCGTTAGGAAGCTTGTTGTCAGCTCGTTCTGGATTCTTACTTGGCATGTTGAGTTGGTCATTGTAAGCCTTGTCAGTCGAACGAGTTTCGCTGGTATTCCCAGTTCCAGCATTATCGTGTACAGTACACTTCTGTCGATACTGTCATAAGCTTGTTTAAAATCTACGAATATTTGGTGCACATCGATGTTATATTCCCAGCATTTCTCTAGCACCTGCTTTACTGAGAAAATTTGATCCGTAGTTGATCGTCCGGCTCTGAATCCTCCTTGGTATTCTCCAATTATATTTTCGGCATAGGGTTTAATTCGAGACTCAATGATCTTCGTCAAGATTTTATAGCATGTGCACAGCAAGGAAATCCCTCTATAGTTTTGTGTCTCAAAAGGTATGACAAAGGTATGAGGTATGACACTATGCTGGCTGTACTGTCCAACTCTCTACAACAGTTAAAACTTATTTTTTTTTTATTGGTCCAAACCTTATGAGTAGCGTTAGGTGTTATGGTAATAATCTATATACAATATAATTTGGATAATCCGGCGGTTGGTAAATCGGGATCATTCAGTAATCCGGCGCTCTAGGGAAACACGGTTCTTTTGTTTATGTTGCCCCGCGCCGGATATAAACCTCGAGCACAGAAAAATTAAAGTCACAAACAACACCATCCGGTGTTCTTGGTAAAAGGTCTGGCCAACACACCCTGCTTTTAACTTTGAAAACTTGATTGACCATTCTGACCAATCTAACTCCACTCTACAATTGTCTTAGTATCTGTTCTAAGTTTGTACATGTTTTTTTGTATGTACATGTTTACCTAATAGATACATATTTTATTCTTTCTGAAATACAGTTGTATATAAAATATGTAAAATTTTTATTATTTTCTTTTAATCACGTAATCCGGCGGATATGTGTCGGATTATCAAGATTATACTGTAAATGCAAGTACAGTATTATAAATATATCAAACTAATATTAATTGTGGACTAGTCTAGCCCATTCGTTTCTGAATTTACTCTTCCTTTTCCCCTAGTTCCATGACAGTCCCTTTTGTCTTAAACTTTCTGTCACAGCCTCATCCCATGTTTTTCTTGGTCTGCCCCTTGCTCTGCGCATATGCGGTCTCGCCTGCCATATTTGTTTTGTTAATCTTTTCTCCTTCATCCTCACTAGGTGACCAAACCATTTTAATTGTTGCCGTTTGATGCTTTTCATGATGGGTTCTACTTCCAGTTCTTCTCTTACTATGTCGTTTCTGATTCTATCTCTTTGTGTAATCCCCTTCACTCCTCGTAGGTACCTCATTTCCATTTCCACCCAACTTATATTTTAAAAACTATTTGTTTTGTCGTGATAAAACCTTTTCAGTTAAATTTTGTTTTATCTACCAGATAACTACAGCACTGTTAATTCTGAATTCAGTCTGGATTCTCCTTCAGAAAGGATAATCTTCTGTGAAAGGACAATTGAATAGCACATATAATGCTATCATGGATGTAACCAGAGGTGTTTTGGGGGTTCAACCCCCAATGATTTTTGTGCTCGCACCCTTCATCCCGAACTGTATAGCCTTAAGAGGCGAAATCTTTAATAATCGAGAACCGAAATTTTAAATAACGCAAAATTTTTGCAATAATTATGTGCTCTCCATATATGCTATTTACGATTTTTGTGCTTGCACCCTTGTACGAAAAATTCATACCGAAGTCTATGAGCAATAAGAGGTGAAATCTTTAATAATCGAGAACAGAAATTTGAAATGACGCAAAGTTGTGGCAATAATTATGTGCTCTCTAGATATGCCATTTACTATTTTTGTGCTTGCACCCTTGTACGAAAAATTTACCCCGAACTGTATGAGCCATAAGAGGTGAAATCTTTAATAATCGAGCGCACAAATTTTAACCGACGCGAAATGGTTGCAATAATTATGTGCTCTCCAGGTATTGCATTCGCGATTTTTCTGCTCGCACCCTAATATTCGATTACAAGAATTTTGACCGACAGGAAATTACACGCAATAAATATATGCTCTCGAAATTCTTTTCACAGCTTTTTTGAAGTGTAATCTAACGTTTCCATTTTTCGGTATTGTTTATATTACTAGTGCGATGCATTTCCGTATTCATATTGCTATAATGAACAATAATTATCATACTCATCGTGATATTCAGCACATCGCATCGTTACCAATGGTATCGATGATTTCCGATGATTGTTCTCAGGTGCTCTTCCCTATGAGTTCTTCAGAAACGTGTACTTTGTACGCGGTTTTTTTTCTTTCATTTCTTGTTGCACGATGCGCAAATGTAGTCTAGTAATTATGCGAAACCCAGACATACATGTGAACAGACATTTATCTCAGACATACATGTGAACAGTTCGGAGTGAATTTTTCGTACAAGGGTGCGAGTATAAAAATCGCGATTATCATACCTGGAGAACACATAATTATTGCAACAATATAGCGTTGGTTAAAACTTGTGTGCTCCATTATTATAGATTTGACCTCTTAATGCTCATGGAGTTCGGGGTGAATTTCTCATACAACGGTGCGAGCACAATAATCGTAAATAGCATATATGGAGAGCACATAATTATTGCAACAATTTTGTGTCATTTAAAATTTCTGTTCTCGATTATTAAAGTTTCACCTCTAGCTAATACAGCTACGAATAACATATCTGGAGAGGACATTATTATTGCAACAATTGTGATTCGGTTAAAATTTCTGTGCTCTATTATTATGTATTTCATCTTTTAAGGCTCATACAGTTCGGGGTGAATTTTTCGTACAAGGGTGCGAGCACAAACATCTCGAATTGGATATATTAAGAGTGCATAATTTTTGTAACATTTTCGCTTTGGTTAAAATTTTTGTACTTTGTCATTATAGATTTCACCTGTTATAGCTCATTCCGTTCGGGGTGAGTTTTTCGCACAACAGGTTGAGGTAGCGAATTAGCTCCGGGGTACTTGAAAAGCACATAAAGAGCAAATAATTGTAGTGCTTATTTGGTATCGGTATCCCAATTTTTCAGATGGGTGGGTGCTAGCTTGACTGTAAGTTAGCACCCCCACTAGTAAAATTTGATTTTTTCGTTGAACGCTTCGAGCACAAAAATCGCGGATGCGGCACATAATTAGCACATAAAGAGCACATATTCTGGTCTTATCAAATTTAAATTTTGAAGAGGTGGGGGTGCCAGCTTTATAGATCTGACTTTTTCAACATGATAATTCTAACGAAAACGTGGAGGAAATAGTAGAAAAATTCATCATCCCTGAAAAAAGATTTGACGTTACAGGAAGAATTACAATTACAAATCCAGCAATAAGCGACTTCTAATACCATTCCTACTAAAAAGAGGAAAGATTTTGATAAGGTATTAAAGAAGGAAATGACTGCATTTTGAAAGTGAAGAAGTTCGCTGAGAATACTTGTCTGCTATTTATGATTATTTATCGACAATAAAGCCGACAACCGTAGAAGCTGAAAGGGTCTTTTCGGCCGCTGGCTATATTTGTAGCTGTATTAGAAGTCGATTGGCAGATGAAACAATAAGCAGCATTTGTTTTCTACATCCTTTTTTCAAAACCAACATTTATTTTGTGGTAAATAATGTATACTTAAAATAATGGCTCTATTGGACGGTGTATAGTGCGCAAACGCCCCTAAAACATAGGTCTGCGTTATAGGCGCACAAAAAGTAGATTAAATTTTAGGGTCTGTATGCACCGGCAAATACGGTATTTATACGCCATTCATTAGACAAATTTATCATGATGTCTGTCATAAAAATAAGAATAAGTCTTGTTAGCATGCTCAAATACCTAATTGTTGTGATCTCAGTATATTAAGTAAAGTTTATTATATTAGATTTAATAAAGTTAAATACTAAAATTCTATCTGTGAAATTTAACTAGTTACCTACACTGTACTAGATTTTTAATTGTTTGTCTAATTATAATTGTGTGCGTGTGTAAACTACCTATATAATACACTCTCTCGATTATCCTAGAAACAGTGCATTTGGGAACGAAAAGGGAAAATTATCCTGATTCGATCAACCCGGCCAGATCCGTCCGGATCCGCCGGAATCGATGGAAATTCGGCCGGATCCGGCCTGATTGAAAATAACACCTGATTGCAATCCCTACTCTTGTCTGTCTAGACTTGCCTGTCTAGTATTGCCAGTCTAGTTTTCTGTTTCTGGTCTTGTCTGTCTAGTTTTATTTGTCTAGTCTTGTAATTATTATAATAATGTATTATTTCTTTTTTCTAGACGCAGCATTCATTGAATAAATTGTTAGAATGGGAAAATAGTTATTTATACCACAAATTAGGTTTACATTGGAGGTTGTCGAAACAGCACTGCGATTCCTCGTCGATGATGGAATATGTAATACTAATCGAGTTTCTACCAAAAATACCAATCTACCGGCCAGACTAGCAGTCGCCTTGTCAAACTAGATTCCTTTATATTCCTTTCCTTTCAGTTATGTAATTTGTTTCTGTATATATTTGCCATCGTTATAAAATTAGTAAAGGGCTTTCTGAATTTCTTATTTACATAATTCATGTATATAAGGTAAATGTGATAACTATTATATAAAACGTTTATTGGCAAAATTTACAATCAAATGATGGTATGTTTATATAAACAATTTGTTGGTGCGGAAATCTGACTTTGTTAAGTAAGTTTCTCATTATGTTTATATTGCTAGTTTGAGTAGTTGAATATTTTCGATATATTGTTTTGTTTCGGGTAGAATGTTGTTAGAGTTCGATGGTTCTGCTTGATTAATCCATGCAAAATCCATTTAAGTTTTAGTATTATCCTTAATTTGTATAGTTCGAAGTTAAACATTTAGGTGAGAATTAATATTTAAGTTTTTCTTTTTTTTGTTTCTAGTAGGTAAAATAATAATAAAAACTGTAGATAAATCAAACTGAAAGAAAAGTAATAACTAATAATTATATCGTAGCCTGCTGTACATTTTGATTTAATTTGTATAACTACATTTCGTGCAATATATTTTGTAGTACAACACAGAAATTACAATTCCAATCTTTTTACGGGACAAAAGAAAAATTCTAGAAATATTTGTATCCTTACAAAAAAATTATAAATGCTTTAGGAATTTGCTTCTAATATTTATTTTACAATAACGAAATCGAAAAAATTTTTCTTCTCACGAATATTTGTGTAAATTGTTTCTTAATGTATAAATCAACCCTTGCACATTGTTACCATTTTTATCTCTACTACAAAATATTAATTTATTCGCGCACCTTTTAATTTATTATTTAAAAATTAAACATAACTTTAGTAATTAATTCTAGAAGTAATTTCGTATAAATTAAACAACAAAAATAAACTATAATATTTTTTTATTATCAAGTTTTTTTCTTGTCGTGTTAGGAGAAATTTCCATTTTATTTCATGATAATAATTTCGTGTGAGCGGATTCAAATAATTGAATTCGAAGAAAATGAAATAAATTTATATTATAAAGAGAAAATCGTAACTATTATAATACAAGGACAAAGCAGATGAATCTAGTAATATTTTACATGCAATTTTTTTGTTGCGAGATTATTTTATAAGGATTTTTTGTCAGTGTAAATAAAAACTATAACTAGTATTAATTCATTTTATTTCATTAAATTTTATTTATAGTAAAGGAGTTATAGTAATACTCGTGGTCAAACAAGTAAGACGTGCGTGTGTTTACGTTTTTGTAAAGCCCCAAATGCCACAAAATCATACCAGGAGAACAGCAAAGAGAGATGCAGAGACTAGTCCAAAAACTAAGGAATTTAGGGAAAGTGGCGGGTTTGTAAGGTATCGAAAAATAGAAGTAGATCAGAGGAACCAAAATTCGAGGAACCAAACGGACGTTCACACAAAACCAACTAACCCAAATCGATGAAAGCTTTGCTAAGAATAACTCCAGAGATTTCTTTGGAACCTTCAAGCAGACACTCAGACTTAAACTCTGGCTTTTAACGACAAGGACAACTGCCACCTTTTGGATCAGTACTTTAAATATCTACTCAACTGTAATCCACCCAGCGAAGACTTCGACTACAAACAAACCACACCAAACCTGGACTCGCTGCCCCCTTTATTGGAAGAAGTTGGCCAGATCATTCAACCTTTTAAGAATAATAAGGCAGCTGGAGAGGACTCTATCGTTGCTGAAGTGTGACAAGGTGATGGAAGCAATGCCGTCCGCAAGCTAACCGAGATCATCCAGGACATCTGGGAAACAGAGAAATTACCACCCGATTGGAAATCGGCTCTGGTCCAACCGCTTCACAAAAAGGGAGATTTTACTGATCTAAGCAACTACCGTGGAATTTCTCTCGTCCCGGCAACATGCAAGATTCTATCCAAGGCGTTACAAACAAGGGCAGAAAATCAGCTGGATAGTCAACTGGGAGAATACAAGGGAGGCTTCAAGAACAACCAATCCTGTGTTGAACAGATCCTAAATCTTAAAACTTTACCTTTGTTGATTGTAGGAAGGCCTACGATTCCGTCGATAGAGAAATGCTTAACAAAGGACTACAGGAACTAGGGCTAGACAACAAAACCCGCAGACTCATCCTAGAAACCTTGATGTTACTAGAGCAGGGAAACATCAAGAGGTCTGAGAAATTTAAGTATCTCGGCGAGTGTATTGAACCCAAGTTATAAGAAATAGCATCATTATCCATGAGAGTTAACAAGTTAGAACTAGCCTATCAACTGACTAAAAACACCTATAACAAGAAATGCCTGTCATGCAGCCTGCAACTTAAACACTACACATCAGTCTTACGACCAGAAGCCCTGTATGCTATGGAGTGTCTTTCCTGAAACCTGGTCTGGTCTGGTAGAGGTAGAGGTCTGGTAGAGAAATTGTAATCAGAGAGAGGAGAAAGCTCAGGAAAATCGTACGCCCGGTAAAAGAAGATGGGGAATTCCAAAGGCGACATAACTCTGAGCTCTACGAATATATTGAGGCTCTCTGACTGTGCAAGGAAAAGAAGGGTAGCTTTCTATGGCCACGTTGCAAGATTGCCTCCAAACCGACGAATCAATCGTGTGTTCACCTTCTGGCAAAACAAGAAGGTTCGTACCACTTGGTTGACAGAAACCGAGAAGGATATTAAAGAAGTGGGAATAACAGATCTCCAAAACAAACAGTCTGTGAGACGCACCCTGAAGGAAGTCCGTAGATTTCAGGAAAAACCCCGAAGGAAAGGTACTCCCTGGACAGAAGAGAGAAAGGAGTTACACCGGCAGCAGATGCGACAATACTGGGCAAAGATCAAAGCCCAGCAGTTGAACAAGCATGGTCCAAAGTAGGCCTATTCGAAATAATAAGAAGAGGAAATAGATGGAAATAGGTACCACTTCAATGATGATACAGGAATAAAGGACGTAAAATTTTGGTAGGCAATAAAAGGGGGGACGGAAAATCAGCATGTCGCGAAGCAAACGAAGATTGTGTTGGAATATAGCAGGGTTGAAGGGACAACAAAAAAAAAAAGAGCGGAAGATAAGGATGACCTGTTGTATGGAATTCATTCATCATGAAGAAAAATAGTGGGAGGAGATAAAGAACGAACTGTCAGATAACTTCGCGTGGAAGTGTTTAATAACCAGAGTAAAAAATAATATAGAGGAAGAGAGTAATAGGGTGAAGAATACGGCGAATGGTTGCAAATAAGAAAGAGAAAAATAAACGGGTATAAATGGGATTGTATCATAGCGTATAACAATAAAAGATTAATCGAACTGTTAAGTAGGACAGTAGAACAGTCGGCGATAGAGAGAGAAACAAATGAGGAAAACTTGTCTAAAGTTATAATTGCGGCGGACTTTAACGTAAGAATGGGAGAGAGCCAGGTTGAAAATCTCATCTAAGGACAGAACGTAATAAGAAAATCCAAAGACTAAATAACCAACGCAGATGCTAGAAAATGCTCGACTGGATGACGAAATGAAAATGGATGCAAAGAGGGAGATTGGAGTGGACAGATTGAACGTATGTAGAGGGCAGAGGGATGTCAGTGATAGACTATATAGTATTAAAAGAGGCAGCAGTTAGTGACATACGCTGCTTGGAAGTAGGTAACCAGATGAAATCAGACCATTTCCCGCTAGAAATAAAGGTAAAAGCGAAAATGGTGGTTAGAAGGTAGATCGAGGAGCAGAAAACAGTAGCTATACAAGAAGCGAATATCTATAAAGTTGCAGTAGAGGCTGCAGCGAGAGTGGCATGACATGAAAGGAAAGTCTATGTTAGGGAATGAGTGGTACAGTATAATCTCGATAATCCGACATATTTGGGACCAGACAACCGCCGGATTATCAGAAAGAGTGGTGGGAGGGAAGAGCGCGAGCGGTGTCCAGACCGCCGAATTACTGAACGTGTCCGATTATCCAACGGCCGAATTACCGAGATTATACTGTATAAAGAAGGAAGGTGTTTGAGGGACCAGAGCAACAATATGGGGAAATTAATGAAAAAATAATTATAATCGAGTAGGGTGGGCGAAAGAGGTGGTGGAAAGGATGAAAGAGGAAGGCGTGAGGTTTGAAAAATTGCTGGGTGAAGAGTTGCAGGGTTGGACTAGTCGGTTTTGCTATGTTTTGTTATATAGAAGTATGTTTTTGTTTTGGAAGTGTTGATAATGATAATACCAATAAAGGTAATAATAATAGTAACAACTACCTTGAAATGTGAACTAAAAAACTGTTGACTATACAAATTTGATTTGTAAATATTTAAATTTATATAATATTAGACAGACAAAATTATTGATCCATTTAGAATTATAGATAACATTGAACTATCTAGATACAGTTTATTTATGTTTTGCCGCTTATCTAATTCTCTAGTATTTTAGTTTAAATTTAAAGCTTGATATATAGATAGAAATTATAGATACATATACCTTCATTATAGATACAAATATATAAAGATAAAAGAATATATATTATGTACAAATTATAGATACATGTATTAGTCTAGCTATACATCGAAATAATATCTAGGGATAGGGCAGACAAAGTAGAAAGTTATAATATATATTAGCAAAATCCTGCTTCATATACCTATCTACATTGAAGCAAAATTGAAAAGCTTTTGAATCAGAAACAAACTAACAAAATAGATTAATCTAGAAAATATTCTGGGTTATATAACCTGTATCTATTTATTTTGTTTTTGTTTCAAATTGTTTTCAGTTTTGTTTCAAATTATCTATGTAGATATGTCTCTCTAGTCTTGACTGTCCTTGACTCTCTAATATTGTCTGTTCTTGACTATCTAATCTTGTTTGTTCTTGACTCTCTTATCTTGTTTGTTTAGTCTTGTCCCTAGTTCATGTCTGTCTGTTTTTTTAATGTTTGGCCGAATGTGGATATAGCGGGTTATTAACCCTCAAACACTTCGGCCAAGTGGGCTATTGTATTTTGCCTACATTTTTACTTTATAGGCCCAGAAACCTAGGTGTTTTTAATTGGTGTTAATTGAAATGAGAGAGGACAAATAACGAACAACAGAGAGGAAATATTGAAGATTGTCGAGGACTTTTACTCCAAACTACTTAGAAACCAGAGTTAAGCAAAACCACCAGAAAATATACCCAATATAAGGCTTTACTGGGAGGCAACTGGGAGGAAGAGAACTACTCAAAGCAATAACCAAACTCTCCAATAAATGCCTAGATGAAAGAACAACCCCACAAATATGGAATAATGCCATCATTGTGATAATGCACAAGAAAGGCAGTATCACAGACCTACGGAACTATAGACCGATAAGCCTGTTGACACACCCATATAAACTATTCACCAAAATAATTACCGCACGGCTTAGAAATAAACTGGACCTGTATCAGCCAAGAGAGCAAGCAGGTTTTCGAGTCGGATATGGAACAAATTACCATCTTCAGGTGATAAAATCGCTAATAGAAAAAAGTATAGAATACAAGAAGCCCGTAGTACTAACATTCGTTGACTACGAATAGGCATTCAATTCCATAAACCACCTTGAACTGTTTAAGGTCCTCGCGAACTGTCGCGAATATAGACCACCGCCACATTTCCATACTACGACATATATATGAGCAGGCAACGGCAGTAGTAAAGTAAAAATATATGCGGAAACAGATCGGTTCAAGATCGAAAAGGGTGTCCTACAAGGTGACAAAATTTCCCCGAAACTTTTTACAACTCTGATAGAATATATGTTTAAAAAGATCAAATTAGACATTAAAGGCATAAATTTGAGGATGTGGCTATTTATACATACAGTATGTATACGCAATTGGCTATTTATACATATAGTATGTATACGCAATTGGCTATTTATACATACAGTATGTATACGCAATTGGCAAATTATACATACAGTATGTATACATATAGTATGCATTCGCAATTGATTATTTGCACATCCTGACTGTATATGCAAATAATGGAGTTACTATTTTGGTAATAACTACACAATTATAGTTTTATTTATTAAAGTTCATTTACAATCTTGCTCAACAAACTCATAAATAAAATTCAAAATTTATCACTAAATCAGTGAAATATAACGTAGGTAAAATATGGTAAAAAGTAAAATAAATACAGGTATATTATTTTTTATTCTGTTTTTTTTTTGTAAAAAGTGGTGTGCTTAGTCTTTATCTTTGGACGTCCTTTGGATTATATCTTAGATTTGAATTGTAAGTTTTTATTTGATTGATTTGAGGGGCTGGCAGGGCTAGATTGACTCGGTATTAGACCGAATTTGTTCTTCAGGTTCTTCTCGTTCAATTGCACTAAGCCCACTACTCTCATGTTCATTTTCAATATAATCATCAATGTTTACATTTATAACGTATGTATCCATATTTAGTACATTTTCAGTTGAAATATATCTTGCAAGTTTTTGAAAATATGTCCAAATTAGTATATTTTCTTTTCAAAAGAATATGACGACGTGGTGCACTAAAATAATTCCAAAATGAATACAAACATGTTTCCACCGATGTATTATAAAATTTTGATATTTTGCTATCAAGATTTTCCTCAATGCCATTGTTTTAAATTCTCATTTTGGATTCTAAAGTTTGAAATAATTTTAACAGTCTATGAAAAAAATTATTCCTGTTTCTGTGAGGGCTTCAGAACATCCTTCAAGTATATTTCTTATTTCGATATCACTATCCATAATTTTAAAAACTGTTTGTTTATTTTTGGCTAATTTTATTTTTATTCTTGAATCAATACAGTTTATGATTTCCATAATACATACGAAAACTATTGGCGAACTATGATATTTAGTTTGTATGTATTGTTTAAGGGTCCAAAATGATCCTTCAATTCGGTTTGTTGTAGTGCCTCCCATTAATGGTAAATATTTTCTAAAACAATGTACCCACATTTCTTTACAACTATCCCAATTTTTAAGGAATTGTTCCTTAAGTGTTACATATTTATCTTTTGTTCCTATAAAAACTTATACAGATTTACAAATTTCCAAAAATTCTTTTTTCTGCTCTTCATATGATTAGGAATACAAGCATTTCTTGAATTCATACAAAAATGTATGCTTCTCATCAATTATTATCATCAACAAAATCTCATCACCCAACACTAACAGAAGAAGAAGTAATTAAATACCTAAGTAATAAAGGATTTACCAACATACAATGCATGAAACTGAATTCAAAATTTCCAGAAGCGTACACATCTTTTAAATTCACGATTCCCTTTGAACAACTAACTGAAATAAAATACCCTGAAACATGGCCCAAATACGTACGCGTCAATCGTTTTTTTTTACCCAAAGCTTTGAAAACCATCGACTACGTAATAAATAATCCCAATATACAAATAGTTCCAGAAAAAAATCACAACTTATCATTATACATGAATATCCAAAGCTTAAAAGAAAAAACCAACCAAATCGAAATTTTAAGCGTTGATTTGAAACCAGATTTTATATGTTTGACCGAGACATGGCTAAATTGGCGGTGTACCAATTTGGGCCAACAAAAATATAATTAAATGTAAAGAAATTTCAAACCTAATGTAAATAGAAAAACAAATAGAAGTATGTGGGATCCAATGGATAAATTCGACAAATAAAAATAAAATAAAACTAGTTTGCTTATACAGAGTTTGCAGAACATGCATGACGAAATAATAATAGTAGGAGATTTCAACATCCATTTTTTGAATCCAATACTAAAGAAGATTCTATCTACTAGAACTCATAAGATCATATGAACTTAAAAAGATCAAATTTTCCAACATACACGAGTAACACAAACATCAAGCAGCATTATTGACAATATTTTCACTCAAAAAAAACCAAAAGGAATCTCAGTTCATGATACAATATTTTCAGACCACAGATTCATTCTCCTTGGCGGAAACATACAAAATCATACAGAAAGAACACAATATGAATTCAAACGAATCTTTTAGAGAAACGAACAAATCTGAATTTAAGTTAGCCTTACAAGAAGAATCTTGGGAAAGCAACTTCACTAAAGACGACTGCAATGAGAAAACATTCCCAATCAAAAAAGTTAAAATTATTACAAAACTATGGATAACGGAAGAAATCAAAAAGTCAAGCAAAGAACTTCATAAGCTATACTCAATACAAAAAAAAAATTTCAGATCTAAAAAGTGACTACCAGAAAGAGAAAAAAAAATCATAAGAGAATGATAATTCAAACAAAAGGAAAATTTTATAATGATAGAACACCACAAATAAACAAAGAGCATATCTATGGCATATCATTAACAATAAGGTAAAGAACAAACAAAACCAAACCATCTCAAATGAGGAAGATATAGCAACAAAATTCAACGTATATTTAAAAAATGCACCGATACAAATAACGAAAAACACAATAAACATTATTTATGACTAGCGTGCAGATTATATGCAAAGTGCATATATTTTATTTTTTGCATATATATATATATATATATATATATATATATATATATATATATATATATATATATATAAATATAGTTAATTATGTGGACGAATTACATTGATTAGAGTTAATTAACGCTAATTAGTAATTGCATATATTGCATATTTGGGCATGCTCATGCATATTTCATCAAAAGTTGCATATTCTTGCATATTTAAGTGCTTATTATTATTATTATTTTATTTCTGGAAATACATACCGACCACCCACAAAAGTACTAATATACTTACCATTGAAAAAGTTAAATAATATTAATTTAAAATCATTTTAACAAAAATATTGTTAACATAATATATATCTGACGAGAGTACCTTTTAAGAAAAAAATATTTAAATTCTTATAATATTCTTACAATGTTGGAAATTAGACAACAAAGTACCGACAAATGTGGCCATTATATTGCCCATTTGTTAATAGGAATTCTTCATAAAGAACATTTTTGGAAATCATATTTAATTTCACCAACAACTTGAACAAATTAATCATTTAACAATTGCCCGATTTGTTTTCAAGAGGGTTTGTCAAATTTTCTTTTACCCTGTGAAAAAAATTTACTTATGTTAGACGCTTTTTTAATTTTATTGTAACAGTATTCACACACTGTTAAGCTCGTTGCTAAATTACCAATTGCGTATACATACTGTATGTACAAATAGCCAATCGCGTATACATACGGTATGTATAAATAGCCAATTGCGTATACATACTGTATGTATAAATAGCCAATTGCGTATACATACTGTATGTATAAATAGCCAATTCCGTATACATACTGTATGTATAAATAGCCACATCCTAAATTTGAATGGAGAGAAGCTTAACCACCTACGCTTTGCTGACGATATCGTAATGATCTCAGATCGACTAGACGAGACAAATTAAATGGTCTCAGCACTCCCAAAAAGTAGGCTTAAAAATCAACATCGCCAAGACCCAATTTATGACAAACTTAGTTCCCAGTTGCAACCTAATGATAGAAGGAAAGGAAATTCAATACGTAACATCTTACAAATACCTGGGACATGAGATCCGAATGAGAAGAGATAATCAGACCTGCGAAATAAACAGAAGGATAGGACTGACTTTGGCTGCCTTTGGCAAGCTGAGACACGTATTAAAAACAGACAAACCGATGTGCCTCAAAAGAAAGGTGTTCCACCAGTGCGTTTTCCCGGTATGGATATATGGCTCGGAAACACTAATATTAACACAGAGAACTGTTAACAAAATAAGAATAACTCAATGAGCCATGGAGAGGTTCATGTTAGGAGTAACACTGCGAGACAAAATCAGAAATGAAGAACTACGCAGAAGAACAAAAGTTACGGATGCTATTGAAACAGTCACACACCTAAAATGGAACTGGGCTGGTCACGTCGGAAGAATGTCGGACAACAGATGGACGAAGAGAATACTAAAATGGCGCCCCAGAGGTGAAGCTCATAGAAACAGAGGACGACCGCCGACCCGATGGAAGGACGATTTAAGAAGGATTTCACCGAACTGGATCCAGGATGCCCATGACCGGGCAAGATGGTCTAGGTTAAGAGAGGCTTATGTCCAGCAGTGGACGAGACAAGCTGCTATATGATGATGATGAATTATTTACACATTTGTCTTCTGGTATAAATGCGGCCGACTCTCGCTCCCGAGATCGAATCTTAAATTAACGGGACACGACGGGATGTAGCTTAACGTAAAACTAAAACACATTGCTTTATGGCGGGTTTATGATGAAAAATAACATATTAATAGACTACGAGGCCGATATCATAAATCCCATTACCCCGATAATCGAGGACTGTTAATCCACAGTCGATATATCCAACTTTGCCGAGGCAGTAACACACTTGTTAACACGTTCGGCGGCCATCGTGGTTAGGTTGAGTTTCTCGCGATGAGGCCCAAATCCGACCGTCGCCAGAACGTAAGCAGAAAATTCCTAAAACTTTTAATCACATGGTTGTACTCAGAAAATATTATGCCCGACACTAATAGAAACAAAAGGAGGAAAATGTCTCACCATTTGGAGATTCATAAGAATTAGCAGGACAAGTCTCCTGTGTTACCAAAAGAAGAGGCAAACTGTTGAACTCCAAGATGCGAGTAAAAACCTTTAAATAAACGACAGCGTATGGTTTAAATTACCCAAAATCGCCACAGATGTGCTTGGACTGTTTCAACGAATATCCATGCGACGTACATAATGTAATATTTTATCCTAAATATAAATTAATAAAAATTATAGTATATTAAGTATGTTTTTGATATGTGTATGCTGCATATTCTATATTTAGAATTCAGTACTTGTTCCATTAAATTCCTTTTAAATATCCAACTGAAAATCTTATTGAACAAGAAGAGCAACACCCATATTTGGGTGATGGGGCCCCCACGGAAGCCCCCACGGAGGCGTCACCTAAATATGGGTGACGCGGCGCCGAACGTGTTAAAGCAGCCCAAGATTCAATTCCTGGCCGCAAATCTTTTCACAAATCGATTCTGTCCCCTGGTGGATAACAGAATTGACAAAAATTTTGAAAGGAAATTTCAGAACAGTTCAGGTTTCATTAGGGAAATTCAATGTGCAGCATAGCAAGCTAAAAGAATATAAAAATGAAATCTTGAACACTAAAACGGCAGGAATTTTGCACATGCTCCTCTCGGACTGATCCTTAGGGCCCGGTATACAGGGTAATAGAGATAGTAATAGAGTAATAGAGAGAGAAAAACACCAACTCAAGATATCTAAATAGTTTTAACAAAAAGATCATCCCAATAAACTTGTTTGAAACAACATTAGAGTTCCTTAATGCCCTTTTCCCGGAAGACTATAACGTCGATACAGAACAACAGTATTCAATCAGACAAGAAGTATTATCAACCAAAGGAGGACCGGACGGCAGATGATTCACTTTACACGAGATTGAAATGAATCTCTACTCTAATGAATCCCAAGAAGAAGCATTACTTCAGATATAATACTTGCTGCGTTCCACGTCATACCACAAACTTTCCTGAGGCTTTACAAGAAGGGAGTCAACCGTGGAGTGTTTCTGAACTGCTGGAAAGAACAACTGGTCAAAATAATCGAGACCAAATAAACCAGAAAATTCAGTTAAAGACTTTGGGCCAATTAGTTTATTCCCTGTAGCCAGCAAAATTCTAGATTCTCTACTGATCTCGTAAGGTACGTAAGGTTGTTGGAACAGTGGACGCTATAAACAGAGTAACTAGTTCCGTGCTGGAAAGCAGGTCCAGTTGGCAGTACTGTACCATAATCGCACTAGATATTACAGGAGCATTTGATAACGCCTGATGGCCTCTAATAATACATAGAGTTATCATCAACAAATGCCCTAACAATATTATTAAACTAGCACGACATAAACAAAGGCTGTCCTCAGATCAGGTCCCCTATACTGGAAAATATATATATAATACTATAATAATACTATTTAACACTATTTGCGACATTGACCTTCTAGAGAAATCCAACATAGTGGCATATGCCGATGATTTTTTTTCTCATCCAATGTGGGTTCAGGGATTTGCATCCCTTAAAATATTGCGGCCTTATAGGCCTTTTGTATTCCGCCACATTGTTCCATTCAAGCAAATAGATCCACAAGTCTGCGTGCCTTGTGATTCGGCGGGAATATATACTATCAAGCGACACAATATGCGGATTGGAGCAAAAGAAGAATCAGGCTTTCAAAGCATTGTAATCATGGGCAGCCCCAAATATAAAGACGACTGATATTTAGCGGGAGTCAAAATCAAATTTAAACAAATCGGGATTTAGAGGATTTAGGGTTAATTATCAACAGGTGTTTTAACTACAAACCGCACATTAAACAAGCCTGTAATATTTCCAAGCAATACTGCTCAAGCTATGGCTCGGATCGAGGAACGAATTGGGTTTGGTTAAAGCCAACATAGCATTAATTTATTTTGAAGCTATTGAACCAAGCCTCCTATATGGCCTCAATCTGGCACAAAGTATGCGGGGCCCGGGAAAAACTTATTCCTCGTGGCACAGCGGATATGTACTTTAAAAACAGCTAGAGCTTACTGTACTGTATATACTGAGGCGACTTGCGTTATCTCGGGACTTCTTCCAGTCGATCTACGACTAGAAGAGGTTGCGTTGTATGAATCAAGGCAGTCTATAGATGAGGCTACACTAAGTTTTACTGTAGTAATACTGGGATTGACGCGTCTCCAGCTAGACGCGAAATCCGAATTTGGCAGCATTTATGGTATATATCGAACAGGTCGAAGTACATAATGAGATTATGAGACTAGAGAAATACAATCACCAGTGCATTAAGGGACATTAATTCGGAAGTACATTAGGTCAATCCTCGAATGTTAACCCGGACAGTTGAGCCGCTCTCGACGTCGTAAACGCTTTTGGAGGCTTGCCACTTGAAATCCGACAGAGCTAATCTTCGGCTGCATTGGGTTAAGCCTCTCGAAGGTTATAGAGTAAATGAAAGAGCGGATTATCTTGTTAGTTAGGCTTCAGCAAGGAAGTAGACCTATTGCCTATCACGTACAAAAAAGTACCTGATCAGCCAATAAAGACTATCTGCTAAGAGGGGCCCATCTGTTAAAATCCATAGAGAGCGACAAGAGCGACGGAATAAGGGCACAGCTGGACTGGACAAAAAAATTATTCCTGCAATAGGGAGATGCAACATTGATATAAGACCCACACATCACATGGTTAAACTGATAACAACTGACCGTTGTAATTTTAATGCATATCTACAGTATAATCTTGGTAATTCGGCCGTTGGTTAGTCGGACACGTTCAGTAATCCGGCGGTCTGGAGAAACACGTGTTTTTTCTTGTCGCCACGCCGCACCGGATACATATAAGTAAACATATCCGCTCGTGCCCTTCCCTCCCACCACTCTTTAACTATCCACTCATTCTGCTCGCCGCTCAATTACATCTTGTTTTGTTATTGGTTTGTCGTTTATTGAGTATATTTAGTGTATGTGGTTACTTAGTGTGCAATGTCAACCAAACGGAAGCGTCACTTTAAGTTTGTATCAAAAAGAAACCGCGACAAACCTCGCACGCACTTATGGCGTTGGAAGATCCACGATCTGCGGCATCAAAGTCAACCGCGAGAAAATCCTCCATTCGTCAGACTGCTGAGGGGGACTTGAAGGAAAGAAAGACAGTTAAAAGAGGTAATTGCCCAGAAATGGAAAATGTCTTATTTACTTAGTTTATGCAAGAGCGTGCCCGATATACGCCATTATCAAGAGATATTCTCCTTGAAAAGGCAAACGTTTCTTAACTGTCACAGGAGAAACATTATCAAGTGATGTTTCGGCCGTTGATCATTTTCAGAGGAAACTCAAATTAAAAATCTAAGAATTAGGTCTCTTACCAAAACAGGTTTACAACGCAGATGAAAGTGGCCTATTCTGGAGGAAACTTCCGCATAAGACCTTTGTACACTGGTCCAAGGAAAGTGGCCCAGGAAGAAAAAAGTCAAAGGACAGACTGACATTCATGCCCTGTGCAAATTCCACGGGCACACACAAACTTTCCTTATTGGTTGTAAGAAAAGCCAGCATCCGCGAGCCTTTAAAAACGTAACTCACTTACTAGTTACATATAAAAATCAAGCCATAGGATGGGTTACCCGACATGTGTTTAAAGAATGGTTCAAGCAAGATTTTTTTCCGGCGGTAAAAGTTTTTTCAAAAGTTCACAGCTTGCCTGCTAAAGTTTTAATTCTTCTACACATTCACCTATAAAGGTACATATTTTATTCTTTTTGAAATACAATTGTACATAAAATATGTAAAATTCTTATTTTTTCGTTTAACTCCCGATAATCCGGAGTTTTCTATTAATCCGGCGGTTGTCTGGTCCCAAATGTGTCGGTTTATCAAGATTATACTGTACTTATTGTTAGATTCGGGAAAAGACTATCTCCGCCCTGTGCATGTGGACAGGAAGATACAGCCGCTCATGTACTCTTTAGATCCCCCTTCCGTAGAACTGGCGACAACAAACGGAAACCAGCATGACTAAGACAGGATGTCGCTCGCGAAGGAACGTGCAGGATCTCACCATAATTTAAAAAATAGTGAATTTGTGCACACATTTAACGCAAACTGCACAAGATTAAAAAGTCTTGATCATGACCTTTAAGTTTAAGATTAAATTATTGTTTAATTTGTAAACTATTTTTCTACTGCTACTTAAATAGCTGTGAAACCTGAATAGTGCCCATCTGGACATAGTGCTGGCCACATAAGCCATTCTTGTGCGAATAAACAAATTAGATGTCAAGTCTAGTCTGTCTAATATTGTTGTCTAGTCTTTTCTGTATAGTTTGTTTGTCTATACATATTGGAAATTATTATCATAATTGTTGTAATGTCACATTTTTGTCATAATTAAAATATGTGATAATGAGATTTATGTAAAAAAACGGTAATAAACGGTAAAAATGACGGTAATAAAATTTAAAAATTCAGATTTATTAAAAGATTAGTTTATATAAAAAATATTGTGCAATATTTGTAGTACAATGAGTATCGAAATTAATTAACCATTACATAACCTGTGTACAGATTCAATAGTACGTTATTTGTTGTTTGTAAACTTAAGATGGTTAGTCGTATCACATTTTCTTTTTTTAATGAATAATTTTTAAAATAGATTTAAGCCCATTACCTACATTAGATAAATAAATAATTAGTAATAATTTAAATTGTTTACATTGGACATTTTGAATTTCGGTTTGGAAAATAGAACGTTCTATATACAAAAATAGTTTTAAAAATATTGGAGAGAATATTTCGTGTTAGATCATAATTAAATTTGAAGTTACATTTTTTGTATACAGACAGTTCGATTTTTAATAATTTAATATAGTTTGATTGGTTTAAGCTAGAAATTTAAATATTTGTCAAACATTGTTTGGTATTCTATCAACGAAATTCATTGGGAATTGGCCTTTCTTGCCATCCGACTCTCCATACAGCCAATCATTGGAGATTCGCTGCAGAACTTTCACTTTATGGCCTGATATTAATTTTAAATCTTCGGAAGTCTGCGCTTCAAAATTGTATAAGGCTGTGACAACATCATCGTCATCTAAAGGCACTTGAATATCTACAAAGTTTGCTGGAAACATCCCCTCCATATCATCCACCTTTCCATACAGCCATTCATTATTTATTCTTCTTAAAATATAAACAATATCGTCTACCTAAAAAAATGAATTATTTAATTAATAAATTCAAATATATAGGGAAAAACTAGAGCATCCCTATTTTTAAATCCTTTTACACAATTATTTTTGGTGGTAATAAATTGAATAATAGGTAAATAAATATATTACTAGCTATAGCTCGCGGCTTCGCTCGCAGGGATTTTTAGTCAAATTAATTCAGGTCAACTATGTTAACCAAATATTTAATATATTGTAAGTATTATGAACTATGACTAATTAAGATAGAAAGTAAGTAAGATTTGAAAATTGTTACGAGGGCCGGATAAAATAAAGTTGAAATAAATTTACATTTGCATAACTTATTTTCGTATGGATTTTATTCAAACTTTGCACTCTTATTACCTATGAATCAAGTTAAAAATATTAATTTGATATCACGGGTATTTATTTTTTCCTTGAACGCGTGATTTTTAAACCGAAAATCGGCGCTCGACTCGCTGCCAGTCCCAGTAGAAGTCTGTGATTTTGACGCCGAATACAAGCGTAAATCGTTGCCGCGTATTTTTTGTCTCAAAACAATGTCTAAACTAGGAGACAGTGCTGGATTTACCAGCAGGCTGAGTAGGCTGGAGCCTAGGGCGCCAGATTTTAGGTGCGGCAAATTTGAGGCCAACATTTTTTTTGTCGTACAGTAATTAAAAAGATTAATTTTTGTTTGCATATGTTTCGCCACATATTGTTAAACAATTTTTTTCTACAATTTGGGTACTAGTGGTTGGTCCGAAGCAGGATCGACGGGGCCGAGCTGTTAGGGGCATACGCCGCGTAGTAGCATTGATTCTGAGATGTAATTAATGACTGATATTGGGAAAGGGAAAACGCTAAAGAGGGTAAATTTGACACATTGGTCAGAGCTAGAGAGGACGCATCTAGAAGTTTGAGAGTTTCTTGGCACGAAGTTCTTAAAACTTTGGAATCAATCAAGGATGATTGTACCGAAATACCTGTAACGCGAAACGTAACTAAAAAACATCACGTGATTAATGGACGACCCCTAAGAGGGATAACGTACTTTTTGATATTTGCATGAAACTTTTGCCAAAATAATGTAAATCGACTGAATTTTTTTCTAAATTAAATGCAGATTAAAACTAAGTATGATACTTGCAGTTACAAGGAGAGTAAACCTCTAAAAATTTCTATTAAACGATTCGATGATTTTTGAGAGACTGGAAACTATTCTCAGGCCCGCGGGCTGGATCCGCCCTTCAACTTCAATTTTACCCGGTCCTCGTAACAATTTTCATATATTATTAAACCCAGCCGAGTGTGTAGGCTTCTTCTTTAAGAATTCGTAGGTTAAGCGGTTTGAGCTAAGAAATATGCAACGACACTCGCTAATTATTACCATTATAATCATAGGACATTATAGAGGGTTTATCTTCAACACCATCAAATATTTGTTCATGTACTCCATACCTAGATTTTGACTTCCACACATAATGTAGGATAGCATCAGGAATAGGTATTATCTTATAATAGGTATATCCATCGCCTACAATATTACGACTGTATATGGAGTCATCAAACCATTTACATTTCTATTTTCAATTTCCATTTTAAATTGTTATTATAAACTATTACTCAAATGTCAGCAAAAGAGCATCATATCTTTAAATATTTTTTTCTACCTCTTTTAAACTGTATTTATGAATTTAAATATCAATTTTCACATATCCAACTACTGCAGTTTTTGAGATATAAGTAGCCCGCATCTGCAGCCGCCTTGGCTAGATTTCCGGAAAATGGTAAAACCCGTTTTTCTTTTGTAAGAGGAGAGATTTTGTAAGAGGAATCTAACAGCCAATTTTTACTATTGTGGCATATTCGGTTTCAGAGATATAGGTTAGAAAAATGTTTTCGTCATAAAAGAACGTTCCTTCCAAATTTTACGTTCGTAGATGGTTTGAGCTGTGCGTTGATGTTAGGGATTGCAATCCGGAAAATCGGATCCGGCATCACTAAACGTAAACCGAATTCGGTACCAATATACCGGATCAGGTCGCGCTGATGCATGAGTAGGTACTTTAAATACGTGGTGGGAATGGCGTCATATGGTTTTTTCAATACCAAAATTGCTTTTGTGATAAATAATGTATACTTAAAATAATTACCGTACTTGCCGGTGTATTTCGCGCACCTTTTTCCAAAAAAATTGCCTCTAAAACATAGGTTCGCGTTATAGGCGCACAAAAAGTAGGTTCAATGTTAGTGTGCGCCTTATACACCGGCAAATACGGTATTTATTGTAGGTTGATTAAACTAAATAATTATAAACTCATTATTGTGATAATTGTGCCATTCATTAGACAAATTCATCATGATGTTTGTCATAAATATAGCATACATATTTAACATAATTTCAACACCTAGACCACCGACCATATAAACTCATGTAAATTGAGAAACGAAATTCAAAGAAGGGAAAAAAAATTTGCATTTCATATTTTTTACTTTTGTGGCTAAACGGAATGATTTAACTAGATATGCAAAGAATACTTTTTTGTAGACACCGACGTCTTACAAATGAAGATCCGGATTACAATTTTGTATTTTGAAGCCTTAATGAGATATTTGCAAAAAACCTTTGAAGCAAAAATAATTCCCCACGCTGTCCCCATTAGAGGAGCGTTCAAATCTGGTCAAAGGGTACTTCTTGTGGATACCCACATTCAGTAAAAGTTTAATTGAAATGCCATATTTTTTCGCTATTTTTTAATATTTTTAAATTTTCCGTTCGGTTTTCGTCGGAATTTTTGATGTTGAACTGGTCGGGTCTATGTGTTGAATGTAATGTATATATATGTATGTAATGCTCATAAATATAAGAATAAGACTTGTTAGCATGCTCACATACCTAATTGTGATCTCATTAGATTGAGTAAAGTTTATTATTTACGATTTAATAAAGTTAAATACTAAAATTCTATCTGTGAAATTTAACTAGTTACCTACACAGTACTAGATTTTTAATTGTTTGTTTAATTATAAATGTGTGTGTGTGTGTGTAAACAACACTCACTCGATTATCCTGGAAACAGTGCATTTTGGATCGAAAACGCAAAATTATCCTGATCAGATCAACCGAATTTCCATCGATCCGACAGGCTCCGGCCGGATCGATGGAAATTCGGCCGGATCCGGCGGGATTAAAAATGACACCGGATTGCAATCCCTAGTTGATGGGTCTATTCAGCCAGTCATCAGGACATTTACATTTATTAACATAACTTTGTCTGAGAAAGTTGGCTTGTAAAAAAGTTTAAGAAAGTCTGGAGTACAGAAATGGTTGTAATAATTACCTGTAAGGATAAATCTCCAGGCTGTGTTGCTTCATAATTATATAAAGCTATACCAAATGGTGAGATTTCAGAATCGGTGGCGTCCTTAGGAGGACTAGGTGGAGGTACGTTGGGCATTGAAGGTGCTGTGATGAATATTGGAGAGACTCCTCGCGAAGTGCTTGGAGGGAATGGGGAAGTTTCTCGAGAGATTGGCGAGACACCTCGCGAAAGATTTTCTTTTTTCTTTGGTGGTTGCGCTCGTATAATTGTAGGTACTGATTTTGCAGGCACAGAGAGTTGTTGCTGTTGTGTGTTGCTTTTCGCTTGTAAACCGTAGTTTGGGAATGGGAATGGAATGTTGTTGTTCCAAGGGTTTTGATTTATTGGTACTGATTCGTATTCGAAGCTTTTCTTGCTGGAGGCTAAGCTACTTGTGCTACTGCTAAATGAACTAGAGACACTGCCCGCAAATCCGTAGTGTTTAATCTTTGGTGAACTCGGTGGGCTCCAATCTATTAACGAAGGCGTGTTGTCGGTTATTAAGTTCCATGCGGATTTGCTTTTGATTTTTGATAGGTCAGGTGGTGGTGGACGTGGTGGAGCCTTTTTCTTCTCATATAAGGCATTTATTTTTAAACTAAAAATGCATTAAAAATAAATTTAATATATTTATTTACAAAAGAAAGTAAATAGCAAATTTAACTTTTTATTTGCAACTTTGTAATTGTATATTATGAAACCAAATTTGGACCATAATAAGTATGTTAATAAAAACAACAATTTAAACATTTGCGAATATCAATTTGAATATTTATTTTTCTTATAAAAACAGTTAAAATTACAAAATATTGACTGTAAACGTTTACAAATTAATGTTGTTTTCAAATAGTTATATAAAAAATCATTGACTTTTTGATTAGGGTAGGCATTTGGATCAAGGAAAAAGTCAAGGCAGAGTATTACCAACTCAAATTTTCTGCAAAGTTTCCAACTATTTTCATTCAACTATCGAAACAAACTAAATTATGCAACAACTTAAGATGTGGCTAGATAGTAAAACCAAATAAACAGAGCTTATCTAAATTACGTATTTTTAACGAGAATTGCTCCATCTATTACAGCTTAAACTTGAATTTTATCTAGCCTTCAACCTACTCTCTTCCTGTATTGATATTTCTTTTTAATATAAAAAATGCATCAAATATTAAAATGTGTATTTTTGATTTTCAGCTTCATTAAACTTAAGTTCTTTCTTATTAGTTATCTAGATATCTATACCTTCCACAACGATAATGTTAATTTAAACTAATACAAAACTTTAGTAGTAAGCGAAAAATGTAGTAGCAATTGTTTTTTTTTCTAGTTTTTGGATAATCTTCTTTATCTACTCTTGTCTACACAAATTTTGTTTGGTCTGTCTATAGCCTAGTGTGGCTACTTCTGTCTCTCACCAAAATTTATTACAAATCATACGAATATGTGTGACCAGACTTTTTCAACACTTACGTAATTTATATCAGTGAAAGCATTCCATCGGGTTATTACTGTACATACTTTGTTACATCGTTGTTAAGTGATGATAAGTTTTTTTCTGGCGTGTAATTAATAGTGGGATATAACTTCCTAACTGTGAGATATATTTGCCTACTCAATATCGTTTATTGTTATAAAGTTTAGTTATTTTATATAAATTGTATTTGAATTTTTGAGTTTAAAAAAAACATACAGGAAAAGTGAGTGTTAACATACTTTCATATCAATAAGGTTACCAATTAAGGTTCAGTTTTCGAAATCAAAAACCCCTGGTACAATTTATATATGTATTTTACATATACAAATTGTAGGCTTTTAAGTGTAGGACTCTATGCTAATGAGGATTCTTCTTGTATTCCTTCAGATTGTTTTTCCGTTTTAGATTTAACGGTAGTGCATTAAATAATTTCATGTTGCTATAAGGCGGATGTTTCTCTGCCATGCTGAGATTGTGAATGGGGTAATTGTGATTTATATTATTATTTCTGGTGCTCTTATCGTTGTTGATTTGAAAATCCGCGAAGTAATACCTGTATTTAAATAGGAAAACTAAACTTTCAAATATGTACGTTCCTATTGCTGTTAGTACATTCGCTTCTTTGAATATTCCTCTACATGATTCATTGAATTGGAGGTTGAAAATCACTGGGATAGCTTCTTTATGGAACTTAAAAATTTCGGTTATCAATGTTCAGCTGCCCCAGAACATGATCCCGAACCTAAATAAGCTGTGAACATTGGGAAAATAATCTGCTTTTAAAGTCTTCAAATCTAAATAGCTTCTGAGGATTCTAACCGCATATACGGACCTACTAAGTTTTTTTGATAATTTAATTATATGTGTTGTCCAATCCAGGACAGAAATGGATTCATAATAGTTTACCGCTTTTTTCTACTTCCAGTTTATTGTGTATCGTAATCTCTTTAGGGTTTAATCTTTGGTCACGTTTTGTTTTGAAAAATATAAGGTTTGTTTTATCCTCGTTCAAGTTTGTTTTCATTAAACCATGTAGTTAGCGCTTCCATAGTAGTTGAAATGTTCGTCGTGACATTTTCTAAGGATTAGTTTCTTTTTTCTAAGGACATCTGCATAATTAATCATTACCGTGTCCGTTTTCTCAGTTATTTGTGGCAGAGCATTTAACATACAATGCAAATAATATTGGGCCCAGAATACTTCCTTGCGGAATTAATACATTTGTTATTCTTTTTGCCGATGTGATTTTGCGCTGTTCTGTTGTAATTTCTGTTACATGGGTTCTGTTTTTTAACTATGATATAATCCATTCTAGGGAGACTCCTCTGATGACATATTTATCTAAATTTTTGGATTAGTATATATTAATCGGCGGTATCCTAGGCCTGGGATAAATCGATGAAAATTCCACATGGGATCTTCTGGTCTTCTATATGGTGTATTGTGTAACTAATATATTGGAAACACGCCGTTTCGATATTTCGTCCAGCTATGAAGCCATGCTGACATTTATTAAAAATATGGTACCTGTTTACGATATAATTCTTGAGTATATCAATTTCTCAAATATCAAATCACGTCTCCCTTTTAGTAAACAGGAACCACCTTCCAGATTTTAAAAACCTCTGTGAAAATACCTGTCTGCAAAGAATTAGTTCCAGTGGAGTAATTACTTACATTGCTACCCACTTTATGATTGGCATATTAATGTTGTCTATTCCCGCACTTCTTTTATTTTTAAAATTTATTATGGCATTAATTAATTCTTCTTGATTGATTGGATCTAAAAAAATCGTATTTTGATTATTTCGTATGTTATTATATGATTGGCATATTAATGTTGTCTATTCCCGCACTTCTTTTATTTTTAAAATTTATTATGGCATTAATTAATTCTTCTTGATTGATTGGATCTAAAAAAATCGTATTTTGATTATTTCGTATATTATCGCTGGCATTTTCAATGTTCAGATGTTTGTAATATTATTTCCTCTGTCAGCGAAGAAATTATTTATTACGTTTGCCATTTCTAGTCCAAAGTTATGATTAGCCCTAGATTCCTTACTTGTCTTAAGTTCAGTTATTTCTTTGAGAATCTCCCACGTGCTTTTAATTTTATTTTCGCTGTACTCTATTAAGCATTGGTAACGTTTCTTTTTCTCTAATCGTAACGCAGCTTTATATTTCCTTAGCAGTCTTCTTCTGCTTCTTTTTCTTGTTTCGAATAGGCGTACTTTGGACCGCACTTGTTCAACTGTTGGACTTTGATCTTTGCCCAGTATTGTCCCATCTTCTGCCGGTGTAACTCCTTTCTCTCTTCCGTCTAGGGGGTACCGTTCCTTCGGGATTTTTCCTGAAATCCACGGACTTCCTTCAGGGTGCGACGCATAGACAGTATGTTTTGGAGATCTGATATTCCCAGTTCTTTAATATCCTTCTCGGTTTCTCTCAACCAAGTGGTACGAACCGAGAAGGTGAACAGACGGTTGGTTAGTCGGTTTGGAGGCAATCTTGCAACGTAGCCATAGAAAGCTATCCTTCTTTTCCTTGCATAGTCAGAGAGCCTCTCAATATGTTCGTAGAGCTCAGAGTTATGTCACCTTCGGAATTCCCCATCTTCCTTTACCTCGCCTATGATCTTCCTGAGGATTCTCCTCTCTCTGATTTCCAATTTATCTGCCAGACCTCTTCAGTTCAAGGAAAGACACTCCATGGCATACAGGGCTTCTGGTCGTAAGACTGATGTGTAGTGCTTAAGTTTCAGGTTGCGTGACAGGCATTTATTGTTGTAGGTGTTTTAGTCAGTCGATAGGCTAGTTCTAACTTACTGACTCTCATGGATAATGATGCACTTTCTGATAAGTTGGGTTCAATCCATCCGCCAAGATACTTAAATTTCTCAGTCCTCTTGATGGTTCCCTGCTCTAGTAACATCTCTTTGTTTGATTCTTTGATGATGGTGAAAAATCAAAGTTTTAAAATCAAATTGGTCCGTTTTCTCCAGTGACACATGAAGACCCACTTTGGCAGCCTGTTTTCTTAGGCAATTTACCTGCATTGTTGCCATCTCAAGAGAATCAGCAATCAGTGACATGTCATCTGCAAAGGCCATGCAATCTACAACCAGTCCATCGTTCTTACGTCCCAGGTAGAACGATGAACACCCATGTTGATCAGTTCCTTGCGCCATTCTCTCATAACCTTTGGACACAGTTGAAGAGAAGTGGGGAAGTCCATCTTCTTTCACTATCTATTATAGTTAGGTTTTAAACACTCAATATACATATATAATATTTGCATATTCTCCAGTTCTCTTTTCAACTAACTCAGTGCACAGTTTACAAAGATCTTTTTTTCCTCCTGCTTACAATTAATCTTTTTATTAGGGAAGCATCCATAAAAATGCATAAGAAATATTTCTATGAAATTGTCCCACAGATAGTCTGTCTAGTCTTGTCTGTCTAGTCTTGTGTGTCTAGTCTTATCTGTCTAGTCTTGTCTGTCTAGTCTTGTCTGTCTAGTCTTGTCTGTCTAGTCTTGTATGTCTAGTCTTGTATGTCTAGTCTTGTCTGTCTAGATTTTTCTGTCTAGTCTTGTCTGTCTAGTCTTGTCTGTCTAGTCTTGTCTGTCTAGTCTTGTCTGTCTAGTCTTGTCTGTCTAGTCTTGTCTGTCTAGTCTTGTCTGTCTAGTCTTGTCTGTCTAGTCTTGTCTGTCTAGTCTTGTCTGTCTAGTCTTGACTGTCTAGTCTTGTCTGTCTAGTCTTGTCTGTGTAGTTTTGTCTGTCTAGTCTTGTCTGTCTAGTCTGTCTAGTCTCATCTGTCTAGTCTTTTCTGTCTAGTCTTGTCTGTCTAGTCATGTCTGTCTAGTCATGTCTGTCTAGTCTTGCCTGTCTAGTCTTGTCTGTCTATTCTTGTCTGTCTAGTCTTGTCTGTCTAGTTTTGTCTGTCTGACTAGTCTTTTCTGTCTAGTCTTGTCTGTCTACTCATGTCTGTCTACTCATGTCTGTCTAGTCTTGCCTGTCTAGTCTTGTCTGTCTGTCCTCCACGGTGGTGTAGTTGACAACATACCCACCTTCCAAGCTGGTCGGGGAGACAACAATTAGGGCTTTCACTAACTGTCTGGGCTGCCCACCATGAATGAATGCAAAATATGCGATACCGGGGTGGCTCATACTAAAAGCCAAGGTGGAATAGGGGGTTTAGTGAGAGCATCCCCCAAACCACTTTTTTAAAAGTCTCATCTGTATAGTCTGTCTAGTCTTGTCTGTCTAGTCTTCTCTGTCTAGTCTTGTCTATCTAATCTTGTCTGTCTAGCCTTGTCTGTCTAGTCTTGTCTGTCTAGTCTTGTCTGTCTAGTTTTTTCTGTCTGGTCACCTCTGTTTTATCATGTCTGTTTAGTTTTTGTGTACTTAAATCAAATACCATGTGTTTTCTGTATTATTTCAGTAAAAAAAATGTTGCAAGTTATTTTTTTAGAAAGTTCAAAGTTGAATATGTTATGTCTTATCAAATTAGCTACATAGAAAAACGATGCTAATCAAAGCAAATTGATAAATCAATTTTAATTTGAATTGCAATCATTTTGAATAGATTGAATAATGTAGGAAACTAATAATTGCAAAGTATAAAAAACCCTACTTACTTTCTGTTGTTGTTTCTTAACCGAGCTTCCTCAATTGAAGGAGCTGGTCTTGTCGGAATTTTCATATTCTTCATGAAGACTCATCTATCTACAGTGACACCCTCTTGTTTGTGAGTATTATTTTCCCAACAAAAAAGAGATAACAGAACCTTATCTAAATTACTTTTTATCACTGGATTTATTATTGATGTGTGTTGTTTTTTTGTAGCACTATGTGGTCGAATCGCGAATTTTTAGCGAAAATTTACAACTTTTTATGTTGCAGAAATTAACTAATTTTCGTGTTAATTTCGCGTTACATCACTGGTTAGTTAGAAAATGTAGAATAAACAAATTGGCTTTTCTATTTGTTAGACAGAAACGAAAACAGGAAACCTGTTTATTATTTTAACCTTCATAAATTGCAATAGGTGACTCAAGAACAAAAAAACAAACGTATTGAAAACTTGGCGTGAAGATAGGTAACAACTAGGTTTCAAATCGTTTTTTCCGACTCTATTTACACAAACTTTTTTATAACTATCTCTTTCCAGTACACAATCGCTTATGACGCACTTACTTATTGCAATGTTGTTGCTTTAACTGACTGATAAAATTTTGAGAGGGAGATTCGTTTGCTGATAGTTGTTGCTGTCAGCTAACAGGGTTGGATTCAGTAACAAATTTATTTCAAACGGAAAACTAATACCGGAAATGACAAACTTTTTTTAAATGAACATCAACAGAGAGTAGGTATAATATACCTACTCTATACTCTCTGATATACTCTAGATATACCTACTCTCTGATATCAAGCACTTTTTGCATCTAAACACATCAATAAAATTTCTTACCTAAATTATATTTGAATTTATCTTATAATACAATAAATGCCTGTCACGCAACCTGAAACTTAAGCACTACACATCAGTCTTACGACCAGAAGCCCTGTATGCCATGGAGTGTCTTTCCTTGAACTGAAGAGGTCTGGCAGATAAATTGGAACATATTTGTATTTAAATACGTAATTTTTGTTTTGAAATTTTTGACAAATATTTATGTTATACATATTTCTGTTCTAATTTTTAATAATATAACGTGACTTAATGTGTTTTATTAATACATATTGAAATAGGTTTGATAATGTTAATCTGTCGAGGTCAATAAATTGGAAAGTTCGGTACGATCCGTTTCTGTGAAACATTTGTTGACTTCTATTCAATTTTACGGAAGAAGTTATTGGGGTTTTTGATTTACGTCTTTTCAGAATATAAAGGGTGACTCAAGAGTGTCCTGTTTTTACTTAATAAAAACAAATAGAAGTAATAAATTATTTGCTATAATTTTTTTTTACCTTTTTTTGAAAAAAAACGATGGCTGATTGAACAAAGGATTGCTTTTGTAGAGCATTTTATTAGAACGAATTCCATTATTCAAACTCAGAGGTGGTTTTTTTGTCCTTGCAGGACAATTGCAAGATAGGTCGAACGGAAATTGGATGGCCAAAAGCTTCCAATTTTCTACAACGAGCAATTAAAGGCTAATGTTAAGGTCAAGTATCTAGGCTTGGTCCTAAATGCAAAACTGACTTGGAACCAACACTTCACGTGGTTGACCAACAATTGCGAAATGGCATTGATAAAGACCAGGAGAACACTTGGCAAATCGTGGTGCTTAAAACCAAACATTGGTTGTACAAGGCGGTAGTCAGACCCATCTTGATATGGGTGAACAATTTGGTGGACCAAACTATAACAGAAGCAACCTATAAACAAACTCTCCAGTATACAGAGACTGCTTACTAATCACGGGATTGATGAGAACCGCACCTTCAGCAACTCTGGAAGCAATGTTAAGCCTCCCTCCCCTGGATATTTTCATCACAGGGGAAGCTAAGATGAGAGATTTCAGATGCAACTGCAGCAAAACATGGCATGTGTGCATGTGTTTCGGATGTACTGTAGCCCTCGCTTTAGCGCGAGAAGTTCCGCCTGGAGTGTTGTACAGTAGCTCTCCAGTCAGAATGTTTCGTAGTATGTTTCATTCCCTTCCTTGTAAGCCCTTGTAAATGTCTGCTATGGCCGGTCTAATCATCTGGTGGGTGGTCTCCCTCTGCTTCTCTGGGTCTCCATTCCAGGATTCGTGTTGTCCATCGGTTGTCTTTAGTGCGAGCCACATGCCCAGACTGGGATCCAACCCACATTGGGATGAGAAAAAAAATGGGTCGAAAAATATCGTCGAGCAGTTTCTCGGATACTAAACTTACAGAGAAGAAAAAAGATAGTAAAACAGAAGTGAATACTTTGCTAGTAAGGAACAGAATTGAAGAAAATTCCAAACAATCCGTATCGCAGCAAGTAGGAATTTCACGTGAATCGGTAAGAACAATTTTAAAGCAAGATTTACTCTTGGCCTTACTAATGGCAAAAACTGCTTTCAATAGACCGAAACTCATTCTATGAATTTTGGGCAGAGGGGATAATTTTGTTAACAAAATCATTATGTGTGACGAAGCATATTTTCAACTGGATGGTGAGAGGAGCAAACAAAATTTACGTTACTGTTCTGCCGAAAACCCTCAAGTTATATTCGAAGAAGAGCTGTATTCTCAAAAGGTATATGGTGTGGAATATGCTCAGGTGGAGTATTGGGACCGTATTTTTTGGAAGATTAAATGGTAAACGCAGTAGTTGTTAGAAGTGAACGTATGTGGTGATGCTGCAAACGTTCTTAATGGATGCCCTCGCTAAACTCAGATTACTAATAAACAATATATGGCATCAGCAAGATCAAACCCTCATGTTTCCAACATGTCAATAAAAGTGTTACGAGAGATATTTCCTGGTCCAATTTCCCAGCGTGGAGATCAGTTGTGGTCTCCTCGCTCTCCGGTTTTCTTGGCTTTTGATTATTTATTATGGCGTCATGTTAAATTTACTGTCCATCGGAACCGACCTAAATCACTGGAAGACTTTAAACTAAACGTTCGACAAGCTATTGGTGAGATACTGGAACTGTGCCAGTGTGCAAGGCGTTCATTTCTGCATCGATCTCAGTCATGCATCGAAGCAAACGGAGGTCATCTAATCGATGTAATTTTTAAGTATTAATTTTAAATTTAGGATTAAGCATTCAACTTGTTATTAAACTTTAGATTTTACTGTTAAAAAATAAATAAATAAAAGATGTCCAATTAATTACGTTATTTGATAGTTTAAAATCAGGGCACTCTGAATTTGTCACCCTGTATATTGGTATTCTCTTAATTTAAAGGTAAATTGGAAATTGAAACCCGCACGAAGATTAAAGGCGCGAGAACCATAAATAACACAAGTATACACAGTACAACAAAACATACAACATATACATCAATATACATACAACAAAAGCTGTTTAAGGTTTTACTGTTTAAGGTAAATTTGGGGGCTGAATCCAAATCAGCAGCCCGTTTTTTAAAATTGGTTTTAGTTTTCTAAATATTCAATAAATTCATTATTTCACTATTTTTGACCATTAGCGGCCATTTATTGAATTAAAAAGTATAAATCAGAAATGAACAGACAGTCTTTTATATTGTTTGGGATCTGTTTCACGCATTAAGGTCCAACAGTAGCCGCTCATCATGCCTTCGTCCCAAAATCCTTGGTATCGCCTTTCGATTTTCGCTATATCTAGATGTAACCGCTCTTATTGCTCGTCGCTCGTGTCGTCCAAGTTTTGGGGGAAAAATCGAGATGTGAATGCAGAAAATGTATCTTGAGAGACATTTGAGTTACATTCTTGTGGTAATTTTGCAAAAAGAATGTTTTGATTTATGATGACTTGTTTGTAACAACAAATCACCGGAGTGATTTATTGTTACCGAGAAAGTTGTGTTGAAGAAACACTTTTAAACGATCCCAATGCTGCTGCTTCATCTGGCGTTAATCATTTTGTAAACTATGGATGAGCCATTAGTTTTCGAATATTAGGTCCGTCGAATATTCCTTCCTTGGTTTTTGCGTATGACAGTTTTGGAAACAACTTGATTAAGTACTGGAAAGCTGGTCCTTCGCGATTGAGCGCATTGAGAAAGTTCTTAATAAAATCAAGTTTAATATGAAGAGGTGGCAATAAAACATCATGTGGGTTCACAAGTGGTATAGAAGACACGTTTTGTTGTCCTGGCTCATAATGGGTACGACTCGGCCACATTTTTCTCACATAATTATGATGATCTACTGGCTGTCCCACAGTTGATGGCTGTTCCACAGACAGCAAAAAAAAACAGCCAAATTTCGTGAATCCAGATGGCATCCCAACCAATAAACCAATAACCTCTAATGAATATCAATCAAATCAATTAATATCTATTTCGAAATTAAGTACAAATAATTTATTTCTCAATATTTAGATCGCACTGATTTTGTACGCACTGTGTCGTAGCATTCCTTAGTTTGTACTGCGTCAGAAATCGGAATCGATGGTTTTTTATTTCCAATGTGGAGTAGAGCCGCCTTCAAACTGTACTTACAACCATCTATGAACAAACGCCATTCGTTTTGATCACATGCTGTATTCATCACAATAAACCTTTGATGTCATTTCAGAAACACATGTTTTTTGACGAAAGGTAAAATCGCGTAATATCTATTTTTGTATATAGTGTCTTGAGTTTTAGGGTCAAGATGTTTCCATTCTTGCAAAAGTGATGCATGCAACTCTGCTTTTTGTTTCGATAAATTCATATCGCGATCAAATCACTCGAAAATTAAATGCTTTTCATGCGAAATTAAATGCTTTTCTTCCATAACGAAATCACTTTCATTACTCGCCAGTGATGAAGACGAAGTTCTTAGTGCATTTTTTTGCACTTTTTCCTGGACAAATTGGCAATGGATCTTTTTTTTTTTATGAGGACGTAGCAAGGACTGGCGTTAACTTGTCAAGTGGCTCCCCTGGAATTCAGGAACATCCCGGTACCGCTTTTCGCATGTCGTCAGGATGCCGTTGTCTTTGTTATGTCACGCATTTGTTGCCTTACATCCCCCATTTCACATCATGTGCTTAGGGGTTCAGGCAACTTAGTTTGGTTTCTTCCTGGCTTTCTGTTCGAAGACCGTGTGCGCCGCACTGTCCGTTTATTTACAGTAGACACACAAATTAGAGGCCCTGCCGATATTGTGCAGGTACTCTCTGAAGTATCCGTGCCCGCTGAACGCTTGGGTGAGATAATAGTTCATTTCCCCATATTTTCGTTCTACCCAAATTCAAACTTGTGGGATTAATAATTTTGTCCACTGTCCGTTTGTGGAGCATGTCCAGTGCTTTTGCCACTCCTGGAAAAGATGCTGTTTGGCAATTTTGCTAAGTTATCTCTTCTGCCAGCTGTTCCGCTTTTTGTACAGTTCTTTTTTTTTTAAGAGTTCTATGGGTGCTATGCCTGCCAACACGAGCACTGCATCCGTTGAGACTGTCTTGTAAGCACTGCACACACGTAGTGCCAGTTTTCTCTGCTCTGTGATCAGCTTATTTAATGGTCTCTTTCTCGACAGCGTTTACCCAGACCGGGGCACCATAGAGCATTGTCCAATTGAGCGTCTGAGCATAGTATCTTTCTCTTGCTACTTTTTGGTCCGCCGACCTTGGGCATCATCTTTACCAGTGCTGCTGTTACCTTGAGGGCTTTAGTCGCTGCTCGCATGATATGTGGTGTAAAACATAGCTTCTTATCAATAATCACACCAAGATATTTAACTACCTCCTTGGGCGTTATAGTTACGTCTCTGACCATAAATACTATCGGCACTATATGCCTCATTCCTGTCAGTAGAACAGCTTCAGTTTTTTCAGGGGCCAGCCTTTAACGCTTTTTCTCCATCCATTTATTAATACGTGCAATCGCCCTATTTGCACGTTCCATTACTCTTTCCTCGTCTTTTCCTGCTACTACCAGAGCTATATCATCAGCAAAACCTATTATCTCAACACCTTCTGGTAGCTTTAACCTAAGTACACTGAGTACTGAGAACTGTGGAACACCGCTGTGCACTTTTCACTCCACGACTTCACCGTCTGCTTCGATTATGATCTTACGATCATGTAGATAACTGCGCAGTAGTCTCAGCAGATATGGGGGGAAGCCTCTCTCACTAACCTCATTCATAATATCTTCCCATGCTGCTGTATCGAAAGCATTCTTAACGTCTAAGATTAGGTTAGGTTAGGTTACATTTATACCGACGACATTCATTGAGCAAAAGTAGCAATCATCTGCATGATTTTTCTGTTCTCTCCATAACAGAAGCACAGAAGTACAGTTAGCACAGAAAATGAAAAGTACATATTATCACCAAGTGACCACTTGTACAGCTTTTTTCTGCACGCGTTACAAAACAATTTCGGTACCCATGGCTTGTCAGTTACTACAGCAAAACCAAAGTACTGCAAATACGCATCTTTGAGTGAATTTGTCATGATTTTTCCACGTTTTCCGAACATATAACATCCACAAACGTAAGAAAAACACATTGGATCTTGAAAAACACATTGAAAACATTGTTTTATCTGTATTTTCACACGTTCCGCGCACAATTACAGTTCAAAAACAGGTTCTGAAAGATGTTCGATGCAACGTGGTCAGCTGATAGCCGTTATAAGAGCGCAGTTCTGCCACCATGCGCGAACTTGAAAACTAGAACCAATCTTGACACACGGATTGAAGATCTGAGTTCAGGGCATCAAATAACGTTAAGAATCGTTCTCATCTGCTCGGGTCCAAAAGCTGACCCGAATTTGTAAACTTGTGTAATTATACTCGACAAAGAAATCTAAATAAATAAGTCTAATTTATCTACGGGTTTGTGTTTTCATAACAAAGTTTCATTGTAATTTGAAAATAGGAAATTAAAATATGTGCGTAAATTAGAAGCGCAAAGGTCACAGATAATTAGTTGAAATAGTAGTTTGAATAGATAAATGTAATACATCTAGATTTGTCTATAGAACGTTTTGTGTTTTCTTTTCAAAGTTTCAATGTAATTTGAAAATTGGAATTTGAAACACGCCCGAAAATTAAAATCGCAGAAGCCATAGATAATTAGTACAGAAAGGAGTTCGAATAGATAAGTCTACTTTATCTATAATTATCTATGGATTTTGTATTCTTTTTATAGTTTCAATTTAATTTCAATATTGTAAATTTTATTTGAAAATCAGATATGAAAATCTGAGAAAATAATCAATGCGCTAAAGTCATAGATAATAGTTTTAATAGTTTAAAGTCATAGTTTAAATTTAAATAATAAACATAAATTCATCTAGATTTAACTATGAAATTGTATTTTCTGTGTTTAGCTTATGTCCATTCTTTTTCTTTTTTGAACTGAACATATAAAATTAGTGCAGACAGACAAAATAAATCTTTTTTAAAATCCTGGCCTGTAATCTTCCTTTAATTACATTTCAAAATTACATATTTATTTATAGAAATATTCCATAAGCAAAATTCTCATGTGCGGTTTAGACAAACAATAACCTATGCCAGAATGAAAATTTCAAATCTCCCGCATTCATAGAAAATGGCGCCAAATTCAAGCATTTACATTGCCGAATCATATCACTAAACTATCAAAACGTTCAAATAAAATAAACACTTAAATATACAAATCAAATAAAATAAACTAAGTAAATAATCAGTTCTCAACTTTTTTTTAATTAAAATCATTTTAATATACGGCTTACTACCGTTTCACCAACTGTCTATTTCCTTATTTGCACTTAATTAGAGAAGATCAATTGTTAATAATCTCAGCAACTTTCTAATTCAAACTAGTCTGTTGAAGATGGAGGTTTCGAGCGAGTCTGACTTCATTAAAGCAGTCATTCAGTTGTTAAAGGACGAGCCAATTTTTGGGGAATCGGTTAAAACTACCCCAATTGTTCAATTTAAACATCCTAAAGAATTAGAGGTAAGAACAATTATATTATCAAAGAGAGATAGTAATGAACAGACAAGATTCTAATTCTTCTAGTTCTTCTAATCTAAACTATAGAATTAAATTTGATAAATTTGAAAGATTTTAAATTATTAAGTTTGTTTTTGCTTAAACGTTATTTTTTATTTGCTTAAATGTTATTGTTTAATGTATTAATGAGATTTCGTTTTAGGGTTTAATAAATTTCTCGCTTGATAAGCCGGTTGAAAATCTAAATGATTTAGTGGAGGCGTGTAGGCAGATAATAAAATATAGCGTGAAAACATCGCACCCGCACTTTTATAATCAGCTGTATGCCGGCGCCGACTTATTTGGACTTGCTGGGACATGGATCAGTGAAGCTTTGAATACAAATCAACACACGTATGAAATAGCGCCGGCATTTTCCCTAGCTGAGAGTGCGATCTTGAGACATGTTCAGAAAATATTCGCGATTCATGATGGCGACGGTATTTTCTCACCCGGCGGCAGTATATCGAATATGTACGGAATAGTTTTGGCTAGGTATTACAAGTTCCCCGATGTCAAAAGGAAAGGACTACAAGCTCTACCAAAACTCATCTGCTTCACATCTGAAGATGTAATTTTTTTTTCTTACAAAAGTATTTGGATTTAACTCAGCACTTCAAATTATAGGTCGTTATCACTTTAAGAGTGGAGTAATTAAGGAGCAGGAATAATATGTTTTTATTTTTTAGTCGCATTACTCGATTAAGAAAGGTTGTCACTGGTTGGGTTTGGGGACGGATAATTTGGTGAAAGTGAAATGCGACGAATTTGGGAGAATGTTGCCTGGGCAATTGGAAATGGAAATTTTAAAGGCAATCGACCAAGGATCTGTGCCGCTGTTGGTTAATGCTACTGTTGGAACTACCGTTCTAGGTGCTATTGATCCTTTAGACAAAATTGCAGATGTTTGTCAAAAACACAATGTTTGGTTTCACGTAGATGTAAATATATTTTATTGCTTTTTTTAATAGAATATTTTCCGAAAATTTGTTTTACCAAATTTTGCAAATGTAATAGAAGTAGTTTCACAAATGTAATAGAAGTACTACCTCGACTAACAGTTAATTGCCAAAATATCGATTAAGCTATTTTGAATAATCCAAAGAAGATTTTAGGTTCACGTTCCCAAGTTTCTTCAAAATTTTCGAAGAATAGAAATATTAGTTATTACCAAAAATCTTTATTTTCAAAATTTTCCAAAAATGTTAGTACAAAAAATATTGGCAATTTAAATTCCATATTCCAATTCAACTGAATTCTAAAGATTCCTCCAATATTCTTTTTACGTTCTTTTTCTAAACAATTTCAGAAAAAGGATTTTCAAATTTAACAATCGAAATGTGGAAAATCATTAAAAAACTATTTATTCTTTACAGTTACAGTTTGGTTCTACCTAAATATTTTAGGAATACCAAAAAATGTAACTTTCTCCCATGGCAAAAATCTTTAGCAGCCTCCTCTTATCACTTAAACAAATATAAAAATTAATTCAATCCAATCTTGCAGGCCTGTTTTGGAGGAACTTTAATGCTGTCCACAAAATACTCCGACAGGTTAAAAGGAATCGAGAGGTAATTAGACGTCTCATTTATATCTACGTTTATATTTATTCCTGATCCTTTTTAGGTGCGATTCTTTCGCTTGGAATCCTCATAAAATGTTAGGTGCACCATTGCAATGCTCAATATTTATTACCAGCCATCAGGTATCGAATATTTTCATAGTATATTAAAGAACGAGTTCAATAAGCGCGATTTTTCAGCACGCGTCCATGTAAATTCCTCCTCCTCCCTACGCCCGTCGTTTTCTAATGGACAAGTGCGAAAAACACCTTGTGAATGAGTTTTTATACTATTTATTCTATTTTGCGCTCATTTATGCCATTTCTAAAAAAAAATCGAAAAAATATTATGAAAATTGTATCGCACTCAGCGAGCCATTAACGAACCCATATGACTGCTTTAATGACTTCATTGTAGACGCAAAGTAGAAAAAATAATTAAAACTACTAATTACATTCAATATTAATTACTTATCACCATTTTTCACACTAGCATAATTTATATTTATAAATATGTAGAAGTAAATTATAAGAGAGTACCTAATAGTATTCAACTTAAGAGTTGATATAATAATTTTGGACCTATATAATTTCCTGAGGAACAGCTATTAAATATAATTTATTGTTTATCTTCTTAAAGTGTGGTAATACTAGATAAGAAAAGAAGATTAATAATTGATTTTATCTATTTAAGTAAGTTGAGAATAGACGAACAAGAGTGTTTAGAATATATAAGACTAGATAAAACTACGGCATGAAATACTCATATATATTTAATCTGTCCCATCTATCTTGTCTTATTGACACTTCTGTGAAATTTATCTTAGATAGTAAATAAAGTCCATAATCTTATATTTTTTGTAGTTGATTTAATTTTGTTTTAGAATTTACTACATGAGTGCAATTCAGCGTCGGCTACTTATTTATTCCAGCAGGATAAATTTTATGATGTCAGTTACGATACGGGCGATAAAAGTGTTCAGTGTGGACGCAAGGTTTATTAAGAAAACTCGCGTTTTCTCGGGTAATTTTATTCGGTTCTTGTTTCAGGTCGATGCTTTCAAACTATGGGTTATGTGGAAGGCTCGTGGTGACCAAGGATTTGAACATAGAATTAATGTAACCATGGATTGTGCTCGGTACAAAAATATCATTTTTAAAAAACCTTTTTGCTTTTTCCGAAATTTGGGTGCCTTAAATTATCTTATTTACTTTCTTTAAGCTTTTGGCAATCTCTTTATACCGGGTGTGTCAGAACTCCACCTACAAACTTTCAGGACCGATTCGATTCTATGATCCAAAATAAGCATAAAACTCTGAATACATATGTTTGCGAGTAACTCGACAAAAAAACGGAAAAAAAATTCCTTTAAAGAAAAACGGACAATAATAGACAAAACATAATGTAAAGCGATTATTTTGTAAGAAAAAATAATTGGGGTTTCTTTCCCGAAAATATCAATTTCATCTACGTCTTTGAGAACCTGGAAAATTTGAGAGTTCTATGAGAATTACAGGTCGTGATAGAACAGTTCATACTGTGGCATTAGTGGAAAATGTCTTGGATTATGTTGCCAATAATCCGAGAACTAGTGTTCGAACTGTAGCACATGAAGTTGGAACTAGTTCTTCAACAGTGTGACGAGTTCGAACAGCTCTTACACCCTTACACCCTCAAGTCCATGCACTGAATTGTAATGACTTTGCTCCATGAGTACAGTTTTATAGGTGGATCTTGAACAGAATAAACCGTTTCAAGAGTTGATACTTTTTACCGAAGAGGTTGCGTTTACTAGGGAAGGAATGTTCGATTGCCAAAACTTGCACTTGTGGGCTGAAGACAATCCTCGCGCAATACATGGTAGAGTTTATCAACACAGATTTTCAATTAATGTTAGGTGTGGGATTGTTGGCAACTATTTGATAGGTCTATTTGTGTTGTCGGATGGCTTAAGCCATTTTTATTTTTTGGAAAATGACTTCCTAAATGGATTAGACCCGGTCGATGTACAACTGAGACATGAAATGTGGTTTATACATGACGGTGCACCAGCAAATTTTAGTCGCTAGGCCCGTGCATATCTCGATGCGAGATATCCTGATAAATGGATAGGCAGGAACGGTCCGATACCGTTGCCGGCCCGCTCCCCAGATCTAAATTCCCTGGATTTTTTTATGGGCTCATCTGAAAACCATGGTGTAACTGAAGCGTGTCAAATAGTAGTAGAAACATGGCCGCCGTTTTTGGACGCGATCGTAGTTCTTTATTGCAGCGGTGTCGGCTGTGCATTGAACACGGGGGGCGAAATTTTTAACATTTTTGTAAATTGTACATAGTTCTTTTCTATGTTTGTAAATTGCCCAATTGCTTGTGTGACTTGTTAAACTTTTTTGTTAAACGTTGGTAAAGTGTTTTTGACCCTGTATCAGTTTCATGCTTATTTTAATCAGCCCTGAAAGTTTGTCGGTGGAGTTCTGACACGCTCTTAATATTTAATAATGTTTTTTAAGATCAATATTTGATAATAATTCCTGTATTGGAATTATAAATCAAATTCTCGATGGAAACATGATACAATTTGATTTTTTTTTTGTTTATGTCAGAATTTTCTGGATTTAGGAACAATTAAGCATTTATTACTAAGGCTTCACACGAGAACTATATTTTTCTCATCTCGTCTTGTCTCGTAAAAGCGAGGCGAGACCAAAACGAGACCGACATGAGACCGCATGTGGTTTCACTCTAGCGAGAGCGAGAACGACTCGTTTAAGTTTAAGTAAAGAGTCTCGTTTCTGATCTCGGTCATACTTCTTCAATCTTTGACTCTAATACGGGCAGCCGTAATATTTTCTTGCATAAATTTGAACTACGGGCTCGGGCAAGTTACATTTCACTATATAACAATTAAAAGAGTAGATTTCGTAAAATGAAATAGATGTCGTAGTCAATTTCAAATTATGTTCGTTTTCATTATGAATTTTAAATAGTCGACAAAATAGAAGGTTTATTTAGACTATAGACTTAGTTTATAAAATATTTAAGGTTTGTTATCGCTACATTTTCATGTGGATGGACCAAAGCGAAATTCGAATAGATAGATAGTAATAGTAACCAAATAGAAAATTTGGGTTAACAGACATGTATGGTTTCTTATCTTAGACGAGACGAGACAAGACAAACGGTTACCAGAGCGAGAGCGAGACGAGACTAACGGTTCCTAGAGCGAGAGCGATTTTTTCCACAACTAAAGAGAGCGAGACGAGATTTTTTAAACTCTCGTCTCGTGTGAAGCCCTATTTGTTACTTTCCCATTTTGGCTTAATATTTGGTTTTCTACATTGGAATATTTAAATGGATTTGATTTGAAACCTCCATTTTTTTTTTCCTGATTTTGGACAAATTTGACGTTCCAAAAATTTGGACATTGGACAAGAAAATATTGCTTTGTCATGGTTTTGTTTTATTAAATGGCTTTTGGAGCATTCGGCCATTACTTAGTCCAAATCTATCTTATTTTTATCGCTATAAGTAATTTTTTAACATAAATTTGAATTCAGATTTCGAATTGATGTTACAAGATTTTATAAATGTAGCTTTATGTAAAGAAGTTTGCCCTCAAGACATTTTGGTTTGGAGAGAAGTTGCACATTGCTTCAAGATATTTTGGCTAATTGTAAATGTTTTGTTATCTTTATTGGATTATTAGAAAGAATATGGATCTTGTTAGTCCCATAAGATTATGCCTCTTGGCTTTGGAAAAGTTTGAAAGTCTTATCATAAACCTTTTTCAATCCTGTTGTCACTCATCAGATCATTATTAATACTAATGATGTAATTTGGGCTAATTTGGGCGAAATGTTCGTGTATCCTTAAACTTTATTTTCTTATCTTTGTGAAAATTTGAGGAACTTGTTATCATTTTGTTGTATACACCTTTTCATAGTTGACACAAAAGCGCGCATGTGTCAATTTCCGCCATGTTTGTGGCCACTTTTTGACGTATAACCAGTGAAAAAAACAAAATGTGCCCGAAACTTTCATATTCCCGCCTTTCAAAGTTGGCGAATGCACATGCGCTTAACTAACCATAAAAAGGTCTATTGTTGTTGTCTAATTTTGAAACATTTATTTTCAGATATTTCAAAGAAAGGATTTCGAAAACAGAAGGTTTTCGCCTAATCATGGAAAATTTTGATACAACATGCATTTGCTTTTATTACATTCCCGAGAAAATGAGAAACCAGACAGAAGATGACGAATGGAAAGAAAAGCTCTACAAGGTATTTTCAATTTTTTTACAAAATTTCAGAATTTTAAAATATCATGGTTTTAGATTCCACCTAGGATGAAGCAACAAATGATTCTCTCAGGATCAATCATGATTGGATACAATCCATTGGAGAGCAAAGGTTTAGGTAATTTCTGGAGAATGATCATCACAACTAACCCACAACCATCTTTTGATGACATGGACTATGCAATTAAAAAAATTATTGAATTTGGAAAAGATTTAGACTAACCGCCAAATACGTCAAATTGGGTAAATTTTTAGGACCTGCATTTATCAAGTTGCAATAATTTAATTTATTGAAATAGTACGATACAAATAAATAAAAAAACACACATAAATAAATAACTATTAGTGTCCATTGATCATTTGAGGGTTGTGAAACTGTAGGCTAACCAAAGATATCAACCCTAAAACAGACGAGCAACCCGTGGCATAAGCCAAAACGTCCTGGTAGAAATCCGGACAGACATCACATTTCCTAAAACAGAAAAAAATAATATAATAAATTCACCCCAATTTCCGTTTGTTTATTTAAACTTACAAATTTTGTATAAGAAGAACCACTAACCCCGACAACAACTTATCCGTAAATGTTACCGTACTGTAAACAGAGCCACCCTTAAGCCCATTAATATTCACAAACTCAGCTGTTATACATAAACTTGTGATTAACGTAGCAGAACTTCCAACCCCTAAAATAATAAATAAAACGCAACTATGGATTATATATTATCGGATGATATTTTTATAAGAAAAATACTTCCTGTTGTTCAATAAGGAAGACTAATAAGTGATTAATTTTTGTTTATTGAGTATGTGGGAGTTTACCGATAAGGGTAGCGACGGCGTAGACTTGGAGGTTAGAGGCTGTTGAGATTCCGAAAGCTACCCAAATTGATCCACTTAGTGATATTGTTACACCGATCGCGTAGATAATCTGGAAAGTTTAGGGTTGGTTTTTGTTGCTCTGTTTTAATTTTGTTTTGGTATTGTGTTTTATAATTACTTTATCTGTAAAGATTTTCGGTCTAATCTTTAATAATAAAGACGTTAAAAAAGATGCTATAAAGCAGACTAACGGGACTGTTGCTACCGTGCTACGAATTGAACTTATTTCCTGATTAAATTTTAGTATCCTTTCATCGAGATATAAAGGGATGTAGATTAGATTTAAAGTTGTATATAATCTCGACGACATGTACCTAAAAGAAAAACATGATTCACTTCTTACTTTTACTAAAAAGTTTACTTAAAAACTCGTAACTAAAATGTTAATTCTGTTGCCTAAGTAACATCATTACAACTCAACTTTTTTTTACCTTTTTTAATATTTAACTTTCTATGCAGGTTCTGTTTTTGATTAATGGTTTTGGGCCTAAGGCCAAATTAATTATAGATAAATACACATTTTTTTATTTAATTAATAAATCGATGGGTTGATTACATTTTTATTTTTATTTGAAATTTATTTTGGGACTTGCGGACTTGCGTAAGTCTTAACTTTACTCGAAGAAGATTTATTGTGAGATTTTTTTTTCTCGTTATTTTTAATTGATAATCTGATAGTTTTTCGGTCCAATAAAGTTAATCTATTCATTTTTACAAGAGGGATTGTATAAGAATTGATTGTGTAACTTTTGATAAAAAACTAATTGGTTTATAAAAAAAAGCTTTCAAGAAATATTTGCAAAAATAGTTTTTGTTGGGAACCAAATAATTTTTTGCTTTGATGGTTTCATTATTTGTTGAGAAAAATTAAAGAAAAAAAAATAACTATTACTATCTTCATAAGTTTCAAGTTTACTTGGAGAAGATATTTATTTGAGTCTTTAACTACGGGTGTGGATAGACGACGGCACGAAACTTTCGCGAGATACGGCTGTCGCCAGGAAGCTATCCCAGTCAGCGTTGAATGTTGCAGCAATGTTACTTTCGCAACTTTAAACATTGCTGCAACATTCCCGCAACATTCCTATGTCCGCCTCTCTGCAACGTTCAGAAATGTTGTGGGAACGTTGCACGGAACATTGCAGGAACGTTGCGGGAATGTTGCGAACATTGCAGGAACGTTGCGGGAACATTACGAACGTTGCGGGAACATTACGAACGTTGCGGGAACATTACGAACATTGCATGAATGTTGCAGGAAGATTGCGAACATTGCATGAATGTTGCAGGAATATTGCAGGAATGTTATAGGAATATATTGAATATTGTAAAATAGAAAATTATATTTTTAGTTTTATTTTCTTTTATTCTTCTCTTTTATTAATAAATTTCACTTTTAATATTTTTTTAAAATTCGTGTACTGTTATTGTTATTCTCATCGGAGGAAACTTCTGCATTTGCTTTTTTTGGCTCGCCTCACTCTTGTTGGAGTTTGAATAAGTCATTTCTATCTTCTATATCTTTTTCCGACCATTTCTCTCCGCCAAGTCTCTGTAAAATTGTAGGACAATATAAAATATAAGTAAAAATATCTGGCAAAAATATAAAAATGTTCACTTTTAAAGAAATAAACTTACTGCAGAGTAATTTCGCCATCATCAATTGGCTAAAACATCGTTCTTATTCGAACGACTACTAAATTGCCAACTAAATTTTAAGGCAACGTGATTGTTGTACAAGTAGGTTATGTAAACGCGTTTAGGAGGGACTCAGCATTCATACACTTCCTTTTCCTAATATGGGGTTTCAGGAATTGCAATATTTGCAATAAGGGCCATTCTGATGGAGTCGATGCCGCTGCCCCTGACCCATCCCATCAAGCTCAACAATCCACTTCTATTTGACAAACCTCTCACGAAGCGTTTGCCACCTGGAGCTACATCCTTTCACTGTTGCTGAAATAAATATAGAAAGGATATAGAAAAGTATGAACTGTAAATTTCGAATAAAAAGATGCAACATAACCTACCATTCATTGTTTCGGCCACATTCTTCCATGCGGAGTCTTTTTTTGGAATTTGTAAAGAATATGGGTATTTCCATTTTTTTGGGGTTGGGGGATTTTTACCTTGAATAACTGTTACTAATCGTCCTCCGTAGTGTATTTGCAAACTTAGAGAGCCAAAACGTAGCTTCTACGTCGATTTATTCAATCATGTGTCCTGTGCTGATTTGGCGGTTTTGAGCTTTTCGCCCAGCTATCCCGCCGTCTTGGGGTTTGGTTGTCGTTGTGTTTTTTTTTTTTTTAGTCTGTTTGTTTGTGTTGTCTGTTGTTTGTGTTTCGTTGGATTTCGTTTGGCTTTACTTGGCTATAGTTGGGTCTTGTTGTCCTGGTGTGGTTGTCGGTTTACTTGGTTGCTTCTTCAGTGTTTCGTCTTCTGTGGTTGTTCTCCAGGGGCCTGTGGTCCTGATGTGTTTGGTCTTCTCGTTGATGGTGATGGGTTGCTCTTCTTCTTGGTCGTGTTTACGCTTGGGGGCGGCTTTGGTTTGGCTGTGAGTGTCCATTGGTGTATTTCTTCTCCATGGGGCGGTTTCGGTTGTCTTTTCTGCGGCGGCTTCGTTTGTCTTCTCGGGGGCGGCGTCAGTTTTCTTTTCGGGGGCGGCATTGTTTGTCTTTTCGGCGGCGGCTTCGGTTTTCTTTTCGGCGGCGGTTTCGTTTGTTTTCTCGAGGGCGGCATCAGTTGTCTTCTTGGGGGGCGGCTTCGGTTGTCTTTTCGGCATCGGCTTCAGTTTTCTTTTCGGGGGCGGCTTCGTTTGTTTTTCCGGCGGCGGCTTCGTTAGTCTTCTCGGGGGCGGCTTCGTTTGTCTTCTCGGGGACGGCATCAGTTGTCTTTTCGGCGGCGGTTTCCTGGGGTTTATCGTTGGCGGTTTGTTGTTTTGTCTTTAACAGTTGTGTTATATGATTCATCATCTGGACGAGGACGCTGTTGTCCACGGTGTCCAGGTTGTCGGGGTCGAGGAATTTTGCTGCGAGTTGTCGGAATGAACATGTTCGTTTTGTGACAGCGTAGGAGCGAGTGACTCGATTTATTCAAAAAATATACAGGTTTTTATAAAAAAATTGACATTTTTTTGACGCAACAGTTAATATTTTCCTTCACTGCCTAACTTCTCTCTAATTACTTGTCAAACAAAAAGTGCAGGAGAAGCCCAACCGACGTTGCCAATTTTATCTTTTTATTTTACCTTGTTCTGGTAAACACTTCAATATACAATTTCTGCACATGCACATACAACATTGAAATATAAATTTAATTTTTAATTCTAATTTCATTCTAATTGGTTTAACTCAGGTTAACCCAATACTTCTTGCAACTTTTCTATATGTATGCGGTCTTGATATATTCTCTCTCGGACAACCTAACCTAACCAACTCTCAATTAAACCACATGCGTGTGGCAGCGCGAACTCTGGATCAGACCACATGCGCGCTGCGCTGCGCCGCGCTGGTCGAGAGTTCGCGCTGCCGCGCTGTATGCGGTCTTGATCTATTCTCTCTTGGACAACCTATCCTAACCAACTCTCAATTAAACCACATGCGTGCGGCAGCGCGAACTCTCGATCAAACCACTGCAAAAGAATCCCTGCAAAAGAATTGAACTTGGCAACAGCGGATCTGCTGCATAAACACATTTTCTGTCAATAACTGGACAGAAGTTGCAGTTATATTTGTTGTTGTATTAAAAAATGTCAGTTTTTTGGATTACAAAAGCCCGGATATTTCTTGAACCAGCCGACGTAGAAGATTCATTTTTACTTTCCACGTTTAGAAATACACTTTGGAAGACGATTAGCAACAGTTAGTGAAGGTAACTCCACAATTCCCATATTCTTAATAATAGCGCTTTTTTTGAAACCTGCATGCCCCTTATCATATATTTGGGGATACGCCCGCACACACTCAACTGACAAAACGTCATTAATCGACATTTTTTAACTCTTAATTTATAAACAACTTTTCGAACTGTAAACAAAGCGAATGTAACAACACAATGGAAAATGCCACTCTTGAATTCGAGTGCATGCGCGCAAGAATCGAGAGCGTTGATTGGCTGAAAGATAAGGCAACACGACGTGAAACTTTGTACATTGGTAGATTTCACATTACATTAAGTTCGGATACTTCACATGACCTCGATCGTAATGGGCCGCATATAAAACAATGCGTTTTAGTTTTTCAACTAACAATGCGTTAGGTTTTCATCACGTCTCATCTCGTCACGTTAAGTTAATCGTAATCCCGCCTTAATACACTACATAAAAGTGGAAGAGAGGAGTACAGAAAGAAGAGAGAGCGTAGATAAATACAGCAACGTTTCATTGAGTATATAGACGCATTGTGTATGCAAATTCCGATCGGCGGAAAATACATGCGGAAAAATTAGTAAAAATATAATACATTTTTGAGTATAAGAATAAAAAGAAGTGAGACGAGTAAAAATAATCACAGTAAAAATAAATGATAATATTAATAATGAAAAAAATAATTGGCGCAGCCTTACTGGAATGTTGTAGGAATGTTGCTACAACATTCACATTGTAATATTGCAACTGGAATGTTGCAGGAATGTTGCTGCAACATTCACATTGCAATTTTGCCACTGGAATGTTCAGGAATGTTGCTGCAGCATTCACATTGTAATGTTGCAACTGGAATGTTGTAGGAATGTTGCTGCAACATTCACATTGCAACGTTGCCCCTGGAATGTTAAGGAATGTTGCTGCAACATTCGGAATGTTGTGCAGCCTTCGGAACATTGCTGCAACATTCCTGCAACATTCAACGCTGACTGGGATTTGATGATTTTTTTTATAATTATTGACGGATTTTTGCAATACGAAGAGAATACCAGACATGACCAGACAAGATCAGACAAGATCAGACACGACTAGACAAAACCAGTCAAGGCAGGACAAGACCAGGCAGGATAAGGTAAGAGCAAACAAGACCACACATGACCAGATAGACAATATGACCAGATAGAAATTGCGCCAGAAAAATCAGAAGCGTTGGTACTGGTGGGGAGAAGGACCCTATCTGAGATGAGCAAAGGTTTTAAAAATACAACAATTTAAACAAAACAAGTATAACATATTTGGGCATACGACTGGATGAAGACCTAAAAATGTATACGCACCTGCAGGAAGCCGCAAAAAACGTAAGCCGTAGAACTGCTGAGAAGGCTAATGACAAATGTTAAGAAACCAAGGACGAGCCGCAGACGCACACTCTGCACAATGGCACTGTCAAAAATTGCTGTACGGTGCTCCTACGTGGTATGAATCGTTGATGAGAACCAACAAATATAGAAAAATGTATGAAAGAATACAGAGACAGCTGGCAATACGGATATGTAGTTCCTACAGGACGGCCTCGGCGGAAGCGCTGTCGGTAGTTGCCGGGCTGATGCCAATAAAAACCTTATGGCAAAAAAAAGGCTAAGAAGGTACCTTGAAGGAGAGGAGAGCAGTAACCGGATTAGAGTAGACACTATGCACGAATGGCAGCCAAGATGGAACTAGGAAACTGGAGGTGCGGTGTGGACAAAACGAATCATACAACTCATAGAATCATGGGTGACACGAGGATATGGAGTAGTGAATTACTTTCTTTCGCAGCTGTTGCTCGGACATGGTAGCTTCATGGTATACCTCTATCGCAGACACATCAGGGAGACCGAAAATTGTGTGTACTACCCGAACCTGGTGGATGATTGCCACCATACATTTTTCAACAGCCCCAGATGGGCGAAACAACGGCTGGAAATGGAAATAGAGGTGGGAGGAAAGCTGGCCCAAGAAAACCTAGAGGAGACAATGCTACAAAGCAGAGAATGCTGGGACGCAGTGGAAAAGCTAGCTACATCTGTCATAACAGCAAAAGCGAAGGACGAAACGGATCGTAGAAAGGAGAAATAAGATAAACAGAAGGCAAACCCCGAGCGAAGTAATTGTGCGATGGCAAGGGGTCAGAATTGAGGAGTGCGTTTTTTAGTGGGTAGTGAAGCCCCTACGGCTAGTAGTCCCACACTCCCCAGAGCAACTTGGAGCATTGGGGGCCGTACGTAAATGTATTTTACACCTCCTCCCGAAAAAAAAAAGACATGACCTGACTAGACCAGACAATACTAGACAAGACCAGACAATACTAGACAAGACCAGACAATACTAGACAAGACCAGACAATACTAGACAAGACCAGACCAGAATATCCCACGAACTATTTTGATTTCTAACGTACTGTAAAATAAAAAATATCCCATGAAGTATTTTGTAGAACCGAATTCTAAGCCCTTGGAATTAAAACTTTTGTTCTAGAAGGGGATATAAATACATTCACGTCCTATTCAGAAAGCAATCACAGGGTTGAGATAGTACGAGCCAGAGTATATTATATAATCTTTTTCATTTCCGCATTATAATTTTGAAAATGGATTTAACGTGAACATCTCGCGGTACTAAATTTTACGAGGACATCTCCAAAGGAATGCGTGAAAATAAAACATCAAAAACTTTAGTCATTGGAGACTTTAACTGCAAGATCGGGAAGCAGGCAAGCCAGGACGAAGCGTACGTTGGCAAGCATGGACTAGGAGAAAGAAACCACCGGGGTTCCATGCGTTCAAGAACAGAGTTGAGCGATACTTGATGAAGAATTTCTTTGTTTATTATTTAAGTGACATGGATAGTACCAAGTGATGGTAGTGAAGGAGAAAATAAATCAAATAAAGTTTGTTATGAAGAAACTGTTTTAGGAGATTTGCGTTGTCAAAATTGCGATATTTGTAATGGTTCCATTAGGACAATGAAAATTCTGGCATCTCGGCAGCGTTTGAAATAGAAAATGAAGATATTGAGTACAAGTACTTTGTAAAATATTTTGATGAGCATATGATGACAATCTCGTGTGGGATTGCTAGTCCTCCATCGGGCGCCTCCTCAGGTGGCGGACCGGGGAATGCTTCCTAGATATAGGTGGTACCGGGTAAATCAAATAACCGGGGCGGGCCAAAGCTAGAACAAGCAACGCAGCGTCTGACCCAGATTGGGCGGCTGCGAACAGCGTCGATCCAATATTGGGCGGTTGATTTCACACGGCACCAACCCGCTTGGCAAGCGTGGTGCTAAATTGCCAAAACCTCTACAAAAATGAATAGAAACAAAACGCAATGGCCCTCAGTCCCCAGCAGCCGGAAAGTTCCGTACAATGGCAGCTGTAGCCAGAACGGAACGGCAGAGTGTGTGAAGAATATCGGGAAGAGATCAGGCTGCCACACAAAGTTGAAAATAGCTACATATAACATAAGATCGATGGCGTTGGAGGACAGAAGAGAGGAATTTGAAACAGAATTGGAAAAGATTAAATGGGACATCGTGGGTATAAGCGAGACAAGTAAGAGAGGCGAAGGCTATATTGAATTAAAATCAGGACACAAACTCTACTAAACGGAATTCAACACCTCCAGAGTGGTGGTTTAGGCATATTAGTCCACAAGCGACTGGTTAACGGTATAAGAACATTAAAATCCATTTCCGAAAGAGTAATCTACATTACAAGAATAAAAATAAACAAACTGGAAAAACTAAAAATAATACAAGCCTATGCTCCTACAAGCAAAGCCGAAGACGAGGAGATTGACAAATTCTACGAGGACATCTCCAAAGGAATGCGCGAAAATAAAACACCAAAAACTTTAGTCATTGGAGAAGTCAGGACGAAGCGTACGTTGGCAAACATGGACTAGGAGAAAGAATCCACCGGGGCTCAATGATGGCAAACTTCTTCGAGGAAGAACACCTATATAATTTTGGTTTTCCAAAATAAAACCACAACCGGAAATGGACTTGGGCAAGCCCGGATGGCAGAACCTTCAACCAAATAGACTACATTGTGACAACGGACATTCGGGTAGTACATAATGTCGAGATACTTAACTGGTTTAAGCGCCTTGTAAGAGCAATAATTCACATTAACCAACAGCTAGAAAGAAACAGGAGAATGAAGAAAACCACACTAAAGCAGGTTGATAGAGAAAAACTAAAACAAAACCCAGAGGTCAAATCCCGACTAGAAAACATCTTTATAAACAACCATTCAACTGCAATAACTGACATAAGCGACATTAACAGACACATCACACACTCCCTGCATCAGGCAGCTGAAAGTTACGTAGTAAAGAAATACAAAAACACAAACAAACTGAGCGCCCAAACTCTTGTAGAGGGGATTTGATTTGAATACAACGACACAAACAAAGCAGCCAGGCGAATGGCAAAGGAAGGCATCAGGAAGCATAAATCCAAATAATACAAAAAGTCTTATAAGAAACAATGGCCCGAAGGTGTTCAGGAGGCTGGCAACAGACACAAAAAACGGAAATAGTTAAAATCAAAGACACGCATGTAAAGCAAAGGCATGGAAGGCAAGATACCATAAGAGCAGCACAAGAATTTTAAATAAAATTGTACTAATCAAAAGTAGAGAGCGACATATCAGAACAAAATAGACGGAAGAAAATCATTAAAGTAAACTGCGAGGACATGCCAGAAAATACACAGGCCGAAATTAGAGCTGCGCTACACCACACAAAGAAAGGGAAAGCGCCCGGCGACGACGGAATAATAGGGGAGATGCTGAAACAATGGGGAGAAACGTTAACCACACAACTTATATTGCTGTTTAACAAATGCCTGGAAGAAGAGAACATACTGATTCACAAAAAGGGAGACACAGAAAATTTGGAGACCGATCAGCTTACTGTATCAAACTTACAAACTGTTCACAAAAATAATATCCACTCAGATTACCCCGAAACTGGACTGCTACCAACCCAGCGAACAGGCAGGATTTAGCAAGGGATTCAGTACAACCGAGCATCTACAAACAATGAGAGTACTCATTGAGAAGACCACAGAATACAATGTGCTGCAATGTGGCTAGCGTTCATAGATTTCCCCAAAAGATTTTGACACAATGAAAATCTGAGCACTCCAGCAAGAGAATTTCCCTAAAAAATGCCAGAATTGACCGCAATTTTCGCAAACTTGATCAACAATTTCTAAAGCAACCCCACACTACAAATCTAACTGCACGAATCATCCGAAAAAGTGAGAATCAGGAAAGGTGTACGACAGGGAGATCCTTTATCGCCGAAACTATTTACCCTGGTTTTGGATAATGCACTAAAAACAATTGATTTCAGTAACCGAGGTTGTTTGGGCCACTTTTGTTGGTCTAACTGGTTTTCGGCCTCTATCCACAGTAGGGCGGATAGATGCCCCGAAATTGAAACGGTTAGAAATCCCCCAAGTTCGATGGCTCCCCGGAGGCGTAGACTCCGTTCTATGAATTGTTCCGTAACTTGGTGCACTACAATTCTCATTTGTCTAACCTGGATAAAATGCAGTACCCCGTGACCAGTTTGGCAGGGCCTGCATCGAACATTTGTAAACCTGTTACGCCCACCGGGTCAAACTATCTTCCAACCTGGGAAGCTTTGGTGTACCGGTATAATGATCCTCGAGCGCTAGGTGACGCCTATTTGGAAAAGATATTTGAATTTAAACCGCTTCAGGTGGAGTCTCGCCAGGGATTAAGTTCCGTTCTGGATGAGTTTTGTGCTCCTATCTCCGCGCTACACCGGTTGGGTTTCGCCGATTAAACCGGGCGTTGCAGGTCGTGGACCCGGGCACCAAGCGGGCATTTGAAGCCGCTTTGCGAGAAACAGATCCGACCTACAAGGATTTTGTTAAATTTGTAGAGAGACATCTCCGGACGTTGCCGACATCAGATGTTTAAAAAAGGGTGTCTACAGGGTCCTTCAAGGCTCGATCGACGACGAGAAATTTTGTGGATCAATTGGAGGTGCAACCTGTTGGTTCAAAGCCTTCGTTTTGTTGTTACTGCGAAGTGGACAATCATTAATTGCAGATATATACATATATATATATATATATATATATATATATATATATATATATATATATATATATATATATATATATACATATATCCAAATTTTTAAACTTAACTCCCAAGTTGAGATATGGATAGTTAAATTGCATTTCCCTTGCATGCGTTGTTTCTCACAGCAACATTCGCTCCCGGAGTGCACGGATACCACTAGTTGCTCTCAATGTCCAAACCCCCATCTTGATGAAGCGGCGTGCTACGGAGGTTTCCCAGAATGCATTGTACGCATGGCGAAATGAAGCTTCGGCCAAGTCAACGTCTTCCTCCGTCCTGCTGTCTACCTTTGTTGCCGAAATCCCCGATTTCACTGCGTGCGTTTTTTGCTGGATTGTGGAAGCGAGGCGAATTTTCTATGTTGAGGCGTTTGTGAAGGGCCTAGGGCCACCCGTGGAAAAGTCCGATGTATCGGTCATCGGATTTGTCGGAGCGAAAAGTGCCGTTGTCGAGTTTAGATGCTCGAGTGGTTCTTTCTGTCAACGCGTTTGTTGTCACTTGGCAGATTTGCCACTAGCCGACAGTAATTGCGGTCAATCGAGGAAAATTGAAGGCATCATCGAGGCGGGGTTGTTTCCGTTGGTTGTGCAAGGTGAAAGAGTTACAGCTCCCTTCGGATTCCTTCCGGACATACTTATGGGAGCCCTTCCGAATCCTGGACAAACTGATCATTGGTTGCCACAAAGGAAATCAATAGTTTGGACACCACCTTGAAACGTTTCTGGGAGATCGAGGAAGTCCCCTCCTCAAATATCAAATTGTTCTGGACGGGAGAAAAGCCGATGCTGCCTTCCATGCGGTGATCGAACCACCTGATAAAGATGACCTAACCTAACCTAACCTGTCGTCCTCCTTTGGATAGAGGCCGAAAACAATTAGACCAACAAAAGTGACCCGAACAGAGGTATTAACATAACAGGTGAGAAACTCAGCCGACTAATGTTTGCCGACGACATAGCACTAATAACCAGCAACAAGGAAGAACTCATCACACTCATCGACGATATCTACAATGCCACGGAACGCACGCACGCAGGATTGGAAATTAACTTTGGAGAAACCAAGTACATGACGTCAGATAAAGAATATGAATGGCAAATTACCATCGAAGGCAACCTAATTGAGAAAGTACATTAATTAAGTATATTAATAATAGGTAAGGCAAATCAAGAACTAGAGGCAAACGAGAGGATCACAAACCTGGACGGCTTACAGCAAGATATACTAGCGCTGGACATCCCCCTTGAGTTCCCTTTAAAGAAAAAAAAGCGCCCTATACAATCAGTGCATACTACGGGTGACCACTTATGGATTGTAAACCTGGGCAATTACCGACGCATACTAAGAATATCATTGGGAGACAAGAAAAGAAACGATTGGATCAGAAAGAAGACCATAGTAAGGGATTTAACAAATGAAATACTAAGCAGAAATGGAGTTGGACCGGCCATGTCGCAAGAAATGAAGACAAATGGAGCGGAAAAATCATAAGATCGAGACCATGGAACAACAGAAGAAGCGTAGGAAGACTACAGATGCGATGGAACGACGACCTGAAACGAACGGAAGGCATTAACTGGTACCAAGCGGTCCAGAATAGGACTACGTGGAAGAGCAAGAGGGAGGCTTATGCTCAACGGGCAGACAACAGCTAAAAAAAAAATATGACAATAATTGTCGACGAAACTAATAGTTATCATGATTAGGGTGATATCACGAGTACTGAAAATGATCCTACTACGAAAAGCAAATCACGGGCACCCGCTAATCTAAATGAAATGTATAGCTTTTTAGTAATCATTATGTTGATACCATATATAAAGAAGCATCAAATTTTGGACTATTGGTCAACATACCCTATTATTGCCTCTAATTTAATTAGCAATTATATGACGAGAGACTGATTTACACAACTGTTGCGTTATTTACATTTCGCTGATAATAATGCGGAAATTGTATGGCTTTTAGGCGGAAAGACAAGCGTGCTGTGTTATTGCTTTCAAAATTTCATCAAGGAGTAATGAAAAATTGTAAAATTCCTAAAGAGGTATTTGCAAATACCTGTACATAGGCCTGACAACATAACATAATAGAACAGATTTATTGTGAGATTTTTCTCGTGTTGATTTTAGTTGATAAGTTGAAAGTTTTTCTGTACGTAAAAGTTAATTTATACGTTTTAGAGGGATTGTATAAGAATTGATTGTGTAAGTTGTGATAATGAAAAACTAATTGGATTATAAAAAAACAGTCATAAAAAACTTATTTATAAAAAGTAATAAGAAAACAGATGATTGCAAAATATATAGCCTTGTTCTGCAGGGCTCAGTGATTGGTCCTACATTGTTGTCCTTGAGCACCTTGTATGATGAGTGCTCAGACTTGGGAAGAAGTAATAAATTTAACTTCCAATCAAAATATTATTAAATTGACGACAATGTAGTGTAGTATACCAAAATGTATTGTACTGTACTACCAGGTGGTTAAGTTTCAGTATTGAAACAAGTGCAATATGGCGTGATATACTAGTATAGTGTTAATATATCGAAGCAAGGTTATTGAAACCGAAGAAATAAAATCAAGGAAACAAAAAATTAGTAATTTTTCTAATTATATATAGAATTTCAAACTTTTTCCTGTTGAAGCCTTGCGTATGATTGATGGTAATAACAAATCCTAAATATAGCAATCAAGATAAAACCAATTTAGTAGATAATCCATAAAACGCAATTTTCTTTAAATCAATTACAATCAATTACATAATTTTACTGTAATAAACTCACATTAATGATACTTGATATGTGACTAGGGATCGCAGGAAATTCCTCCCACTTCCATTTTCCTCCCCATATCTTTGATTTCCATCAGCAATCTCGTCGATGTCCGAGTAAATGCCGCAATAAAACACCAACGAACACACAATTCCAATTCCGGTTATAATTAAAGCGATTTCCTAAACATAACCGATTTTTTTAGTCGGACAGGAAATTTCTTTCAGATCTTAATTTAATCGTTTAAAGCAACAAAAAAAATGAATGTTGTTCAATTAATAAATTACTTTTTTATTTAATTTTTTTTTTACATTGTTTGCTTTCAACGCCCACCGACAAAAAACCCATAACTAAACTTAGACTTGAATCTAGATCAAGATTTAATATTTGGAATTAAATGCTACAATTTGTAAAAATTACCTTAAATTTGTAAACATCGTTTGGACCAATCCCATTAACTCCATTATTTTCCAATATCGTCCAGGTTATTATATAAACAAATATATTGCAACAAACTGACGCTGTATATCTTAAATATAAAAACGTTATTTAACTAACATATTACAGACAAAATTAGAAAGACAAGATAATATTTTACCAACAAGAAACTCTGTCTAAATTTTTCTCTTGTCCTAATTGTTAATACTCAAGTATTAAAACAATCAACTTTGTTTATTTAAGCTTACCTATTTTGGTCTTAAATCAAATCGTGTTTATGAAATCCCGTTTTGTCTAAGTTTCCTTTGTTTAATTATAAATTATTAAATAGAATTTTGGATTAAACCACAAACTCATTAAGTGGAAAATTTGCTGAGGCGTGGAAAAAATCGTTGCTTCTATTCAAGTGTCATGTAAAACATGAATTTCCGTTCTTTGACTTCCACTATTAGTTAATTAAAAGAAGCATTCTTGAGTTCCCCATAATTTTTTCTTTATCTAAGTAATAATACAACGTGGAGGAAAAAATGTCCATTATAGAACGAACAATAGATTTAGAATTTATGCTTATGCAAGTTCGTATATAGAACAGGTATTATATAACAGAAACGGTTTAAAGCTATCGACGGAATTGGTTGAAATAACGTTTCTCAAGTCACTGACGAAGATTTTATGTAAAGGAAATCAAATTACATGTAATGCGAGTTTTTGTTGTTTGTAATGTATACGGCGGTAGGTTGGTTGCAGTGAAAGTTCCACCATCCAATATTTGCGTTTTTGAAAGAAACAAAAATCACTTATTTCGCGTGATTTTTTCGCCGAAGACGCTCGTGCGAATCAAAAACCCGGCGGATTTTGTAATTTTACAATTCAACGAGTGCGCGACGTGATTTCGAACACTGCGCCGCCGTTGCGTAACTTCCACTGCACTCGTATCAAACAATCAGGTTTTCATTTTTTTTTTTGGTTTATGGACAATTAAAACTGAATTAAATCTCATTTTTATATTGAAAGTTTTTATTGAACCGACAAGATTTCTTCATTTATTTTTGAAAGCAACGCAAAATTGTGACTCGATTTATATTTTCAATTTTGTTTTCAAGCCTAGACTGACACTAGACCAGTGGTCGGCAACCTATGCCACTCGTGCCACTTGGTGGCACGTGGAAGATTTTTAGGTGTGCACAGCAGAGATAGAAATATACGAATTTTCGTATATTTGTTGTAGTTTTTACATAAAATGTTTATAAACGTTTCATGAGTAATAGTCATTTAATAATAATAACATATAAAGTATTTATATATTCACAAATATTAAAGTATAGTACTCTTTGTTTTCAAGCTCAGACTGACACTAGCCCAGCGGTCGGCAACCTATGCCATGCGTGCTACTTGGTGGCACGTGGATGATTTTTAGATGTGCACAGGATATGATACAAATATACGAATTTTCGTATATTTATTGTAGTTTTTACATAAAATGTTGATTATCGTTTTATGAGTAAAAGTCATTTAGTAATAATAATATATAAAGTATTTATATATTCACAAATATTAAGTATAGTAAATCACAAATATTAAGTATAGTAAAGTATAGTACTCTTCCATCAAACATCTCTTTTTTATAAAGTTGAAGTGGCACGCGCCTGAAAATTGATTCGATATTTGTGCATAAAGTGGCACACTTTATCGAACAAGTTGCGACCGCTGCATTAGACACTGACACTAGATACAGATGACAGTAGACAAGACTAGGCAGGCATGACTAGATAGTCTAGATTAGGCTATGCGGACACAACCTGGCAGAGAAGACTAGACAAGGTTAGGTAGCTAAGAGAAAATTGGTTTGACAAAATTGACAAAAGTAATAATATAGTTAAGACTATTCTACTCTTCAAAATTAGTTTTACCTAATAGCTGTAAGATCAGATCTGTGTTTGGTACTTTTAGCTATAGTAGTAATAACAGATAAATGTGATATTTGCACGGTAGCCCAACCAATCTGAAAAATAGTTACTAATCCTCCATAATACAGTAGTAACCACCACTTATCAGTTCCAGGATTTACTGAAAACATCAAGGAGAAGCCCACTGCGACAATTCCAGTTCCTGAAAATTATAATAATTAGTAAATTGCCTTGACTAGTCTTTCCTCTCCAGTCCTGTTTGTCTGACAAAATGGGTTCTGAGAGGGACGGTCTATCGTGGATTCTGTTTTGAGGGTCCTAGAAGCCAAAAAAAAAGCTGGCACATAAAGAACAAGGAAGATGAATGCGCTGATAACATTGGATGTTCAAAATGCTTTTAATTCGGCAGTCTGGAGAGATGTCATGATAGAATCCCTCAAACCTTCTGCGCCCTATTGACAGCTACCTGTATAATAGAAAAATGGCAATAGACACAGGCGGAGAATCCGCAGAATGTGAGGTAACCAGTTGTGCGCCGCAGGGTTCCTTTATGGGCTCTACGCTTTGGAATATATTATATGATGGCGTACTGAGGCTAAGACTACCCTACGGAGTAGAAAACATTGGCTTCGCCGATGATTTAGCCAGTGTTCCGACCGGAAGAACAGATGGACAGGGCTAAAATAAACATTAAAATTGTAGGTAACTGGAAGTAGAGCAAAAGGTTTACATCGATAATAGCAGCGATTCTCCTTACGGGCCAAAGGAAGATAGGTCCCAAAACATAGGTTCACAAAATCTTATATGTCTATTCTTCTATAATGTCTAGTCTTATCTATTTAGTCTTCTCTGTCTGGGGTTGTCTGTCTAGTCTGATGCATTTGATTGTAAGTTAAATCATGTCTCAAAGTAGCTACAAAAGCATCATTGGATTCTTGGTATTAGAGTAACAACTATTATTTATATATTTGAGGATTAACTGAGAATATTTATGTCTAAACAACAATTCTATTGCCTGAAACCAAGTAGCAATTAGTTGAAAAAATTATTCCATTCCATCAATTAAACGTACATACGCGTGTGTTTCGTTTTAATACTATTTTTTTGTCAATTATTTTGTTGTATAATAAAATATGGTTCCATTTTTGTTGTAATTAAATTCATTTTATTTTTGTTGTAATTAAATTCGTTTTAATTGAAACGGGAGACAGAGAGAGACACCGTGAAAAATGTCAATTAAAACAAAACGCACATTTATTTTTAAATTCAGCTCTTGCTTTCCTTGTATTTCATTTCATTCGACTCCACTTGCAACGCTTAATTGAACAATTACATTATTTTATTAGCGCCGATTATTGCTAGTAATTTAGTTTTACTTAATTGTGCAATGATTGCGGTTGATATTTGAAACTCCTCTATAACATTTCGTATTCATCTTCATGATTTATTAACATATTTTTTCCTATAATTATTTAATCATAAACTTTATTATTGCCACATACATACATATAATCCTTTCTATTTTTAGTTGACAAACCAACTTTGCATAAAGAAGATTAAACAAAAATTACAAACTGGATGCTATGGACAAAGATTAAACAGGGACGGCTAGACAGACAAGACTAGACAGACAAGACTATACAGACAAGACTAGACAGACAAGACTAGACAGACAAGACTAGACAGACAAGACTAGACAGACAAGACTAGACAGACAAGACTAGACAGACAAGACTAGACAGACAAGACTAGACAGACAAGACTAGACAGACAAGACTAGACAGACAAGACTAGACAGACAAGACTAGACAGACAAGACTAGACAGACAAGACTAGACAGACAAGACTAGACAGACAAGACTAGACAGACAAGACTAGACAGACAAGACTAGACAGACAAGACTAGACAGACAAGACTAGACAGACAAGACTAGACAGACAAGACTAGACAGACAAGACTAGACAGACAAGACTAGACAGACAAGACTAGACAGACAAGACTAGACAGACAAGACTAGACAGACAAGACTAGACAGACAAGACTAGACAGACAAGACTAGACAGACAAGACTAGACAGACAAGACTAGACAGACAAGACTAGACAGACAAGACTAGACAGACAAGACTAGACAGACAAGACTAGACAGACAAGACTAGACAGACAAGACTAGACAGACAAGACTAGACAGACAAGACTAGACAGACAAGACTAGACAGACAAGACTAGACAGACAAGACTAGACAGACAAGACTAGACAGACAAGACTAGACAGACAAGACTAGACAGACAAGACTAGACAGACAAGACTAGACAGACAAGACTAGACAGACAAGACTAGACAGACAAGACTAGACAGACAAGACTAGACAGACAAGACTAGACAGACAAGACTAGACAGACAAGACTAGACAGACAAGACTAGACAGACAAGACTAGACAGACAAGACTAGACAGACAAGACTAGACAGACAAGACTAGACAGACAAGACTAGACAGACAAGACTAGACAGACAAGACTAGACAGACAAGACTAGACAGACAAGACTAGACAGACAAGACTAGACAGACAAGACTAGACAGACAAGACTAGACAGACAAGACTAGACAGACAAGACTAGACAGACAAGACTAGACAGACAAGACTAGACAGACAAGACTAGACAGACAAGACTAGACAGACAAGACTAGACAGACAAGACTAGACAGACAAGACTAGACAGACAAGACTAGACAGACAAGACTAGACAGACAAGACTAGACAGACAAGACTAGACAGACAAGACTAGACAGACAAGACTAGACAGACAAGACTAGACAGACAAGACTAGACAGACAAGACTAGACAGACAAGACTAGACAGACAAGACTAGACAGACAAGACTAGACAGACAAGACTAGACAGACAAGACTAGACAGACAAGACTAGACAGACAAGACTAGACAGACAAGACTAGACAGACAAGACTAGACAGACAAGACTAGACAGACAAGACTAGACAGACAAGACTAGACAGACAAGACTAGACAGACAAGACTAGACAGACAAGACTAGACAGACAAGACTAGACAGACAAGACTAGACAGACAAGACTAGACAGACAAGACTAGACAGACAAGACTAGACAGACAAGACTAGACAGACAAGACTAGACAGACAAGACTAGCAGACAAGACTAGACAGACAAGACTAGACAGACAAGACTAGACAGACAAGACTAGACAGACAAGACTAGACAGACAAGACTAGACAGACAAGACTAGACAGACAAGACTAGACAGACAAGACTAGACAGACAAGACTAGACAGACAAGACTAGACAGACAAGACTAGACAGACAAGACTAGACAGACAAGACTAGACAGACAAGACTAGACAGACAAGACTAGACAGACAAGACTAGACAGACAAGACTAGACAGACAAGACTAGACAGACAAGACTAGACAGACAAGACTAGACAGACAAGACTAGACAGACAAGACTAGACAGACAAGACTAGACAGACAAGACTAGACAGACAAGACTAGACAGACAAGACTAGACAGACAAGACTAGACAGACAAGACTAGACAGACAAGACTAGACAGACAAGACTAGACAGACAAGACTAGACAGACAAGACTAGACAGACAAGACTAGACAGACAAGACTAGACAGACAAGACTAGACAGACAAGACTAGACAGACAAGACTAGACAGACAAGACTAGACAGACAAGACTAGACAGACAAGACTAGACAGACAAGACTAGACAGACAAGACTAGCAGACAAGACTAGACAGACAAGACTAGACAGACAAGACTAGACAGACAAGACTAGACAGACAAGACTAGACAGACAAGACTAGACAGACAAGACTAGACAGACAAGACTAGACAGACAAGACTAGACAGACAAGACTAGACAGACAAGACTAGACAGACAAGACTAGACAGACAAGACTAGACAGACAAGACTAGACAGACAAGACTAGACAGACAAGACTAGACAGACAAGACTAGACAGACAAGACTAGACAGACAAGACTAGACAGACAAGACTAGACAGACAAGACTAGACAAGACAAGACTAGACAAGACTAGACAGACAAGACTAGACAGACAAGACTAGACAGACAAGACTAGACAGACAAGACTAGACAGACAAGACTAGACAGACAAGACTAGACAGACAAGACTAGACAGACAAGACTAGACAGACAAGACTAGACAGACAAGACTAGACAGACAAGACTAGACAGACAAGACTAGACAGACAAGACTAGACAGACAAGACTAGACAGACAAGACTAGACAGACAAGACTAGACAGACAAGACTAGACAGACAAGACTAGACAGACAAGACTAGACAGACAAGACTAGACAGACAAGACTAGACAGACAAGACTAGACAGACAAGACTAGACAGACAAGACTAGACAGACAAGACTAGACAGACAAGACTAGACAGACAAGACTAGACAGACAAGACTAGACAGACAAGACTAGACAGACAAGACTAGACAGACAAGACTAGACAGACAAGACTAGACAGACAAGACTAGACAGACAAGACTAGACAGACAAGACTAGACAGACAAGACTAGACAGACAAGACTAGACAGACAAGACTAGACAGACAAGACTAGACAGACAAGACTAGACAGACAAGACTAGACAGACAAGACTAGACAGACAAGACTAGACAGACAAGACTAGACAGACAAGACTAGACAGACAAGACTAGACAGACAAGACTAGACAGACAAGACTAGACAGACAAGACTAGACAGACAAGACTAGACAGACAAGACTAGACAGACAAGACTAGACAGACAAGACTAGACAGACAAGACTAGACAGACAAGACTAGACAGACAAGACTAGACAGACAAGACTAGACAGACAAGACTAGACAGACAAGACTAGACAGACAAGACTAGACAGACAAGACTAGACAGACAAGACTAGACAGACAAGACTAGACAGACAAGACTAGACAGACAAGACTAGACAGACAAGACTAGACAGACAAGACTAGACAGACAAGACTAGACAGACAAGACTAGACAGACAAGACTAGACAGACAAGACTAGACAGACAAGACTAGACAGACAAGACTAGACAGACAAGACTAGACAGACAAGACTAGACAGACAAGACTAGACAGACAAGACTAGACAGACAAGACTAGACAGACAAGACTAGACAGACAAGACTAGACAGACAAGACTAGACAGACAAGACTAGACAGACAAGACTAGACAGACAAGACTAGACAGACAAGACTAGACAGACAAGACTAGACAGACAAGACTAGACAGACAAGACTAGACAGACAAGACTAGACAGACAAGACTAGACAGACAAGACTAGACAGACAAGACTAGACAGACAAGACTAGACAGACAAGACTAGACAGACAAGACTAGACAGACAAGACTAGACAGACAAGACTAGACAGACAAGACTAGACAGACAAGACTAGACAGACAAGACTAGACAGACAAGACTAGACAGACAAGACTAGACAGACAAGACTAGACAGACAAGACTAGACAGACAAGACTAGACAGACAAGACTAGACAGACAAGACTAGACAGACAAGACTAGACAGACAAGACTAGACAGACAAGACTAGACAGACAAGACTAGACAGACAAGACTAGACAGACAAGACTAGACAGACAAGACTAGACAGACAAGACTAGACAGACAAGACTAGACAGACAAGACTAGACAGACAAGACTAGACAGACAAGACTAGACAGACAAGACTAGACAGACAAGACTAGACAGACAAGACTAGACAGACAAGACTAGACAGACAAGACTAGACAGACAAGACTAGACAGACAAGACTAGACAGACAAGACTAGACAGACAAGACTAGACAGACAAGACTAGACAGACAAGACTAGACAGACAAGACTAGACAGACAAGACTAGACAGACAAGACTAGACAGACAAGACTAGACAGACAAGACTAGACAGACAAGACTAGACAGACAAGACTAGACAGACAAGACTAGACAGACAAGACTAGACAGACAAGACTAGACAGACAAGACTAGACAGACAAGACTAGACAGACAAGACTAGACAGACAAGACTAGACAGACAAGACTAGACAGACAAGACTAGACAGACAAGACTAGACAGACAAGACTAGACAGACAAGACTAGACAGACAAGACTAGACAGACAAGACTAGACAGACAAGACTAGACAGACAAGACTAGACAGACAAGACTAGACAGACAAGACTAGACAGACAAGACTAGACAGACAAGACTAGACAGACAAGACTAGACAGACAAGACTAGACAGACAAGACTAGACAGACAAGACTAGACAGACAAGACTAGACAGACAAGACTAGACAGACAAGACTAGACAGACAAGACTAGACAGACAAGACTAGACAGACAAGACTAGACAGACAAGACTAGACAGACAAGACTAGACAGACAAGACTAGACAGACAAGACTAGACAGACAAGACTAGACAGACAAGACTAGACAGACAAGACTAGACAGACAAGACTAGACAGACAAGACTAGACAGACAAGACTAGACAGACAAGACTAGACAGACAAGACTAGACAGACAAGACTAGACAGACAAGACTAGACAGACAAGACTAGACAGACAAGACTAGACAGACAAGACTAGACAGACAAGACTAGACAGACAAGACTAGACAGACAAGACTAGACAGACAAGACTAGACAGACAAGACTAGACAGACAAGACTAGACAGACAAGACTAGACAGACAAGACTAGACAGACAAGACTAGACAGACAAGACTAGACAGACAAGACTAGACAGACAAGACTAGACAGACAAGACTAGACAGACAAGACTAGACAGACAAGACTAGACAGACAAGACTAGACAGACAAGACTAGACAGACAAGACTAGACAGACAAGACTAGACAGACAAGACTAGACAGACAAGACTAGACAGACAAGACTAGACAGACAAGACTAGACAGACAAGACTAGACAGACAAGACTAGACAGACAAGACTAGACAGACAAGACTAGACAGACAAGACTAGACAGACAAGACTAGACAGACAAGACTAGACATACAAGACTAGACAGACAAGACTAGACAGACAAGACTAGACAGACAAGACTAGACAGACAAGACTAGACAGACAAGACCAGACAGACAAGACTAGACAAACAAAACTAGACAGACAAAACTAGACAGACAAGACTAGACAGACAAGACTAGGCAGACAAGACTAGACAGAAAAGACTAGACAGAAAAGACTAGACGGACAATACTAGAGAGACAAGACTAGACAGACAAGACTAGAAAAGGCAGAAGACCAGGCAGAAAGTATTGGGATAAAAACTCTATGGTCTACAAATCCATTCAGTTTAATTTCTTTGTTATATGTGATAATAAATATAATCTGTAATGTAATAAAATATGATATAGTTAATACCTTGAAATACAATTGTTGTGCAAGGCACGTTATGAATATTGAATAGATATTTTGTCGTATGGTAGGAGCGAAAATAAGAATGTAGAGTGAATGTACAGAAACGAAGTGTTCTTGAAATCTACATATATGTGGTTATCAAAGATATAAGCTGAGTAGGTTTGGTTTGGTTTGTTGGATAGACGCACCTGTCAAGTGCCACGCCCGAGGGGAACCAATCCAGTCTACCGCCCAACCGGCCGCTGGTGTCGCCATCGAGTCTGCGACTTGCCCTGAAACATTAAGAACATCTACTACACTTACAAGCTACACTATACACACGACTGTACGCAACATCCTAACCAGTTTCTTAAACAACTTTTCTTTAATCATCTCAGAAACTGAATCATACACACTAAACTCATTTTTTTCCAATTCAACTTACCATACCTACAAGAGCAATCGGTGTAGGTTACAGGATAAGTGCCAATATATCCAGACAAACTCTTTTTAAACTACTATTTTATTTCTATTGCGCTTTTCTAATATCGCACTTGAAAGATTTTAATTTTCAGTTTGCTAATTTCATTCCACCTATCGGAAACACTTGAAGATAAGAATTGTATACGTCTTTATTTCATTCAAATTCAAGGGAAAACTAAACTAGACCTGTGAGATTGAACAGAACTAAACAAATTTAGCGGAAGAAGAACATTACTGCATAATTAGTCAGGTTAGTCGAGACAAAAAGCACAAGAAAATAACGAGATGAACTATATACGGATTGAATAATTAAAAATATTTAAAGCAGGTTTGCCGAATAGAATTGGACAAATTTAAAATAAAAACTTCGATACTTAAACTGTGTCATGGACTAAACATATGGGATTAGGTAGACAAGATTAGATTAATTGAGAAGTAGTAGTTAGAGAATTAGAAGTAGTAGATAGAAAATATTGTAAATTAATATAAAAACAATTTTACTCGTTGACCTAGATTTTTGACGATGACACCATAATGTAGATCATGTTCCTCGAAGTATAATTAGACTGTGAAAGTTTTAAGTGTCGACTAAGTGTCGCACAGAACTAACCAGACAAACTAGGTTACTTAGATTATGCTGAGAAAATGATACTAATATTACGGTCAAAATTAATCTCTTTTGATAATTGAAGGAGTAATAGACTCCGTTCTTTATAATTATCAAGACATTTTTATTGCAGGGGATTTTAATATTTACTTCTAAAAAGTCTCGAAAGAAAGTTTAAAAAAATCTATATCAAACGGAAGAAAATTCATAAACACCTACTAGTTGGGACCAAGCAAAATTTCTATAAAAGCAAATTAGAAAAATCATCCAACAAACAGCAGACGCTATGGAAAACAGTGGACGAACTGTCTAACAAATTTAGGACTAAAAAAGACATTCAGATAAAAATAACAATATATGCATAAAAGAGCCTAATGCTGTAGCGACGTTATTTAACATTTTTTTTTATATCAGCCCCTGAGAATATAAGTCAAAATATTCCTTGCATGCACAAATCCGGAACGAACATATACAGCAAAACGTTATAAAAATGTTAAAATGTTAATAATACAATATATCTGGGATGATTTTTCGCCCATCGAAATCTTAATAATTCTGAAAAAACTAAAAAACAGAGCATCTCATGGCCCGGATCTACTACCTGGCAACATTATCAAAGAGTTCATCGTGGAACTAATTGAACCTATAACGGATATAGTAAATTCCTCCTTCTCTTCGGAAAAAGTGCCAGATATATTAAAAATATCGACGGTGGTACCAATATTTAAAGAAGGTGATAACTTCAGGCGAAGGTATAACTTCAAGAAGGTTAATTGGCCTAAGTTTCCAAGATTGTTGGATGAAAAAGTTCAAACAATTTGACCTGGGCTGGAAAGCTATGAACCCTTTGTTGACCTAGTGTAACTCTGCTCACGAGCCCGCATTCCAAGAGGCTATAGGACGGTATATCTTTAACATGTGACCTCAGAAACAACCATTTTTCTAGGAGTATTTATCGGGAAGATTTATCGGGCAGAAATAATTACAGACGAGTATCATCTCAAATAATTACCGAAGGGTGTCAGTTCTGCCAAAGATACTGGAATATTGTATGGAATAATGTCTTTCAACTTAAAACACATGATAGCAAATTGCATCCAGCCTTTAATAGTGGAAGATTGCGACGAGAGTACAACCCTGACCTCCTCTTCGTCAGTGAAAACATACCACAACAGTGCCACAAATCCGTGTATTCTCCTATCCCAAACACACAACACAGATCAATAATGTGTCAACTCTTTACCATCATAAGACCTCAATAAAATGGCTTCAGGCGAAGGTATAACTTCAAGAAGGTTAATTGGCCTAAGTTTTCCAGATTGTTGGATGAAAAAGTTCAAACAATTTCACCTGGGCCGGCAAGCTATGAACCCTTTGTTGACCTAGTGTAACTCTGCTCACGAGCCTGCATTCCAAGAGGCTATAGGATGGTATATCTTTAACATGTGACCTCAGAAACAACCATTTTTGTAGGAGTATTACACACGATATGAAGAAGATCCTTTCAGTGAAGAAACCTCCCAAGCAGCGAGCTCTGTTCTCTCCTCAATCTCTGAGGCAAAGCGTATGCAGTGGGAGAAAATAATGTCAGATGTGATAATGTGATATGGGCAGGAATAGTCAACAGGCTTGGAGACTTCTTCATGGAGACCCATGCAAATATCCGAGCTGATCATATTACACATCAGCTTGTGCTTAATGAAAAAACACCTCGCACAACTAGGACTGGTAAGAAACTCTTCAGAGGCAGCCTGATTAAGAACCACCTCCTTACAACAACATTTCACACAGGATGAGATAGATCTTGTACTGACCAAATGGAAAAATCGCAAAGCCGCTCTTAAACCAAATTCAAATTGTTGCTCAGACATTTATTGCGCGTGGCTGCGCGTTCGGTTTCGGTTATAATTTTTATGCGATGATATGTGCACTTTCTGCAGCTTTTCGTAATTTTTGCATATGAAATATTGTTTATAGGAAATTGGTCATGATAATTCTCCTATTAATATTATTCTTCCATTTTCTACAGGACCTGTGGATAATAATGAAGAAATTTCTTTCACAAGAAAGAAAATTTTCATATTTGTGAAATCCAAAGGTATTGAACGGGAAAATCAACGTGGTCACTGACATTGTTCAGATGGAGGTGTCAAAAAAATTCAAGTAATCATATATTTTGCGGAAAAGCTTGAAAAATGCCATGAGTAGATTGATATCGAAATTCAAAAAGAGGTGGCAACAAGCGAGAAGGAACGAAATATTTTCTTTTTAATTGGAAGAGTGGCTCAACGTTCCTATGTCTATCACAATTGAAAGTGAAGGTTGGAAGACTCCCACGGAAGACACAATGGGGCATCCTTCCACGAAAAAGAGAATGGGACGATTTGAGTGAATTTTGAAATTTTGAATTCAGTTTCGTGATCGGTGACTTTTACAGCCGATAAATCTCTAAAGTTATACAGCTTAGCTGGTCTCCAATTAACATTCGTCGAGAGATTGCGGCCAATTATGAGAAAAAGGAGGCTCTAACATCTGAAACACACCCTCTATATGGATATCAGCTAGCAAATTCACGACCCAAATCAAGAAAAAGCTTCCTGAAATCAACAGTAACTCTCGCTGGGACACAAACTCAATCCCGTGTGGATTTGTGGCGAGCAAGGTTAATAGATCTAAAAACAGGCCAAAGCCAAGCGATAAACTACTTCCTGGCTACAGAGAGAAATGGAGTACATGGAGATCACTCAACAGACTACGGTCAGGAGTAGCAAGATCTAAAACCACCTTGATAAAATGAGGCTTCCAAGTGGAGTCCTTGTTATGTGAATCTGGGGAAATCCAGACGACCTCCCATCTGCTCCAGTGTAAACAGTGTCCGACAACATGTACTGTGAATGACTTACTGCATGCCTCGCCAAATGCACTAGAGGTTGCCAAATTCTGGGCGGCAGTAACCTAAATGAACTATGTTTTATACAGTGTGGGATCTCAAATAACTCCACGTCTTTTCTATATCTAATGTTTCAATTCTACCCATTCACCCTTCTTTATTTGCAAATGTAAGTGTTTCTGACACGAATAAATAAAATCTTAAAATGCAAGATAATTCCAAGTCTGAGTGAACTAAATGAGTTTTATAAAATCATGAACGAGGTGGACGAAGGCCAATGTCCATGACCTGTCAATAGCCTTAAACTGCGTCAAACATGATATACTCTTAGAGAAACTTGAAAAATATGATATCAGAGGCAAGGCAGGGAGGCAGTGGTAACCTAGTAGTTGAGGTGTCTGATTGCCAACCCATAGTCCCCGGTTCGAATCCGGGGACGCAAATATAGAAAAATAAGTCACCGTTCTCCTGTGCTTGGCTCTGGCAAAGTCAACACAGTAATGTTTGCTTCGATAAAAACCCCTCACACTTGTGTAAGATAAAGACACTAAAACACAAGTGTAGGCAGGGCAGGTGAGACTAAAGTTAGGGCTGTAGTGCTAAAGGAAGAAGAAGAGGTAAGGCAGGTCGCTGGTTCGAGACATACCTAAGCAATAGAAAACAACATGTGAAAATAGATGTAAAAGAGAGTATCAAGTGACAGAGTGATAAAACTATGTGTCCCGCAAGGCGGTATTCTAGGACCTGCGCTTTTCTCCTTTTACACGATATGATAAATTACATCGGGCAACACCATTGCACACTCTATGCCTCGAGAATACTTATTTCGGAGAGTTGACGGGCAGAAACCATATCACAAGCGAACATGACTTTAAACAAACTTCACAAGTGGTTTTGTGCTTTTTTAATTTATTATGTGTAAGGGTAAGTCCTAAAAACCTTATTTCCCCACAATGTTCATGCAATAGATTCAATAGATCTAGTCCCTGTATTAGGTCTAGGAGTCTAAGTGTTCTTCACGGGATCTCATTTGCTGAAATGCTAAGCCCGTGTCCCCTACGTACAACTGCTTCAGAATGGAAGATTATATGAGAGGCAGTTCCATCCTCTTTATAGCATAGTCTGCACAGTGGTTTTCAGTTCCAACTTGTTTTAGATTTAATTTCATTGCACGCTAAGGCTTTTCTAGCAGTCTGACCCTCCGTGAAAATGCTGATGTTTTTACTTTTCTAAAAGGATCACGATGGCGTTTATTTCCGCTTGGAATGCCGTGGTATGTGATCCCAGGGGCACAGATAAGCTATACCTCAGGGACGGTCCGTAAATTCCAGCGTCGGTTCCACTGTCTTTTTTGGAGCCGTCTGTATACCAGTCCAGCTCATCTTGACATGTGATTGTTTTCTTGCCTTCTCTCCAACGTAGATGTGTTTTGAAGGGTAGATCCTATGAACGGCTTTTCGGCATTGAGTATCAATATTGAGCTTGGTTCTGATATTAGGGGAGCGCGAGGTAATGAGCGCGGTCGGGTAATGGGAGCGATGGTGATTGAACGGAAAGTATGCACATTTGTGCAATCGTATACACTCAGCCGCTTCCGTCAACCATCGAGAAACTTCGCCTGACGCGCACGAACCGTTAGCGCCTATGCGTTAAGTCACGAGTGACGGTTGTGTGTTAGAACTTGGTAACGTCAAATTTTATTTTGCATTATTAATTTTATAATTTTATAATTTTGCATTATAATTTTATTTTGTTTTCTCTTTTTAGCTTTATCTTAATGGATATATTGCATTTATAGATAAATAAATTTTGAATTTGAACTAAGATTAGTTAGATTATGCTGAGAAATAACTTGAAGAAATAACACACTTCCCGTTCGTGGTTTGCTATTCCTCCATCGGGCGCCTCTTCAGGTGGCGGATAGGGGAATGCCTCCCAGATATGGGGGGTACCGGGGAAATCCAATTCCCCGGGTGGACCAAAACTAGCACGACGTCGGGAAGCAGCTGCGTCGTTGGTAAGATGAGGCTACAGAAAAAAACCTTCGTGAAGGGGAAGGACGAAGAAGAAGAAGATGCTGAGAAATAATAAATAATTAATTAAACGAACAGAATTTTGTGCTTAAATATAAATGATTATAGAAATTTTTTGAAATAACAGAGAATCTAACAAATTAACTTTTGTAATTATTTTTTCTAATCTGTTATTCTTTGTTTCTCTTTGCATTTCTCCAACTCTTTCTCACAGCACAATTTTTCTAAAACCCAAGACCTTAATTAGTTAAAAGATTTATATAAACTTTTTAATTGTCTCATTATTCAGTATTAAAACTAGGTTGAGAACCCTCGATTTGAGAAAATTTCCACGTACTTAAACAGGACAGTTTTCGCATTCATCTCGGACTCGTATTGTGTTGTGCAGTTTTGGCGCCATGAGAAGTCTAGAAGTAAACATAAATCGTATTGTTTCTTTAATTTCGTTTTATCTGTTGCGGCTTGCATTGTATTCACAGACAATGTCAATCCTTTATAATCCAATAAAAACAGTTTTTTTATGTTTAGCCTGGCAGGTCATTACACTACAAAAAAAACTTCCTGGCCATTTAGGAAATTGCTGTGAAGCATTAAATACTTATATTTGAAAGAAATTGTAATTACTTTTTCTCCACGCATTATTTCTAGCTGAAAAAATATATTTTTTTAATTTCCTTTATCAACACTTTTTGTAATTCACAAAGAAGATTATGTTTATTTAGTTTTAAAGTTTTTGGTGCCAACAAAAAAGGTTAATTTGTAGTTTCTTTTATTGTGTCCTTGGTAAAATATAAATGTTCACACATTAAGTATTAAATTTAGTTTAATTATAATTATGATTGTCAAGAGATAAAGTGTATATATTGTTGGCAAATTTATAATAAAAAATATTCTTGGATTTTAATTACAAATTTGTTTTGTTTTAATTACAAGCAATTTGTGTCTAATTAATGTTTATTACTTATATTCCAGGTTAATCTCTCTACTTTATTAAAGAAGCAGCACTAGAGCCTTTTTAAATATTGAAGTAGCCTTTGACAATATTTCGAATAAGCCCGACAAATGGGCTCTTGAAAGAAGTAATATCGACTGCTTTACCTCAAATTGGATGGGAGAAATGAGGAGAACCAGGACGATGGCGGCATAAGTGGGAAAAACACCATAAGGAACTCCACAACTCGAGGGTGCCCACAGGGAGGTGTGTATCACCACTGATGGAATGGAGCCTGGTAGTTGATGAATGACTGGCTAGGCTGAATGACCTAGACATTAAATGTCAAGATCATGGTCAAAGGGAACACATAGTCAAAGGTCATAGTCAAGGTCATAGTCAAAGTAACTAATAGACGGTGTAAAACAGTAGGATTAAGACTCAAGCCGAGCAAAACCACGGTGATACCCTTTAGTAAGAAGAGAAGTTGTCACAGTGGTGTAGTGGTAAACGCATCCGCTAGCTATACATGAGATCCCGAGTTCAATCCCCGGCCAAGCCGTGAAAAATTTTCACTTAACTATGCTGTGGCCACCTCGTGGAAAGCAGGGGCAAACTACCACGAGTAATTCTGCCTAGTGAAAACCTCTCAACTAGTGGATGATGCGTTCCACATGTATGCGCGAGAGGTTGCCTACGCTCTCGGAGCGAGTAAGGCACCTTAAGAAGAAGAAGAGAAGACTAAACTACCTACAGCACATATTGTTAGATGACACTTGTAATCACTTACTCACAAACAAGAGATAAAATATGTTGGTATAACACTAGATAGAAATCTCATATGGAACAGGCACGCTGATGAAGTTGTAGCTAAAGCCATACGCGATCCAGAAGTGTACAGAAATTTTGCAGAGAAAACGTAGGGTTGTAACCCCACAATCCTGAGACGGGTGTACAACACGATAGTGTAGAGAGACTTGCAATCACCTGCGGGGCAGTAGCGGAACTAGAACCAAGCTGGTCTCTATGAAGAAGCAGCTCGAGAGGATTCAAAGACTGGAATGTGTCTGTATTACGGGGATGACTCTGTTGCACCTCGTCACGGAGAGGACCGCGACACGGAAAAAAGTACACTTTAAAAATCACAGATCAAAGAGTAGGAGCGGCCTTACGAATACGAGTTTGTAAAGATTGCAGTCGCATACTGTAATTTTTGAAACTTATTTACTAATAATATCGGAAACTTTAATTTGAACAAAAAGCAATTTGTAGTTTTTACAGTATCAAATTCGTAAGGCCGCTGCTACTATTTGAAACTGTATTTTTGAAAGTGTACTTTTTTCGGTGCAGAGCAGCGATTGTAAGGTTCAGTAAGGAAGGAATAGGCACAGGTAAAATAGTTGGGAGCGAAGATCGGAACAACGTCGCTGTTAATATCCCCTGGCTGGAAGTACCAAAAGACGAATTGGTATGCAAATACCATTTCGAAAAAAAACTACACAGCAATGTGTAGTAGTAAAGCCGAATGGTACAACGAATCTTCAGCATACAGATGGTTTGAAGACGAAGGAAGGTACTAGTGCAGGAATATTTGGACCTCGTACCATGTAGTTCGAATCCATGGGTATCTCCCACGCAGAGGTGCATGCAATCGAAATATGTGCAGAATGTAATCTCGACAGAAACTATCGTTAACAGCGAATTGCTATTCTGTCAAATACGGAAGCGGACATCAAGGCTATTAGCTCATACACCAGCAGATCCAAACTGGTATGGGCCTGCATGGGAAAGCTAAACAAGCTTAGCAGAGACAAGAAAGTTACATTATACTGGGAACCGGACAAATAGGTATTCCTATATAGATCCGGAACCCTGTTGCGGTATGAGTATGAACACCATCCACAAAAGTTTAAAATCAAAAGAGTAGTGCTGGGATTTTTTAACCAGAAAAGAACAAGAGCTTGCCTGAAACTAAACAGGAACAAGCTTATGCCTGCTCTACACTCTTGTGGAGTAAATTCGGCGAGGATCGTCGCCGAAGTTACTCCACAAGAGTGTAGAGCAGGCATAAGCTTGTTCCTGTTTAGTTTCAGGCAAGCTCTTGTTCTTTTCTGGTTAAAAAATCCCAGTTTCCCAAGTTGTTCGAGGCGAGGAACTACACGGAGGAGGCATCTACACTCTCCTCTTACTTCGCAAGGACCTCAGTGCCATGACCGACACCGAACAGGTGGTAGCTGCTGCTGCAGCTATTTGTGCTTTTAATTATTATAATTATGTTAATAAAATTTGAAGAAAAAAATTAATAAACCGTCGAGAAAGAGGAGATGATGGATTTTGCCTATACATAGAAAAGCCTCAAGGAATTGTAACTGGAGTTCTTGGAACCTATCGCTCAAGATTTTTGATATTATTTAAATTAATATTAGATAAAATTTAATAATATTAAATAAAAATATTTTTAGTTTTGAATCGTTCAAGAAACGGTTGTGAACTGAGCCACCTGCTTGAGTAAATTAAAGGACGAGTAAACACGAGAGTGTAGACGTGATACTCTCCCTTCCTCGTATTCGCGCCTCGTGTCCTTTTGACTCGGGTACGAGAAACCGCTTCTGGAGCGAAGTTAGCCAAGGCGAGGCGAGAAGGTACAATGCGGACCGAGTAACCTGACTACACTCTCGTTCCTCGCTCAACTCCGTGCTACTTCGCGAGAGTGTAGAACGGGCATTAGAATTCTGACAGGAGTCCTGACGGGGCACTGCAGACTTACAAAATACCTTAAGCCCTCGGCCTAGAGGAAGATGACAATTGTATATTCATCAGTTCAGCAGAGGAAATGCTCAAGGACTGCTGTGCACTGCTCCGTAAGAGACACATGGGAACTTGGGACTCACTGCTTGAACAAGGAGGATTTGCAATCCTTGAATCACACCCAGATCCTGAAATTCCTAAAGGATTCCAACGATTAGAGGAAGAGGGTGTGGTACAATAGATCTATAAAGTTACACCGTACAAGTACCGAAATTACAAGTTACCACCGTACAAGTACACCTTAGTACAAGTTACCACCGAAATCTACAATCTACTTACAAAAATTAAAAATAGTAAAATTTGTTTGGAATTCATTTCTTGATTTATAATAAATTTAATTTAAATTATTTTTTTTTTAATGATTCTCAGAAATTTATTTGATTTCAGATAAAATCAAATTTTAGTTTTTTTTCAGTTTCATTTAAATGTTAAAATTCTTTGTTAAAGTTCTTTTAACTTTTCATCAATTTTTGATCTGATTTTGTAAATTTTACAATTTGTTAAACAAATTCCAGATATTCTGCAAATTTTCTGACTGAGTTTGTATTTATATATGTCCATTACATTTTACACTACATTTTCGATAATTTTCAGAAAACATTTTACAGCATTAATTATTTCAACTAATAATTTAATTCAACGAAAATTATTTCAATTAATAACACAAATTATCTAAAATATTATAAATACATTCCATAACAACGTTTTTATTTATTTAAATGAAATTGAAGATAAATTTAGTTTTTTTTAATTCTTATTTTTGATCATCTTTAATTTTAACAATTTACTTTTCCAAGGGTTTGTATTAATTAGTAATAAAACTATTTAATAGGCAGCAATATTAGTAGTAGTAATGTATATTGAATACATAAAATGTTTACAAAGGCCGACCGCCAGTCAGCAATATTGTTTAATCAAAATATTTTGAACATTTGCTGAAGCTATTCCAAAAAATTATGCTATCCATCCAATGGCGCTACAGCCCACATCGGACCTTGTGGCCTCCTTCCACAGCCTACACTTGTGCTTTGGTGTCTTGATCTGAGACACAAGTGTAGCGAGCCCTTAAAATTTTTAACGTGGTTGGCGAGCTACTATTCGGGGAGGTTTCGAGGCAGATTTTTACTGTGATGATTTTGCCAGAGCCATCTACAGGAGAACGGTGGCTTATTTTTCCCATGTCCAGGATTTGAACCCGGGACTTGCGGCTCCGAAGTCTGACACCTTGACTAACTAGGCCACCACTGCCTCAAAAAAAATTATACTAATTGTAAAATTTTTAAATTAATTTCTAATAAAAAATACTAATAAAAATTGCATAAATGTCAAACGGGAAATTGCATGCAAATAAAAATAAGAACACCTGAAATACGCTCTATTTAATTGTTTTAATTGACACATACGGAATTATCAGCAGTGCATATTTCCGGAGTATCCGTAATAATTAACAAGAACTAGAGAAACTAAAGTGAAATAATGTGTCCCAAATTTGTTCAAAGAGCTAGGTTTTTTCTCAGATGCTCAGATCAATATACAGATTTATACTTTATAACTTTAAATTTAATTGATTTTTCATTTCAATGTATGTATGAATTACCACGTAGTAATAGTCGCAACCATCCTATTTATAACTTCTTGGGAGTACAATCACAGCTCAAAAGTAGTAAAAAAGAATATTATCTGTATATAATAATAACAAAGTTTTTCATATAAATAAAAGAAAGAAGTTATTGCGGTAAGTTGAGTAACAAAACTAACGTAATTATTGTTTTCTATATTGTGTGATGTGAAAGATTCCGACATCAGATTGAAAATTCAAAACCACAAGCGCGGCTTTAATCTTAGATTAGGTTACCTATTTTTCTTTCAATAATAATAACAAAAAGTTGTCTGTAAATGTATTCGATTTAATGGATTATTCGAGAAGCTATAATTTATAAATAGTCGCCGTAAGCCGCAAAAGCGCAAGGACAACAAATTTCAATTGTTACAACAATACGAGTTATGATTAGGATGTAGTACAACTACATGTGTGCACTACGTAGTATTCGAGATGATGAAATCTGATGATGCTGATATTGTCAACTTAAGTTTCAATAATAAATGTTTGGATTTCTGCGCGCAGTTTCTTAAGAAATTCTAGGCGAGTTACAACATTTATTTGTAAACTAATTTATTTATACCATACTAATATGTTGCAAACATTTTTAAGAAAATATTTGCAATAACGATTTAGTTAGTTTTTAAACGAAATGTAATTTTGCAATGTAATTTAAACGTTCTTGCTTCAACACAAATATCACAATTCAACATCAATGAATCAAACTTTTATACAAAAAAAAACTCGACAAATCTATTTTATTGCTATTGCTATCATTTTAAATTGTTAAAATAAAATTATTAAAACTTTGAAAATTATACAATTCTTATAATGAATTATTTCAATAATTAACAATTTGTAAATATTGTCTGTCCGAAATTATTCTTGATAATTTTGTGGGCCTACCCTTGTCTATTTATTATTTTCTATTTAGCCTTCTCCTCCTAGTCTTGTACATATGGATCGTAGATAGATTTTAGTCTAGATCGTATATCTTGTTCTGTCTAGTCCTGCTAGTCCTGTTCTCTGTCCAGTCTTGTCTGTCTGTCTAGTCCTGTCTGTCCAGTCTTGTCTCATTTATACAGTCTATAATTAATGTTATATATAATTTTTGGTGAATAATTATTAATTCGGTGGTTATTAATTACAATTAATCCTGTCTGCCTAGTCCTGTCTGTCTACACTTCTCTGTCTAGTCCTGACTGTCTAGTCCTGTCTGTCTAGACCTGTCTGTCTAGTCTTCTCTATCTAATCCTGTCTGTCTAGTCCTGTCTGTCTAGTCCTGTCTGTCTAGTCTTGTATGGCTAGTCTTGAATGTCTAGTCTTGTCTGTCTAGTCCTTTCTGTGTGTCTAGTTTTGTGCCCTTACTCTTGTTTATGTATTCCTCCTTATTTTGCCTTCTCCACCTATACTTGTCCATCTAGTCTAAACAGCATAGTCTTGTTCTGTCTAGTCCTGTCTCTCTATTCCTGTCTGTCTAGTCCTCTCTGCCCAGTCCTAGCTGCCAAATCCTATCTGCCTAATCCTGTCTCTCTAGTCAAATCAAATCAAATCAAAATGTTTATTCCCAATGAGATAAAAAGAACTCTAGGGTATGTCAAAGGAAGCAATAAATACAAAAAATTAAACAAGGTAATAAACAAAAATATTTATAAAAAAGTAAATTCCTCGATGGTGTAAATTGTTTTTGTGTGGAGCACTTCCTCCATTCTATATAGAAATTTCTTATAGGATCGTTCTTCTGCTAAGCTGGCTAGTAGATTATAAATAGTAACCCCATGATTGATAGGACCTTTAGAACAAATCGTTAGATTTGCTTTGGGCCTGTATAAAAGATATTTTCCTCTTGTGTTATGATTGTTTTACGTTTTTCGGGAAATTGTGTTTGCGCTTATGGATGTAGCATGTGATTTCCAGTATGTAGAGGCTCCTAACTGTTAATATACCTAATTCCCTGAAGTGTGATTTTCAGGAGGTAGTTATACTGAGTTCTTTTATGGTCCCGATAATTCTTTTTTGGGCCAATAAAATTGTACCTACCTGGACTTCTGCAAAATAATAAGTGAGGAGGTCTTCTTTCCGTAGAAATTGTCGAAAGTATCTTATTTTAAATATTTTCTTGTACAGTTTGTTGCAGATTAGTTGAATAGTGACACTGCAAATTTTCTTCAAGATGAATTCTAAGAAATTTGGCTACCTTGACTCTCTCGATGGAGTCATTATGTATTTTCAGTGGAAGGTCAATCACGCGGGAACTGCGTGCAGTCTGAAATATTGTGTATTCAGTTTTCTCTCTGTTAAGGCAAAGACTGGCTCTTAGTGGATTATCAGTCCTATTATGTTCCGAGATGAAGAAGCTGGCATGGTCTGCATATGTACCGTGTTGATCATTTAAGAAGCTAACCAGATCTGATATGTATAGAAAGAACAGTGTTGGAGCGAGGACACTACTCTGAGAAACTTCCATGTTTGTGAACTTTATGCTGGATTGGCCGGTTGCAGTTCTAGATTTGACTTAAACAAACTGTTGTCGATTTTCAAGGAAAGATTTGAGCCATCTGGCGGATTTTCCCCTTATCCCATAATTCCCATAATAACTTTGTCCACAAGAACGTTGTGAGACACACAGTCGAACGCCTTCGATAGGTCGCAGAAAATGACTATCGGAGTGTTTCCCTTATCTACCTCAGTGATTAAGGTGTTATAGAATTCTGCAGTTGCAGTAGTGGTGGATTTTCCTTTGCAGAAACCATGCTGTTGCTTGGTTTCTATCTAAAAAAAGCTATAGGTCTATTACGCATGCAATATTCCAGGATCTTTTCTAAAACTGATATTAGGGCTATGGGCCGGTAGTTATTTGGTTGCTTTTTGTCTCCCTTTTTGTGAACAGGAAGAATAGTAGACGTTTTCAGAATTACTGGGAATATTTCCATAGTGAAGGGTGCGATTACTATATCTGTTATTGGATCTGCTGTCTTGTCCGAATTCCTTTATGATATTGGCTGGAAGTAAGTCGGGTCCACTGGTATTCGTATTTTTTAGAGACTCAATAATTTGTAGAACCTCATTCGACGAGAATTCCGTCAGGAACATCGTATTGGGAATGAAATTAATGTGATCGTTGGAGATTTTTGTTGGCACGATGTTTTGGCTGATCGATCTAGGAGCTTGATGAAAAAAGTTGCTGAAGATGGTCGCTATTTGCTTCGGATCAGTAACAAGGATGGAATTTTCCCAGATTTCAATTGGTTCCGGATGATTGGCTTTGTTAGTTTGCTCCTTTAACACTTTCCAAAAAGCTTTTTGTTTATTCGGAGCCGTTTAGCAGACTGGATTAACTTGTTATGCCCCATTTTTCGATACAATTTTTTTTGTTCTGAGTAGACATGTTTCTGATGATGAAGCATTCTTTACTTTCTTGGATCTTCATGCTGCTGCTTAATCTTATCAACCGTTGAGTATCTTCCACTGAGGTTGATAGGTGTCTTGTTATGGCAAAGATATTATCGATTTTTGATCTGGTTGTAGACGTTATTCTGGTGTAATGGTATACATATTCCACCATTCCATAAGCGGCAACTAAATTTATCAGCTGGGTTTCTTCTTTTGAGTTGTCAAAAAAGTTAACATTGAAGTCACCGACTACAATTATATCTTTTGCATTATTAGCATACTTATGGAGAATACTATCTAAAATTGCCATGAATGTGAGTAAATAGCCTGTTGGTGGTCTGTAGATATTTCAAATACTAATTTGTGCCTCCATAAAATTCCAAAGGGATATTACATGCAAATAAAATTAAGAACATCTGAAAGACCAATTTAATTGTTTTAATTGACACATAGAGAATTATCAGCATTGCATCGCAGAAATAATGTACCCCAAATTTGATCCAAGGAAGGTTTGATTTCTAGAAGGCTTTGCTCAGATCAATATACAGACGAAAATGTTTGCAACTGACTGTGTGACATTCGATTCCACAAATTTCCATGATTTTCTCAACAGAATTTCCATCAATTTTTAAACTCTCCACTCCCATGTAGCTGTGATGTAATGTGGATCGGGTCCAAATAGCTCCTCCACCTCTAGTTGATTGTGTTCGGCTGAAGAACGTAACCAGTATATAATTGGGGATGTGGAATAAAGGAAGATGTTATGGAGATAACCAAGTTTCATTGAGGCATATGAAATATGGGTTGTTATCTTGATACCCAGTTCTAGTTGGGCACTTTTCTTACGTAATGCCTGGATATTCAGATATAAAAGAATCTCCGATTGGAAATAATTATTTGTCTTTACTTTTTTATATGTGTGTAATGCGGCCATAGATTCGGATTCCTAATGTCCTCCAAATTTTCCATAGGAAGTGACACTTTAAAAGAAGAATACTACTCGGGGCGGTTAGAGGATAACTTTTTGCATAGAATTTGATGAAAGTTATTGCTTTTCAGGAAGGATGCTAAATCTCTTTCAGTTAGTTGCGGTTCCAGTCTGGAAATATGCAAATGGGCATATTTAGTGACAGCCCTTATATTCGTAGGCTCTGTATTAGAACCAATAATTAAATCAGAGCGACGAGTTCTTCTCGTGTATTTTTTTTAATTTGCCATCTCTCTTTATCGGCTTCTTCTTTTCTTCATCGAGTCTATGTTTTATTTTAGTCCTGTCTGTCGAATCATGTCTGTCTAGTCCTGTCTATTTAGTTCTGTCTGTACAGTTCAGTCTGTCTGAATATGTCTGTCTAGATCTGTGTGACTGGATCTGTCTGTCTAGAACTCTAAGTCTAGCCTTATCTCTTTCGAACTGCCTCTCAAGCCTTATCTGTCTAGTAATGCCTGTCTAGCCGTGTCTGTCTAGTCCTGTCTGTCTAATTCTGTATGTCTAGTCCTGTCTGTCTTGTCCTATCTATCTAGCTCCATATGTCTATGGTTTGTCGAGTCCTGTCTGTCTAGTTCAGTTTGTCTAGTCCTGTATATCTAGTCCTGTATGTCTAATCATTCTAGTGATGAGTTGAAATGAGTTTAAAGTGTTATGGATCTAATTAATATGTTTTCGAAAAAACGAAGAATTTTCGCAATTTATATGGAAATCGATGTACAGCTTTTTTACCAACAGCTTATAAACAAATTAAAACCTTAATTTGTTGCATGATCTCGCGTAATTGCCGACTTCCCCGTCATTTCCAAACTGTTTAAATCCATTTATTACCTTTTTTTGAATATTTAATTGGGAAATAATTTTATATTTTATTTGCAAACTCTCGACTGCTTTTTACTGTTTTATGGAGACGATCGCTTCAAACGTCAATTTGTTTATTCAACTTGTTTTATTTGTTTATGTATAGCTATTTGAAAAACGGATTACAACGGATCAGGTTTTTATTAGACCATTCTATTTTTATGTTTTCGTACTACTTTAAGATGTCTAACAATTTTAAATTCGTTCGTCCTTTTGTGTATACTTAAATCATTATTTCCCATATAAATAAAATTTCTATGTAAAAACAAAAACAAGAAATGCGTTAAATCGTTTGGTCTAGTCAGTAATTTGTTATTCCTATGTTGTTGTTGTCTGCAAATTATTTTCTCTACGAATGTGTTTCTTTGCGGTGGGAATGTAAACAACACTTGCAAATGTTGATAACAATTTCATGTTATTAATCGTTTTTCTACTTTGTTGTTCAAAATTCAGAACGGAACGATACATTAATATAAGTTACTAGATTACACAATTGGTTTAAATAATTGGATCATACAAAACTAGAGGCTTGGATTTTTGCGTACAATAAATAGATGTTTTTTTTAATAAAAAATAGCTGTAAAAATACAAAATTCGGTTTATTCATACAAAAATCGATTACTTCATCCAAAAAAGGTTACTTTGTCCAAAATAAAAGGCTTGTATTTTATTGTGTACAGTATTTTTTGTTTATAGATGTTTTATTTCAAAAAAAAGCTAGAAAAATACAAAATTCGGTTTATTCATACAAAAAGCGATTACTTCATCCAAAAAAGGGTTGCTTCGTCCAAAATAAAATATAAACACCCAATAATCGATTTATTCTTACAAATAATAATGGTTTAGTACAATAATTGATGGAATTGTACAAAATAATATAAATTCACCCAAAAAAGGTTGATCCATCAAAAATTTGATTGCTCTTTACAAACAATTTTTTTATACAAAATAAAATTATTTCTTCCAATAAATGAATAAAATTTCCAAAAAAGCCTATCATTGGGTTAAATTATCACCATCCGTTGTGAAAGAGGAATTGAATGGTCAATCAATTTTTTACATAGGTCCAAACAGACAAAAGATATCAGAAATCAATATTTCAGATTACAAAACAAAGAAAACCTGAAAAACTGGAATGCTTTGGAAGAGCACAAATCATATCAAATTTCAATGTGGAAAGTGACTCTGAACATTAATAAATGGGAAGAAGCTTCCTGCTCAGAGATGTTTATAATTTGTTTATAAACTATGTGGTTAATGTGATATATGTTTATAACCTATGTGGTTTATGAAGAATTACATATATAAGTAGAGTATTGTTATCGGAATTCTCTTGAAACTGTACAAAGTTCCATTGACGCTTAAATAAATTCCATTGGGACAGAAGCGAAAACGTGGACGACCTTCAAAAACTAAGTCAGCATTAGTTTGTCAATGAAGTTAAAATATAAAATATATAAAAAATTAACCAACACATAATAAATTACACATATTATATATTTAATAAATTTATTTCAGAAGTATTTTTTAGGAATTAATATTATTATATACTCGCACTGGCCACAGTATCGCTTCTTCTGATCAACCTTTCAACTGCTGCTTCGGGTGTTTTGCCCTCGCCAGGTCTATCAAGTATGCCCCTGCGTGTCTCAAACGACACAGTTTCAAGTGTCTTCTTCAGCACTCTAGTTTGGATTTAAGCTTCGATGTTTGGTGTTATTCCAATTTGCTTCCAATTTGGTTATATGCGCTGTGGCTTTTTGTAACCACCCCGTCCCAAGTCATCACATACGGGATAATCTTTTTTTTACACTTATATTTGTGATATTGCACTCGCTAGTATGTCGTACTTATGCAGTTTCGTTATCTCACCTGTTTACAGCTGATCCTGGCTTGTTATTCCAATTTCAATGATAATAGCTTCATTTCGTTTCTTATCAATCACTACAATATCTGGCCGATTATGTGCTACTATACAGATTACATATAGCATATACTATAAAATAAAACATAATATATTACATACAAAAGATATTTGATTCTAGTTCAAATTGTATATCAAGCAATTTGTTTTTGTGTAAAGAGCAATCAAGGATGGATGGATGAAACAACCTTTTTATGTACACGTAAACCTTTTTTGGGTGAATTGATTTTATTTTGCACGATTATTGTAAGGAAAAATCATAGTTTGTACGAAAAAACCAATTATTGGATGATTACATTTTATTTTGGATGAATTAACCTTTTTTTGGATGAAGTAATTTATTTTGTACGAAGTAACCGAATTTTGGATTGATTAATTTATTTTGTAATCCAGCCATTTCTTGTAGAACTTCATCCATTTATTGTATGTTGAGTTTTGTATACTTGTAATCGAATATTGGATGAATAAATTTTAAGCGAAAACAAAACACAATGTGGAGATTGAATTCATTTTGTTTTCTTAGTCTGGTGTGTTGATCTATATCATATCTATATCAACACACCAGGCTCTGGTCTGGTATAATCCAGTCTTGTCCAGTCTAGTCTGGTTCTCTCTAGTCGTGTGAACTTGTCTGGTCTTGTTTATACTTGTGTGGTCTTTACTGGTCCTATTTTTTTTTATGGGAATGGTTAACATAGTAATAAATGGAAATAATTCATGAATTACTTGTTAAATATATAGTCTATATATAGTCTATATAGATAATTTGAGATAGAATTAAAATTGTGTATAATTTTAGAAATCTCTAGGCATATCTGGTTTTTCCTCCGAAAAAATTAACATTGTTTCAGCTGATATATGGAAAATGTCAGCTGAATCACTTGTTTATGGAAAAAATATTATATGTAATTAGATAATTCTGTGATATTTGCAAATAAATATAATTAAAGCATCGGAAGGAAACAATTAGTGCGATATGAATAATAGAATGAAACGAAACAACAGAAACGGCGAGTTCGTGATAGATAAATGAGCATAATCGTGGGGTATTTAATAAAAGTCGCGTGAAACACAATGAATCAAAGATAATAATACATAATTATCAATCAAATTTTATTGAGATCGTAACATATATCACAAGTGTTATTTCCAATGCCAGCCAATTCTTAATCTAGTTTTCGCAAACGTACACAATTTATATGGTGTTATGTGCCGACAGACATACATATTTTCTCCTCTCAAAGATTCTGTATTTGTACTTAAAGATGGACAGACAACTTTCTATACCTTACGGACACAAACTAACATATAGACTAGACATACAGATAATTCTAAAATTTGGCAAGAAGGCACTAATCGTATTTGTTCGTGTCAAGTGATATAATTGAACGATCAAACGAGCCCGCCGAAGGCGGACGAAGTTCGATCGTGATTATACGAAACGTCTCGTTCGAAGATGATTTGTAGTATGCTCGTCATTGCTTACATTTCACACTTTAAACTCATTCATTTATCATGTTACATGACTGGAAACCATAAAGAAAAGAGTTACCGTGCGTTAGATAATACAGATTTTGCGAACGTATCGTTATTATCTTGGATCGGGCGATTGTAAAGTTTTGCGAAGGTCTGTGACCGTCGAGGCCAACCAGCAGTACGTCTGGTTGTGTATATATCCACTTCCAAAACCAGCCACTGATACTGCAGCATATTTTGTACTATGTGCTGTGAAGTGATTTGTATCAATGCCTGCTTTAGACAGCAAGGATTTTTCCCACTGACCAATCGTTTGAGAAGTTACGTTTTTGTATGGCTTGATGTTTAATATGAGTAATTTGTTGTTTTGCTCATTTCTTAGGTATTTTGTCTTATTCAAGTAGTGAATTACAGCTGTAGCGGCACATAGGCCAGGTTGTTCTTTATACAAAAGGTAGTTAAAGCTCTGACTTATTTCTTCCTGGCTTGGACATTTTTATCAGGTCTGGTATTTTTATTGTTATTTTTTATTTGTCCATGGATATGTTTTTTATATTAATTAGTGCGATAGTTTGCTGTGCTGTAGATAAAATAAGCATCGTTGATACTTTTTCTGCTGCACCCTTTAGCAGCGTTTAGCTACTTTTAGCTGATTTAATCAGGCCAAGTCATTTAAAACTGGTGTCCCCTGTACTTGTATAATTTAAACCTTGTAGTCGTTCCTCAAACATTCCCCTGAAGAATCGGTACAGCAGTTTATCCTTACCGAGATCTTGAGTAGTGATGGGTGATACAGCTGATCTGTTGCAGTTCAAAGTCCCATAGCTTGCTCCGTTTTCGAACGGAGCTAACTAAACGTCTAACTTTCCGTTAGAAAACGTATTATAGTATATTTACTGTAATTGCGTTAAATATTGAAATATTTTTTTATGTAGAAAATTTCCGCCATAGCTTTAAGATACCTTGGTATTGTTTGAGTGTTGATGGTGTTATGGTCTTGATCATGATTTCTGTAGATGCTTCATTTATTCCTTTACTTAGGAGCGCTTTGCGGACAAGTTACCTGCAACCAATGAAAGTTTGTGTGCCAGTGGATGTATTTCTTGCTTGGAAGGAGACAATAATGAATTTTTGTGAGGTTTTAACTAAACGCTGTTCGGTAAGTAGTGATTTAAAGAGCGGTTTCCAGGGCTGGGTTGACCACAATGGTACCACGACTGATACCTCAGCTTTATCAGTTATTATTTTTCGCGAGTTCTAAGCGTAAGTGCGAAAGGAGGAAAAATTATAGATTTTTCATTGGTTCACAAGAATAGTAAATTCATCTACTGTCATCACGTTTGGATTTGGGAAGCGAGAACAAAATCTAGGGCATTTTCGATTCAACCTTGATGTAAAAAAGGTCAATTGAGAAAATTACAAACTTTATTGATTTTTTCAAATGACTCTTTACATAGCTCCCATTCAGTATCTATATTAGTGATTCTCGATGTTAAACCAGCCTCTTTATTCATAACTGACTCTCGGACTTTTCTCCTCTCGCACAATTGACAGACCTCTATTGCTAATGCATTTAAGTGGGGATATTGAATGCCGCCTGTCCTATTGATATAGGAAATTGCAGACGTATTATCAATTCTTAAGAGAATTTTGCCGTCTGATACTTTGTTCGCGAAACATCTTAGACCAAAAAACGCTGATAATACTTGTAGATAGTTTATAATAAATTTTCTTTCCTCTTTCGTCCAGAAACCATGAGCGTTTACGTCATTACAGTGTCATTACCGGTCAGAGATGCATCTGAAGATATCTCAATTTTAAACTGAAGTGTTCGATTTAGGTTAGAACCTGTTAGTGTATTTATTTTCCACCAATACAGTTCTTCCATTATTAGTTTATTGACATAATTTCTACTGTCGTAGTCGTTGTCACTTAAAATTAAGGCTAGTTATTTTTGCCTTTCTAGTCTTTTACAGTAGATGGATCCATATGCCACCCCTGGGCAAGCTGCCGTCTGTCAACACAAGTCTAAAATCTACTGATTTTATAATAAAAGCAAAGCATTTGCATATCTGACTTGGTGTTTGTGAACTATTTTGGTGGTTTATAATAACGCCCAATTGTTCCAATATGTTTTTAACCAAATTTGGTGAATTTTTACAGGATTGATACGAATTTCCCACAATTAATAGATCATCAAGGTAAATAATTGATAAAGTACCTAGTTGTCTGTATAAACAAAAGGACTTGTGCATAAACCAAGGGGAAGGCATAAAAAACTGAAGAGCTGCCTCTTAAATTAAAATTTAAAAAATAGGAATAATGTAGTAAATATCTTTTAGATCTATCGAACACATATATGATCCAATAGATATCAAGTGTTGGACTTAATATCTTCCATTTTTAAAATGGATAGTATCGATAAATGTGTTTAGATTTTTTATTTTTTTTAATTAATAATAAATCTACTGGAGCCATCTGGCTTGTCAACTAAGAGCAAAGAGGAAATGAGTTCATTATCTTCATTTTGACAAGGCTCTATAACATTTTTAGCTTATTTATTTCATGCCTACTTTTTATAATACCATTTTTAGCCCAATTTTGGTCTGTTAGTGGTTTTGTTTGATATGGATTTCTCTGCACGGTATTTTATAACCCTTCAGACAATCTAGGACAAATTTATCCTAGGTAATTTATTCCTAGTTTTGCGTAAAGTATTTTAGACAGCCTGCTGACTCATCTACTTCCTTAGAGGCTGCTGGTGATTTGATGACCCACTCGATGCTTCTGTCGTATTGTACCTCTTTCATTGAGGTTTTGTTTTTATTGGAATTTCCTTTTTAGAGTCAGAATGCTCTCCTAGCATTAGTTGCTTCTACGTCTTCAGTAAGAGCTATTTCTTGCTTTTGGGAAGAAATTTATCGGAATTTTATCCAGATTTTCTTCTAAAAAATTAAATTGTTTTATAATATAGACCTTTATTGTAAGTATTTTTGTAACTTCGTCTAATGGACAGTTTGTCGTATGGACTGTTAGTCGTATGAACAGTTTGTTGTATGGACAGTTTGTCTTACAGACAGTTTGTCGTTTGGACAGTTTGTCGTTTGGACAGTTTGTCGTATTGACAGTCTGTCATATGGGCAATTTTTCGTATAAACAGTTTGTCGTATAGACAGCTCTTTGTACATGTGATTTCTGTACAAAGACATACTTAAGTGTGAATGAATCACCACACTTAAAGATTCTTTATGTAAGTATCTCATATGAGGTTAAATACTTTTATGTAATACTGGTTTCATATGAAAACTCATACATCTTTTTTGTTGTACAGACAGTTTGTCGTATAGACAGTTTGTCGTATAAACTGTTTGTCATAGACTGCTTATCGAATGGACAGTCTGTCATATAGATAGTTTTTGTACATGTTGTTTTTGTACAAGAAAAAACATACTTAAGTGTGAATGAATCACCACACTTAAGCATTTTTCAAGTAAGTGTCCCGTATAGAGGCTAAATACTCTTTATGTGATACTGGTTTCATATGGAAACTCATATATCTTTTTTGTTCTACAGACAGTTTGTCGTGTGGACAGTTTGTCGTATAGACAGTCTGTCATATAGACAGTTTTTGTACAAAAAACATACTTAACTGTGAATGAATCACGACAATTAAGCATTTTTTAAGTAAATGTCTCGTATGCAGACTAAATTTGTCGACAGACAGTTTGTCGTGTGGACAGTTTGTCGTATAGACAGTCTGCCATATAGACAGTTTTTGTACAAAAAACATACTTAACTGTGAATGAATCACCACAATTAAGCATTTTTTAAGTAAATGTCTCGTATGCAGACTAAATTTGTCGACAGACAGTTTGTCGTATGGACAGTTTGTCGTATAGACAGTTTGTCATATAGACAGTTTTTGTACAAAAACATACTTGAGTGTAAATGAACACTTAAGCATTTTTTAAGTAAATGTCTCGTATGGAGACTAAATACTTTTTATGTGTGTGATACTGGTTTCGTGTGAAAACTCATATATCATTGTCACCTGGACAATTTGTCGTATACACAGTTTTTGTACATGTTGTTTTTGTGTAAAAACATAGTTAAGTGTGAATGAATGAACACACTTAAACATTTGTTAAGTAAGTGTCTCGTATGGAGACTAAATACTTTTATTTATGTGATATAGGTTTCGTGTGGAAACTCAAATATCTTTGTTATGCAGACAGTTTGTCGTATAAACAGTTTGTTGTATAGACAGTTTGTCGTCTGGACAATTTGTCATATAGACAGTTTTTCTACAAGTTGTTTTTATGCAATTTTTAAGTAAATGTCTCGTATGGAGGCTAAATACTTTTTTGTTATAATGTTTCGTACAGACACTCATATATCTTTTTTGTAATAGAGACAGTTTGTCGTTTGGACAGTCTGTCATGTAAACAGTTTGTCATATATACAGTTTGTCGTATGGACAGTTTGTTATATAGACAGTTTTTTGTACATGTTGCTTTTGTACAAAGAAAAAATAAAAAAACATATTTAATTGTGAATGAATCCACACTTAATCATTTTTGAATTGTCTCGTAAGGAGGCTAAATACTTTTTATGTGATACCTGCATTTCCATTCTGATTTTTATCAGTGGTTTTTATTTAGTTCTGCCAGTTTACAAATGATGTTTTTGAGGTTATCGATCTGTTTTCCAATTTTTTTCCAATCTTCCATCCGTTTTTTTTTCTTCCTATCTCTTTTTGTAATCGTGAACATGATTTTCTCTTCTTCTTATCTCCTGATATTTAAACCTTCTATTCTTATTTAGATTTGGTAATTTTTTATACTAAGAGTACTAAGAGTACGTGTGAAACGTCAAACACAACGAACAAATATGGCTGTACAGGTCCGGGCCGGCTAGTCCACACTAGTCTAGGCGCCAAATTTCAAACTCTGAAAAGTGTGAAATGTAAGCAATGACGAGCATACTACAAATCATCGAGAACGAGACGTGTAGAATAATCAAGATTATTTCATTAGGTTTTGAAAGTGAACAAGATCAGATATGACCTGGCAAGACCAGACAAGACCAGACAAGACCAGAAAATACCAGACAAGACCAGACAAGACCAGACAAGACCAGAAAAGACCAGACAAGACCAGACAAGACCAGACAAGACCAGACAAGACCAGACAAGACCATACAAGACCAGACAAGTCCAGACATGACCAAACAAGACCAGACAAGACCAGACAAGACCAGACAAGACCAGACAAGACCAGACAAGACCAGACAAGACCAGACAAGACCAGACAAGACCAGACAAGACCAGACAAGACCAGACAAGACCAGACAAGACCAGACAAGACCAGACAAGACCAGACAAGACCAGACAAGACCAGACAAGACCAGACAAGACCAGACAAGACCAGACAAGACCAGACAAGACCAGACAAGACCAGACAAGACCAGACAAGACCAGACAAGACCAGACAAGACCAGACAAGACCAGACAAGACCAGGCAGGACCAGACAACACCAGAAAATACCAGACAAGACCAGACAAGACCAGACAAGACCAGACAAGACAAGACAAGACCAGACAAGACCAGACAAGACCAGACAAGACCAGACAAGACCAGACAAGACCAGACAAGACCAGACAAGACCAGACAAGACCAGACAAGACCAGACAAGACCAGACAAGACCAGACAAGACCAGACAAGACCAGACAAGACCAGACAAGACCAGACAAGAACAGACAAGACCAGACAAGACCAGACAAGAACAGACAAGACCAGACAAGACCAGACAAGACCAGACAAGACCAGACAAGACCAGACAAGACCAGACAAGACCAGACAAGACCAGACAAGACCAGACAAGACCAGACAAGACCAGACAAGACCAGACAAGACCAGACAAGACCAGACAAGACCAGACAAGACCAGACAAGACCAGACAAGACCAGACAAGACCAGACAAGACCAGACAAGACCAGACAAGACCAGACAAGACCAGACAAGACCAGACAAGACCAGACAAGACCAGACAAGACCAGACAAGACCAGACAAGACCAGACAAGACCAGACAAGACCAGACAAGACCAGACAAGACCAGACAAGACCAGACAAGACCAGACAAGACCAGACATGACCAGACAAGACCAGACAAGACCAGACAAGACCAGACAAGACCAGACAAGACCAGACTAGACCAGACAAGACCAGTGAAGACTAGACAAGACAAGACCAGACCTACGGAAAAATGCCAAAAAGGTACAAAAAATGAAATATTGAGAAAAATTAAAAATGTGAACAGAACAGAACAGAACGTTTCGTCAGATGCAGCGGGAGTTATAGCAATAGAACTCCTGATCAAAGCAAGATTGCAGATGGAAAAGGAATCACAGCGATCCAAACACAAGTTCCACAAGAAATAAAAGCACAGAAAAACAGTGATAATTCAAGAAGAGCTGGAATAGTTTCCAAGACAAAACTCAATAGACCAAAACACTTAAACAGCATGGAACTTAAAAAACTTAAAAGCATGGAACACAAGAAAACACAGAAATGTAGCATACTACATGACGCAACTCTTCACAGGACACGGCTGCTTCATGGCCTGAAGATAATCAATAAGAGACAAACAGACACCTGCATGTACGACAGAGAAGCAGACACAGCAGAGCATACATTGTTTAAATGCCCACGTATTGAAAGAGAAAGAACGGAGCTCAGAATAAAAATAGAAGAAATAAGTAGCGAAAACATTGTCCAAAAAATGTTAGAAAGAAGAGAAAACTTGGAAGCAACGAATACATTCATGAAAAAAGTCATGAAACAAAAAGAAACAGACGAAAAAGCAGGAGGTAGAGAAAGGACATAAGAGAACAACAAAGAAACAGCCGGCGACTACTACCAAGACCAGACGAGACCGGACAAGACCAGACAAGACCAGATAAGACCAGACAATACCAGACTAGACAAGACAAGATCAGACCAGAGAAGACCGAACAAGACCGGACAAGATCAGACAAGACCGCATAATACCGGTCAAAATCTGACAAGACCTCACAAGACCGGACAAGACCGGACAAGACCGCACAAGAACGGACAAGACCGGAAAAGGCCTGACAAAACCGGACGAGACCTGACAAGGCCGGACAAGACCGGACAGGACCTGGCAGTAACGGATTAGATCGGTAATTTAGATCTAGATTTGCAAATTGATTCCTTAAGGATTGAAAAGTTGGACATAGGTTCAAAGTTAATTTTTACTGTACTGTTATCATTTCACTTTAAATAGACCCTGAAAATTTCTTTTAAAACACGGGCGGTGCAGGGAATATATTAGAAATATATAACCGATTTCCTGGTATAATGAGTTTATTTTATGGTATTTAGAGCGTTACACGATACAATGTGTTTTCGTGATTTTCATGAACAATATTTTAAAAATAATGAAAGCTTTACGACCACAGTTCGTAAATTTATTACAAAATATGGTCGGAATAGTGTTTTAACCTCGTCAACTGTGTAGAGATTAATTGTAAAATTAAAAAAGGGAGACTGGATCAGTTAGAGACTCTAAACACACTGGTCGTCCAAAAACAAGGCGTTCAAATGTCAATATCTAAGCAGTGCGTGAGAGTGTTGTCACCAACACTCCGGAACATCAAATTTCGAAACATCAATTCGGGATCGTGGACAAGAATTGCAAATTTCAAGAAGCTCTCTACAGCACATACTCACGAAAGATCTGTGTCTCCATGCATAGAAAATTCAATTATCACAACAACTAAAGCCTAATGACCATGCACAGCGAATAGAGTTCGATGAATGGGTTATTGAACATCAACAAGTCGATGCTGATTTTTCGAACAAATTCATCCTAAGCGATGAAGCACATTTTCACCTTGATGGCTTTGTTAATCGCTAAAGTTGCTGTATTTGGGGTTATTACAAATGTAATTTTCGAAAAACAAATGCATCCATAACGTGTCGCCATAACGTGTCGCATCATTGGACCATACTTTTGAGAATGAGGCTGGTCAAGCAGTGACTGTTACCGGCGCTCAATATCGCGACATGATTACACAGTTCTCTCTGCCCAAATTGAATAATATTGATGTGGCTAACATGTGGTTTCAACAAGACTTAGCCACATGCCAAACAGTGAAACAATTCAATTACTGCATGAGACTTTTCCTGGTCGTTTACTTTCTCGTTTCGGTGATCAGAATTGGCCCCTTACATCTTGTGATTTAACACCTTTAGATTTTTTAAGGGGTTATTTGAAGTGAAAGGTCTATGTCAACAAGCCCACGACTAGCAATGCATAACAGGAAGAAATTAGACGCCGCATCAACGAAATTCAGCCACACTTAAAACAAACGGAACACAGCCTGAATGTATAAATATATTCTGCCTTTCCGGAGCTCTATAACAATTACTGAGTCTTTTTAGGACTACCAAAACAAATCTCATGTGAAATTTGTAAGTTATTTTATTACTTTCAGTCCACTTTCGTAGCACTCAACAAAAACCATAAAATATTGAAACATTGTTTTTAAGATCATGTCTTTCCGATACCTTAAGTGGATAGGTCATCTGTGGACGCGTTCCGAGATTTATCTCTCATCAGCACAGATTTGCTTCCTTGAACAACAATTTGTAAGCCACTTACTTGAGAACCCATGTGATTAGGGTTAGATGTTTTTAATTTTGACATTTTGTGAGAGAGGCATGAACTTAGCAGGTTATTGATTGAACTGATAAGATAGAATTGGTGAATCCATCCTACGTTATAGATAATCATACAAACCTAAAACAAACGGGACACAGCCTGAATATATAAATATAATCAGACTTTCCGGAGCTCTATAACAATTACTGAGTCTTTATAGGACTACGAAAACAAATCTTATGTGAAATTTGTAAGTTATTTTATAGCTTTCAGTCCACCTTCGTGGCACTCAACAAAAACCTCAGGCTGTGTTCCGTTTGTTTTAAGTTTGTATGATTATCTATAACGTAGGATGGTTTCACCAATTCTATCTTATACATTCAGCCACATTTATTCAAAATGGTCAAAATGGTCTTATGTGCCAGCAAAACTGTGGAGGCCATTTGTCCGATATCTTGTTCCATAAATAACCATATCCTATGTACTTAATGATTCAATAAAAAAATCAATCTAAAGACTAAAAACTGTATTTTCTACTTAATTTACAATTTGCGTTAATTTTGGGACATCCTATAATATGGGTATTATAATATGGGTTAATAAAAATTATCATTTATATGTGTCTATTTAAAATTCGCCCTGTACTAGATTGAAAGTAATTTAGAACTATCGAAATCCAAATCACCAAATATAGATTTAGATAATTTAGATAAATCTTATAATAGCACAAATCTAGATAACGATCAATACATTTTGTACTGTTCTCATGAACTGAAAAGTGAATAATGTTAAATAGATTTATCGGAATCTAAATCTAAAGACAACAAACATGTCTGCAAAGAGAAAGAAACCAACAAAAAATAAATATAATAATCTTGTAGGCGTGCTTGATGCAATTAGCAATTAAAGTAGACATATATTGGATATAAATCTAGACACGAAGTTTCAAAATCCCGCTTGCTCTACTTACAAAAACAAAAAAGCGAATTGTAGGTGGAGATTTATATTTTATTAAAAGTATCCTGAAGAGAGTAATTAAGTAATTAATAGATCTTAAAGGTTTGCGTTGATTGTAATCTTTTGCTTTTATGTTTTATTTATTAAGTGTATTAAATGTTAGTTGAAATGTCGATTGCTGGCCTTTTGAGATTCCATTACAAATTTGCCAAAATTTTAAGATCATTCAATTTTGGTAAATACATTGTACATAATACATCAATTTTATGTAATTTCTACATATTTTATTCCATCATATTTTTGGTTTCCTTTTATTTGTTTTGGTTATAATTTTGGACCTCAAACTACCATTTTAAATTATAGTTATCCAGTGGTATCATAGCGAAACAAAATTTACCAAAGGCAACAAAGAGTAAAAAAATTGCAAGAAATTTTTAATTTCTAAAAGTAGTTTATCAATCTCCTTGTATATCAAAAATTATGGGATCTAATATAATGATAACTGATGGCCTTTCTGACTGGAAATAAAAGACTGCTCTATAATTAATCCCGATGGTTTGCATGTTATTTTATATTGTTAGTTCTGCGAACCAAACTTCCTTAGCGGGATTTGCATTTGAAGTGCGAATCAATATCTAGTTTGAAATATTGACATCTCACGCGATACGATTATATCCGTGTTATTATATAAAATCTAATCGTGAGGCTTTTCTTATTCCAATGGTTTATAAAATTCTTAAAACAAAAAAATGTATCTCCCAAAAAACATTTTATTTTAATTTTCAAAATAAGCTTGATTATAGTTCATTAATATACTGTAAGATCGATTTCGACATCAGTTCTCACATCAGAATGTTTTGGTTGGAATTATGGGGACTATCCAATTGGACCGGTATCTACAAGGAAAACTTACTGGCGAGATGTATCGTAACTTTTTGGAAGAAACACTGCCCGAGTTTCTACAGGATGTACCATTTATGCACGTTGGTGCACCACCACATTCCAGTTTGGTTGCTCGTGATTTTTTCAACAGAAACATACAGAGATCGCTGGATTGGTCGAGGTGGGTCACAGGCATGGACTCGATCCCCAGACTTAAACCCCCTGGATTATTTCTTATGGGGCTATTTGAAGTCATTATATTACGCTACTCCAGTGGAGAATTTGGGCGAATTGCGAAATCGGATAATTGCTGGGTGTAACTCAATTAGAACCATACCTGGTGTGTTTGAAAGAGTTCGGCACTCAATGACGAGAAGATTTGTTTGTTGTGAGAAGAAGTTTGAGAAGATTGAGAATGTTTGTATCTTTGCCCAACTCAATTTTGTTTTATCTATCAAGGTTAGTGCAACTCAACTTTGTCCATTTGGTGTTGTCCAATAAGGTTGTCAGGTTGTCTAAGCAATTAATTTTTTCGGAAAAATGGGGCCACAATTACATTCAGGCCAATATTGTCTATATGTTATTGTCTATCGTGTATTATAAACATAAATAACTTTATACTTTCATTTTTGCATCTGATAAAATGTTTTCTCTAATACTAAATAACACTGAATATTAATCTAACAAAGTTCTTTAAATTTAAATCAATCCAACTTCCCAATTATTCTCTTGGTTGCGATCAATTTTCTATTTGAAATGAAATCAGTTTGTTTAAGCTAGCAACAGCGTATTGCCAACTGAAGGATTCATTGCCAACTGGTAACGCGATTTATTACTAACCACACGCCAGATTTATTGCCAACTGCAAGGCTTTAATTCTCTTCCGAAAGGAGGCGTTAAATCCAAGCCCATTTTAAAAGACCCTTTGGCCTTTTAAACCGTTTGCACTCGCGAAATAATGATACCACATAAAATACGTCGTAAAGTTTATAATATATCATTGTTTTTCTACAAAAATAAACAACTTGTTTATAAAGATACACATTTAATTTACAGAATATGATTACAAACTTGATTTAGAATACAGTATTAGTTTAAAACTGGAGATTACTGACTTATTTGTTGGTTTGTTTTATTTGGAATGTGTGTAGTTGTTAATTATATTAGTAGTTATTGTAATAAAAGGCTATCGATCTCGAGGTTAATTTTAGATAGTTTCTATGATTTGTTTAGTTAAATTATTGGGGTTAACTGTTAAAATTGTTGCTAAATAGTAACATATGTCTTGCTAGAAATTTATGAATAAGTTTCGTTACAAAATAGTTTCAATGTGCTTTGTAAACACCTCCGCTCTAGTTGGAGTAGCCAACTAGTCTACCTATGCCGCCCATCTCTTTCCATTACAAACTTTTTCCATTCATTAGAAAATCCTTACAAAACGAAATTTACATCAGCCTTGAATGTCGAAAAAAACAAACATTATTTATATTCATATTTCATTTTTGCAGGTGTTCTATACTATATCTAGCCACGACAAGTTTTACTTTTTCATTTTAATCAACTACATAAATCATTATGTCTGTTAATATAATTTTCTAGTACAGATTATTAATGAACAAGTATTTTTCTTCCAGATTACACAGACAAAATTATAGATTGAAAAGACAGACAAGACTACAACAGCAAGACTAGATAAACAAGACAAGACAAACAAGATTATACATAAAATACTAGAGAGAGAAGACTAGATAGACAACACTTGTTAAACTAGACGAGACAAGAGAGACAAGACTAGACAAGCAAGAATATACAGACAAGACTAGACAGACAAAATTAGATAGAGCAGACTAGAGAGGTAAGACGAGACAGAGAAGGCTAGACAGAGAAGACTAGTTAGAGAATACTTGACAGATAAGACTGGACAGATAAGACTGGACAGACAAGACTGGACAGACAAGATTTGACAGACAAGAGTGGACTCACAAGACGGGAGAGACAAGACTGGACAGACAAGATTTTTTCTTATTATTAGGTGGGCAAAGCAAGTACTTTCGTTTACTTGAGCAAGAGGTCCTCCTGGAACCCATAAATCCCGGGACTGCTCTTCGCATAACATCAGGATGGTGGACCTTCGTCACAGGGTGATTAGGGGTTCTGGAGCTTCTATTTGTATGTTTGTATCATCCATTCGTCTTCTTCCTTTGTTTTTAGTATGGTCCTTGTCATGATATCCGTTTCCAATCAGGCTTCTTCAGACGTTAGAATTTCTTGGATTAGAGTTTTCGCTTCAAGTTCGGTGCGCTCTCTCTTTCTTTTCTCAAACAGATCCATGACGTACAAGTACGCAGGTACGTACAGGTACCAACATTGACTCTGACCACTACCTTACACGCACCAAAGTCAAGTTCACCCCCAAGAGTACTTTCTGTAAGAACACTCCCCTACTTAAATTCGACACAAAAATGATCGCTGACTCTCGAGTGAAAAAAGAGTGAAAGAAGCCGAAAAAACACCGAAAAAGCACAAGCCCTAATTCCTCGGAAGCACCCATGGTGGGACACTGATTGTGAGAATGCACTCTTCACCAGGAATTTGTCTTATCAGTAATGCAACAGTAACAAGTCCTCAGAAAATTAACAGGTGTTCAACGAAACACGAGACTATAGCAAAAATTATCAGACAATCCAAGAGGAAATACCTGAAGGAACAGCTGGACTCTATATAGGAGAACTTCCGCAACCACAAAATAAGAGACTTCTACAGGACGTTTGCAAGGGCACATCCGAGGATACACGCCACTAAACCTCTGCTTCAGAAAAAGTGATGTAAAATTAGCACTGACGAATAAGGAGAACTGCAAGGTGCTGCTGGCACAATACTTCTCAGAACTTCTCAACTGCCCTGAACCCACAGAAAGATTCCCAGACGAAGAACCTAAAGATAGTCACACATATTCACCACCCCCGACACAAGAGGAAATTCACAGGTATATCCTTTATTATTACAGATTCATTAACAATAAGACATTTGCCGAAGAGGGCATAGTGGCCGAACTACTGCAAAACCTCGGACAGAACTCACACAGATCATCACAGACATATGGACATCAGAATAGTTACCAGACAACTGGAAATATACACTGATCCAGCCTCTGGACAAAAAGGACGACCCATCAGATGTAAACAATTACAGGGGCATCTCACTAATACAAGTCACATAGAAGATATTCTCAGCATGCATACTCCAAAGGACATAGGACCAGCTGGAGCACAAGATCGGCGAGTACCAGGCAGGCTTCCGCCCTGGTCGCTTCTGTGCAAAACAAATCTTATCTGAACAAGGCTGAAGACTACCCTGAAAATCAAAGCCCTCAGGAACACTCCAGTTCCCAAAAGGAACTTCGTTTCTAAAATGCGCGAGGAACGTTCCTGACCGCATACGTTTTTTTTCAGTGCTTTTTACGTACGTCATTTTAAGGGTAGTTTCAATGTCAAGACTAGACATACAAGACTTGACCAACAAGACTGGACAGACAAAACTGGACAGAAAAGACTTGACAGACAAGACTAGACAGACAAGACTAGACAGACACGACTAGACAGACAAGACTAGACAGACAAGACTAGACAGACAAGACTAGACAGACAAGACTAGACAGACAAGACTTAACAGACAAGACTAGACAGACAAGACTGGACAGACAAGACTGGACAGACAAGACTGGACAGGCAAGACTGGACAGACAAGACTGGACAGAAAAGACTGGACAGACAAAACTGGGCAGACAAGACTAGACAGACAAGACTAGACAGACAAGACTAGACAGACAAGACTAGACAGACAAGACTAGACAGACAAGACTAGACAGACAAGACTAGACAGACAAGACTAGACAGACAAGACTAGACAGACAAGACTAGACAGACAAGACTAGACAGACAAGACTAGACAGACAAGACTAGACAGACAAGACTAGACAGACAAGACTAGACAGACAAGACTAGACAGACAAGACTAGACAGACAAGACTAGACAGACAAGACTAGACAGACAAGACTAGACAGACAAGACTAGACAGACAAGACTAGACAGACAAGACTAGACAGACAAGACTAGACAGACAAGACTAGACAGACAAGACTAGACAGACAAGATTAGACAGACAAGACTAGACAGACAAGACTAGACAGACAAGACTAGACAGACAAGACTAGACAGACAAGACTAGACAGACAAGACTAGACAGACAAGACTAGACAGACAAGACTAGACAGACAAGACTAGACAGACAAGACTAGACAAACAAGACTAGACAAGAACTGTTCGTCCTGTCCATTTCCTATGTAGGGAACTCGCTGTGTTTGGAAATAGTATATAAATATGCAGGAATTCACACTGTTGATAGATATAGGAGAGTATTTGAAAAAATAATGTTATTGAATCCCTGCAGAGAATAACAAAACGCAGCTCATATATTTATATATCGTCATTTCCTGAATCCGAAATTCAACTCATTACAATTATAAATAATTGAGCACTCTCATTATATATGATCTCATACGACATTAATTCTTTACGCGAACAAAGATAATCATTTGCAGTAGGCAGTCGCTCGCTTTTGTTTATTAATGCGATTAAACTTGATATGATACATTCGATACAATGCCGATTCGGATTGATACAATTCCTCGGCATTTTTTCCTCTCTAACAAAAAAAAAACAGCGTTTCACAACAGAAATAAAAAAAAACACCAAATGTCCAGTTTCTAGCACCAACACCTGCAGCAGTTTATTAATTCAAGACGGAATTGGCCGACGACTAAAAAAACAATGTAACGCTTATGTAACCGGCGTGGAAAAACTTAAAATCAAAAACGTTATGTAACGGCATAATAGATTGTTTTGTTTCGAAATTAAAAGACGGATAATAAATAACTGGAATGTGATGATTGTACAGGACTAGAGCAGAAATATGCAGGCGTAACCAAACAAACATGATTAAATAGAAACTCTTGGATAGATAGAACTTAACAGAGAGCATACAGCTATAACTAAATATACAATAATAGACATATAGAACAGATAATAGTAGACTGGACTAGACATTTCGATATAAGGCGAGACTTTAGAGACTGAGTAGATATCGAAATTATACAAAAGATTAATATAAACAAACTTGAGAGACAAGATTAACACAAGACGTAGACAGACTATAAAGGCTAGTCTTGTCTATTTAGTCTTGTATCTATATCTTATCTTGTCTATATTGAGACTTTAAAGACTAATGTTATATCTTATCTTCGTCTATGTGGTCTAGATTTTTGAAAATATCGAGTTTTTTGTATGGCTGTTTAAATTTTAAATTTAGATTTATCTCGGTCTTATGTAGAACATATGGCGTTAGTTAATACCAGCCCACGTAGGTTTTGTCATAATTGTTTATAAAGCAACTAATTGAAAATTTTATAAATTATATGAATTATTATTTTACTATAAAATATTATTATCTTGTAAAATAATAATTTACATACAGGAAACAATATATTATACAGTTTACTCAATATCTTGCCAATCTAGAAAATATCTAACTAGACATTGTAATTAATTTTGTCGCGACTAGCTTGACATTATCATTTAATATTGTTTCAGCTAACTGCAGAATAGCTGTCCAATTTTGTCAGTCATGCCTGTCTAATAGTCTTGCCTGTCCAATAGTCTTGCCTGTCTAATAGTGTTGCCGGTCTTATAGTCTTGATTGTCTAATAGTTTTGGTTATCTAATAGTCTTGGTTGTCTAATAATTTGTATGTTTAATAGTTTGTCTGTACAATAGTCTTGCCTGTTTAATAGTTTTGCCTCTCTAATAGTCTCGCCTGTCTAATACTCTTGCCTGTCTAATAGTGTTGTATAGGCTAATAGTCTTGTCTGTCTAATAATATTGGTTGTCTTATAGTCTTGGTTGCCTAATGGTCTTAGTTGTTTAATAGTCTTGGTTGTCTAATAGTATTGGTTATCTAAAATAGTCTTGGTTGTCTACTAGTCTTGGTTGTCTAATAGTGTTGGTAGTCTAATAGTTTTGCCTTTCTAATAGTCTTGCCTGTCTAATAGTCTTGTCTGCCTAATAGTCTTGCCTGTCTAATAATCTATTCTGTTTAATATTGCCCCTATGATCTTGCATGTCTCGTCTGATTTTATTGTTTTATGTAAGTGTAGATTGGCAGCTTTTGTCTAGACAAGTTTGGTATAAACTTCACAATTTCCTTGTCTAATTGTAAGACAGATATAATACTATGTGTAATACTATTAGACAACTACACAAAGATAAACAAAGCAAAAGTAATAAAAAATAATTTAAGACATTACTCAAGACATAATTAAAGACATCAATGTCAAGACAACGTATATCTTTAATAAGAATTGTAATATTTGCTTCAGTTCTCTCTGTCCAGTCTTGTTTGCCCAGGCTTGTCTGTTCAGTCTTCTCTGTCCAGCCTTGTCTATTCAGTCTTGTCTGTCCAGAATTGCCTCTCCAGCCGTGCCCGTCAAGTCTTGTTCGCCCACTCTTGTCCTTACCGTCTTGTCCGTCCTGTCTTGTGTATCTAGTCTTGCCGGTTCAGTCTTGTCTGTCCAGGTTTGTTTGTCCAGTCTAGTCTGTCCAGTCTAGTTTGTCCATTCTTGTGTGTCCAGTCTTGTCCGTCCAGTTTTGTCAGACCAATTTTGTCTGTCCAGTCTTGTCTGTCCAGTCCTATCTGTTCAGTCCTATGTATGTCCTATGTACAGATAGGACTAGACAGACACCACTAGGTATACAAGAGTAGACACACAAGACTGGACAAACAAAACTGGACAGAGAAGACTGGACAGACAAAACTGAAAGACAAGACTGGACCGACAAGACTGGTCTGACAAAACTGGACAGACAAGACTGGACACACAAGACTGGTCACACAAGAATGGACAGACAAGACTGGACACACTAGACTGGACAGGCAAGACTGGACAAACTAGACTGGACAGGCAAGACTGGAGAGACAAAATTGGACAGACAAGGGTGGGCAGACAAGACTGGACCGGTAAGAATGGACAGACAAGACAGGACGGACAAGACTAGACGGACCAGACCGGGTGAACAAGAATTTACGCCAAAGACTGGACAAACAAGACTGGACAAACAAGACTGGACAGACAAGACTGGACAGACAAGACTGAACAAAGACTCGAAAACACTCGACAGACAAGACTGGAATCACATGACTGGACAGACAAAAATTGCTCAGACAAAACTAGACAGACAAGACTGGACACACAAGACTTCTTTTTTTTGATTTACAAAAACCTGAGCTTGACCGCTTGTAGCATTACATTCAGGGTGTCTGATGTCACAACATTTTAAAAATACATGTGCTTCTTGTTTCATTTAGTTCTAGTTGGGATATGAGGGTACGATTTCGGTTGTGTCCCGCTTTTTCCAGTGACGTTCAGCTTCTTTCTCTGATATGATATTGTTGACTATTCTGTTTATGATGTAGCATCTGTTTAATTGTATTTCTTGGGTTAAGGTTCGGTATTGCTGCTTCCCCGCGTTCTTTGTCCCACCTCGGGCAATCATGGTCTATATCCGGTGCCCTGTCAATGTTGTGTAAAAATTCCTTAAAACACGCATGACCCTTTCGCAGCTGGGTTAAGTGATAATTTACTTCTCCATATTGTCGTCGGTTCCAAGTCTCTATATTGGGGATAAGAATCCGTGTCGACTCGCCTTTTGTTGTCGTATTCCAAGCTTCCTGCCATTCTCTTATGAGCTCTTCATTTGCATTATTTCTTGTTGATTTTTCTTTGGCAGCATCATATAGGTATTTTCTCTGCTTGATCTGTAGATTGGCGGAATGCCGCCGATTACTAGGGCAGCATCACTTGATAGGGTTCCATAAGCACTCCATACCCGTAGGGCTAGCTTTCTCTGGTAGGCTGCTAGTTTATCTGTTTATGTTGTTTCTGTTTACGGCCTCTGCTCAGATTGAAGCACTGTATAGCATTGCAGACTGGGCAACTGTGTTGAGCAGCCTACGATTGCTGCTCCTCGGACCTCCGACATTGCATGAGTTTTTCGAGTGCAGACGTGGTTTTCATTGCACGCTCTGTCGCCATTTTAAAAAGTTTTTTTTTCTTTGAAGGACATACTCTTATCGATATTAATCCCTAGATATTTGATGTGGGGTTTAGGTATAATTTCGGTATCCATCACATATGTGAGCCAGTTTCCGGTATCCGGTCAACAGAATTGCTTCAGTATTTTCCGGTGCTATATGCAATAATTGATTTTGATTCCATCCAGCAGATAATTTGTTCGATCGCCTGATTGGCCCTTTACATGATTCCCTTTTCCATTTTTTCCGACAATGGCTAGTGCAAGGTCGACGGCGAAGCCATTAGCTTAGTCCCTTAGATAGTTTCAGCCGAAGTACTCCATCGTAAAGTATGTTCCACAGGGTTGGTCCTATTACGGAGTCCTGTGGTACACCGCTAGTCACCTTGTAGGGTAAGGTTTCGTGCTCGGCTTGGAGTAAGACACTATGGTCCTCAAAGCAGTTGCGAGCCATTCCTAGAAGGTAGGGAGATAATTTTCTTCTTGTTATCTCATCCAGGATGTATTGGCAGACGGCCGAGTTGAACGCATTCCGGATAACTATCATTACTCATTACTAGTGCACATATTTTCCTAGTTCTTTCGGTGCCTGCTTCCAATGCCAATCTATGGTTGATCTGCCCTCACGGAAGCCGAATTGACTATTCGACAGGATTATGCCGTACTTAATTTATTTTTTAAGACGACTTAGGAGTAGTTGTTCTAGCGGTTTCTCAGCTGCATATAGTACACATATTGGCCTGAAGGAAGAAGGTTCCCCTATTGGCTTGTTGCCATTTTTATGAGAACTAGCTTCGCCTGTTTCCATCTGTTTGGAAACGTGCCAGTAAGTTAGTTTTCGTTTGGGATTTCAAGCACGAGTTCTGGGGAGGTTTTTACCATTAGCTTGAAGCCTTCTGGAGGCAGAACATCTAGTCCGGGCGCTCAGTTATTTTTTAGGCGCTTGTTTCCTCAGTGAATAGCGGAATTTCTCCAACTTGCGGTTGTTCTCAGGATGGATAGGAAATAGCTATTTGTCAATCTCCAGGCTTTTGCTAATTGATAGTTGTTGGTTAGTTTGGCGGATGCGCAAGTTCCTCGTAGCTATTTTCTAAGCATCCCCCCAGATGTCTTCGTCAATGCTTTTGCACAGCTTTGCCCAATGTGAATTTTTAGAGTTTATTTCTCTACGTAATTCCTTTTATGCATCGTGGTATGACCGTTTTATCTCCTCTAGGCTTTCATCATGTTTTGCCTTTCGGATGCAGCGAAGGTACCTTCTTCTTATAGATATATATGTTTTTCCTTGGGTTGCAATGGCTTCGGTCCACCAGTAGACGCTTTTTGTTCTGTTGGTTTTGTTCCATCCGGCCATGGGAGCTTCACAAGCTTTGGTTACTGCTGCTATTAATGTTTCAGCTGTGTTGACTTGAGTCTTGTTTAGCGATTTAGTTAGGTTTTCGGCAGCTTTTTTGTGATTTTAATAATTTGTGTATTTTTTCGGATAATCTTACTTTTAGGGTGTTCTTCCATGTAGATTTCAATGTAGCAGTGGTCGCTTAGCGATTCTATGTCAAGAACCTTCCATATCGAAATTAGCTGTGCAATGTCGCATAAGACAAAAGAAAGATCTATAATGGAACACGATTTTACCCTCTCAAATGTAGCCTTATTTTCCTTATTTTGCAGGTTGAGGCCAAGTTCTGCGGTTCATTCCATTATGATATCAGCTCTACGATTCATAATTGGGCAGCCCCAGTACGGCGACTTGGCGTTCAAGTCCCCTCCGATTATTTTTCCCTGTTGCTTACTTCGAATGGGTCTGCTAAGTGTATTAAGTGAAGTCGAAAGGTTATTAATATCGTCATTAGGTGAAAAATAGCAGCTATATATGATGCATTTTTGAAGTTCTATTCATGGGACACACAAGACTGGGAACACAAGACAGGACACACAAGAATGAACAGAAAAGACTGGACTGATAAGACTTTTTTTGCTGGGGACGTAGGAAGCACTTCACGGTTAACTTAGCAAGTGGACCCTCTGGAACAAACATCTTGGAACCGCTTTTTGCATAACTTTCAAAATGTTGCTGCATAGTGTCGCCCTTATATCCCCCTTCCACTTGCAGTGATTAGGAGTTCAGGTACTAACATTTATCCTTTCGGCTTCTTTCCCTTTCAGCTCGCCTAGCATTTTTATTGTCATGATGTCTTGGATCATGCTTGATGTATCTGCCCATAAGTCCTCCGAAGAGATCATTTGTTCAACCAAAGTTGATGGGTCTAGTGTTGGTCCGGTCTTTTTTTCATTTATCCCTTTCGGGTATCCACCTGTCACACTCAAAAACGGTATGCGCTCATTGACCAACGCTCCACATCAGGGATTAGGATTCTGGTCCAGTGTCCCATACTGGATAGACTCCACTGGTTTTACCAGGCCTGGTACATGCGGGCCTTCGCTAGTGCCTTTTTGTCGGTCTGTGTTCCATCGCCGTTTGATCTGCCATTGTAGACTTCTAACCTCTCTTCTACCATAAGTTCTACGGGTGGTATGCCGGCTAACACTAGGGGATGATATGGACAGATAAGACTGGACAGACTAGACTAGACAGACAAAACTGTGGTACTTTTGTGATTTAGACATTTGTCACGATATATCTATCTATAAACTTAAATACATTTTTTTAGGAAAACAGTATTAAGGAAACAAAGAGTTTTTCTAATCTTTTCATACTATTTAAAGAATATTTCTGTTTATCAGTTATAATTAATCTTTGTAATAATATTTAATATTATTGCAATTTTAGCCTTGATTTAGGATTAAGAATTATTTGTATCAACACGGCGTGTTTTATCATGAAACTTTTAACAATTTCTTTAATAAGAAATAGTTAAATCTCAACTTCAAGATAAAGATGTTTTAATTAGAATTCCTTCTATTTCGCAAAAAAATTAACTAATTCGTGGTTATTTTAATATTTCCTGTATTAAGTATTTTATGGGTTGAAAGTTTTTGTAGATTGTCACTGTTTTCTTTTCAATGATTTAGTTTCTTTAACCAAAGGCAGGAAATTGACGAAATCTAGTACAATTTGTTTTTTTTTTCTGTTGAAATTATTTATTAATTATTTACTTTTTTTACTAAGAATTTTAACTAGAAAGTCCATTTATTGAACTTCAATAATTAGAGAGAAATGTTGAAAATTCATCTTGTCAAAGTCAATGATGTTTTCTCTGATTATTCAAGTTGAGTCATTGTTTAATCAAAGACATGAATGACGTTCATAATTTAAAGAATATTTTCAAAAAATTGGCCTTTTTAGAAACCACGCTTTTATTAAAATCCACCAAAAAGGACAAATTTTTGTTTTTTCGTGTTGACAATAAATAAAAGCGTGGAGCGCTAAACTATATTGATATTCTCTACTCTTTTATTCATAGTCAACATAGAAAAAATATTTTTTCCTTTTCAATACACATCAACGAGGATGAAGTCGACGATATTTCTCTGGAATTTTTCTACAAACCCCACACGATCAACCTCCTGGTCATCTCGAGCGGAGCCGTTATTTACATCGCGTTCGTCAGTTAAATTAATTCATCAGTTTCTGATAATCTAACTTTTGGCCGCATTTTTATTTGGAATCCCTTTCTCATTGGTACGTCAGCTCGTTTAAATTTAATTAAATAATTTAAAGGGATTTGACGTTACATTACATTGATCTACGCCCTAATTAAATTAGTACAAATAAGAATGTACTTAGTACTAGTTTTTCTACAATTAAAAATATTTGCCATGCTTTTTCCATGCACTGTTCTTGCATTGACACCAAGAGATTAATCTTTATCAGAGCTACAAGCATTTTCCTCAAAGAAAAATAGTTATAAAGTATTTTTTTGTAATTTAAACATTCTTGTGACCTTAAAAAATGCGAATTATATTATTTAAATTAAATTAAACAAGAACGAAAGTTTTGGAAAGAAATGATCGTTCGATTCATGGTTCATGATCGGCATTTCAATTGATTTCCGATGGATCGAATCGATTCCTGTTAAAATTGTCTCGTAATTGCCGTTGATTGTTAATTAGTTTGTTTAGATTTTAGAACAAGGAAAGTTTAATACTTAAAAATTAATCCTTTTTTGGAACGTGTTAATTCACTGATTGTTGTTGTCCTCTAACTCCTACGCGGAGCATAGGGCCTCTACAAAGACATTCCATCTGACTCTATTCTGAGCGAGGCGTTTCACCTCGATCCACGTTTTTCCTGCGATCTTTAATTCTGCGTCTATGGTCCTCCTCCACGTGTTAGCTGGACGACCCTTTCTGCGAGAACCCTGCGGGTTCCATTGTTAGGCTTGTCTAGTGATGTTTCCTTCCTCTCTCCTCAATACATGGCCCAACCATTTCCACTTGCGGTGTTTTATTTCTTTTTGTATCTCTTGTTGGTTTGTCAGGTGCCATAAGTCTACATTGCGTATTGTATCTGGCGAAAAAATGCGCAGTATACTTCGTAGGCATTTGTTTTTGAATACCTGAAGCTTATTTACTATTGTTATGGAGATTTTCCATGTTTGGCACCCGTACAGCAAGACGGATTTCACATTTGAGTTGAATATTCTTAGTTTTGTTCGTGTGGAATACAGTCTGGAGGTCCAGACCGGCCTGAGCATACCAAATGCCTGTTTGGCCCTTTTTATTCGGTATGAGACATCGGTGGTGGTGTCGCCCTCATTAGTAATTATGCTTCCCAGGTACGTGAATTCATCTACATCCTCTACTTGTTCGTCATAAATTTCTGATTTCTGAATTCACTGATTAATTAACTTTAAACAATCTAACAAAATTATTGGATTTTTGGACAAACATTTCAAATATTTAGAGCAACCACAACATCTTTTGGTTTTACTAAATTAAAATTCCTTTTTCTTGTTTTTTATTACCCAATTTAAATCTTAAATCTAGAACAAATGTTTCAATTTAACAAACCTTTTTGAAATTTAAAAACTATCTTTAATTAATTATTGCAAAATAACTGGACAGAGAACTCTACACAAGCAGTGAAGAATAAACATATCACCAAAAGACACATCATCAAAAGAACTAAGGTAAGACTAGTTATTCCTGTTCACTTTTGTCTGTCTAGTCTGCTTTATGTAATCTTATCTGTTTAACATTGCCTACAAGTTTTTCTTGTATGTTTAGTTTCGTCTGTCTGGTTTTGTTACACAGTTTGGTCTAACCACTCTTCTTACGTTTGTTTATTCCAGGGGTCTCCAAACTTTCCAGCCTTAGGGCCATACTGATTACTCCAGTAAGTTCCGAGGGCCAAAACCATATTATCATTGTTGCCGGTGGTAAAAAGTGAAATAGACCACTGATGAAAAAAAAAGTCCGAAAAAGTACGCAACGTTTAAAAAAGGCTGCAAATCGGACTAAAGTCCGCAAAACGGCAACACTGCATATTATTAACTTTCCTGTCAATATCTGTAATTTCTAGATTAGTCGTAGAGTACGAGCCATGAGGAGTAACGTGACACGACATCTGGTGGACACAAGCGGAAATAGGTAGCACCTTCTATCGCTAACAGATGGCGCTAATAGCACGAACAGAATAATCTCGTTGGTTCGAGAAAGTTCTGGTGTCTTCCACTCACTTCTAGATGGCAGTAATTGGAATATATAAGAAGGCTAGTGGCGCAACCACAAGTCAGTTCCTTTGACACTGTTGTGAAATAAAATAGTGCGTACCTCCTTAAAACGTGTTTGTGCGTGTTTAAGTTTAAGACATCTTTGTAACAGTATTTTGATTTGAATTGTTGCTTTTGTGTGTGATTTAGTAGTATGGAAAAGAAGCGAAAAATTGATAGTGAATGCAGAAAATTCAAAGATCAGTGGAACATTCAGTTTTTCGTAATTGAGTCCAGTAACAAGGCGCTATGTTTGATTTGCAATGAAAGCATAGCCGTTCTCAAGGAATATAACATTAATCGTCATTATGAAACAAAACATTTTCAAAATTACTCAAAATATACAGGAAGTTTGCGGACAGAAAAATTCGAAGCTATGAAGCGCGTTGTTTTATTCATTTATAAAACTCAAAACTGAACAAGAAGCTGCAACTCGTGCCAGCTTTCGTGTGGCTCTTGAAATTGCAAAACGTGGAAAACCATTCACCGATGGAGAAATGACCAAAGAATGCATAATTGCAGTAGCCGAAGAAATGTGCCCTGAAAAGGTAAATTTATTAAAAACTGTCAGTATATCAGCAAACACTGTGGCTCGAAGGGTAGAAAACATCGCTGAAAATATATCCTCTCAACTGTTCGACAAAAATGGACATGTTGAGTGGTTTTCTTTGGCCTTGGATGAGTCAACGGATGTGTCAGATACTGCTCAGGTGTTGATTTATATTCGAGGAGTAGATAAAAGCTATGAAGTGCATGAAGAACTTCTTGATATGTATAGTATTCATGGCACAACTACTGGTACAGATATTTTTAAAGGAGTTGAAATGGCCATTAATCAAAAGAACCTTCGATGGAAAAACTTGAAATGTATTACAACTGATGGAGGCAAAAACATGAGTGGGAAAGATAAAGAAATGGTCGCTCTTGTGTCAAAGGCTGTAGAAAATGACGGTGGTTCAAAACCATTACTCTTACATTGTATCATTCATCAACAGTCTTTGTGCGGAAAATGTTTGGATATGTCTGAAGTTCTGAAACCAGTCATATCAACTGTTAATTTTATCAGATCTTTTGGGCTGAATCACCGACAATTCCGACAATTTATTAAAGAGATTGGAGAAAATGACTTACCTTATCATACTGCCGTACGTTGGCTTAGTTGTGGGAAAGTCCTTCAGCGCTTTTTTGAACTTCGAGCAGTGATCGAAATTTTTTTGAATGAAAAGCATCGCCCTCTTACTGAATTACAAAACAACGCATGGCTTTGGAAGTTAGCATTCTATGTTGATTTGACAAAACATGTAAACGAACTGAATTTGAGATTGCAAGGAGAAAACCAGCATCTTCCTGATTTATACACTAATATCAAATCATTCCGGAAGAAATTGATACTGTTTCAATCACAACTACGAAGTAAATGTTTTTCACATTTTAAAACATGTGAAATACTCAGCCACACCACTGAGACTGAGTTTCCTATCGATTTTGCAATCAAAACTTTGAGTGCTTTGAAAATAAATTTTGATACTCGTTTCTCGGACTTTGATGCCATTGCGAATCAAATTAAAATTTTTCAGAATCCTTTTGATACTGACATTAAAACCCTAGCCCCGGAACTTCAAATGGAAATGATTGATCTACAGTGCAGTGATATAATTAAGAACAAATATCAAAACTCATCTTTGTTGGAATTTTATAAGAGTCTTCCACTGACACAATTTGATAATTTGCATAAATTTGCTCGTGGGCTGTTTTCAGCATATTATTAACTTTCCTGTCAATATCTGTAATTTCTAGATTAGTCGTAGAGTACGAGCCATGAGGAGTAACGTGACACGACATCTGGTGGACACAAGCGGAAATAGGTAGCACCTTCTATCGCTAACAGATGGCGCTAATAGCACGAACAGAATAATCTCGTTGGTTCGAGAAAGTTCTGGTGTCTTCCACTCACTTCTAGATGGCAGTAATTGGAATATATAAGAAGGCTAGTGGCGCAACCACAAGTCAGTTCCTTTGACACTGTTGTGAAATAAAATAGTGCGTACCTCCTTAAAACGTGTTTGTGCGTGTTTAAGTTTAAGACATCTTTGTAACAGTATTTTGATTTGAATTGTTGCTTTTGTGTGTGATTTAGTAGTATGGAAAAGAAGCGAAAAATTGATAGTGAATGCAGAAAATTCAAAGATCAGTGGAACATTCAGTTTTTCGTAATTGAGTCCAGTAACAAGGCGCTATGTTTGATTTGCAATGAAAGCATAGCCGTTCTCAAGGAATATAACATTAATCGTCATTATGAAACAAAACATTTTCAAAATTACTCAAAATATACAGGAAGTTTGCGGACAGAAAAATTCGAAGCTATGAAGCGCGTTGTTTTATTCATTTATAAAACTCAAAACTGAACAAGAAGCTGCAACTCGTGCCAGCTTTCGTGTGGCTCTTGAAATTGCAAAACGTGGAAAACCATTCACCGATGGAGAAATGACCAAAGAATGCATAATTGCAGTAGCCGAAGAAATGTGCCCTGAAAAGGTAAATTTATTAAAAACTGTCAGTATATCAGCAAACACTGTGGCTCGAAGGGTAGAAAACATCGCTGAAAATATATCCTCTCAACTGTTCGACAAAAATGGACATGTTGAGTGGTTTTCTTTGGCCTTGGATGAGTCAACGGATGTGTCAGATACTGCTCAGGTGTTGATTTATATTCGAGGAGTAGATAAAAGCTATGAAGTGCATGAAGAACTTCTTGATATGTATAGTATTCATGGCACAACTACTGGTACAGATATTTTTAAAGGAGTTGAAATGGCCATTAATCAAAAGAACCTTCGATGGAATAACTTGAAATGTATTACAACTGATGGAGGCAAAAACATGAGTGGGAAAGATAAAGAAATGGTCGCTCTTGTGTCAAAGGCTGTAGAAAATGACGGTGGTTCAAAACCATTACTCTTACATTGTATCATTCATCAACAGTCTTTGTGCGGAAAATGTTTGGATATGTCTGAAGTTCTGAAACCAGTCATATCAACTGTTAATTTTATCAGATCTTTTGGGCTGAATCACCGACAATTCCGACAATTTATTAAAGAGATTGGAGAAAATGACTTACCTTATCATACTGCCGTACGTTGGCTTAGTTGTGGGAAAGTCCTTCAGCGCTTTTTTGAACTTCGAGCAGTGATCGAAATTTTTTTGAATGAAAAGCATCGCCCTCTTACTGAATTACAAAACAACGCATGGCTTTGGAAGTTAGCATTCTATGTTGATTTGACAAAACATGTAAACGAACTGAATTTGAGATTGCAAGGAGAAAACCAGCATCTTCCTGATTTATACACTAATATCAAATCATTCCGGAAGAAATTGATACTGTTTCAATCACAACTACGAAGTAAATGTTTTTCACATTTTAAAACATGTGAAATACTCAGCCACACCACTGAGACTGAGTTTCCTATCGATTTTGCAATCAAAACTTTGAGTGCTTTGAAAATAAATTTTGATACTCGTTTCTCGGACTTTGATGCCATTGCGAATCAAATTAAAATTTTTCAGAATCCTTTTGATACTGACATTAAAACCCTAGCCCCGGAACTTCAAATGGAAATGATTGATCTACAGTGCAGTGATATAATTAAGAACAAATATCAAAACTCATCTTTGTTGGAATTTTATAAGAGTCTTCCACTGACACAATTTGATAATTTGCATAAATTTGCTCGTGGGCTGTTTTCTGTTTTTGGTACTACTTATTTGTGTGAGAAGACCTTCTCCAAAAATGAAGTACACAAAAAATGTTTACAGATCTAAATTAACTGATGAGCATCTTAAATCTCTTTTAATAATTGGTACAAGTAAAATTAGTCCACAACTACAAACTATTGTCAGTGGAAAATCTCAATTACATAAATCTCACTAGTATTTCATATGTCATTATGCTTGTTATAAGTTATGTTTTTATTTAAAATGTATAAAATGTTAGTTGCATTCATTTCAATAATTTGTTAGTTATTATATACTGAAGTAAAATTTTCTGCATATAATACATGTCTTTACTCATTACAATTCTGTGTTTCTTTATCACAAAAACAATAACAATAAGCCCACAACAATGTTATGAGTAGATAGCCCATGACCATATCAATGTAGATGTCATATTAATAAATATTCAATATAAAATTAGAATACTTCAGTAAACTAAATTTAATTTGCTATAAAAAATATGTTCTCTAAAAGGAGTTTTCAAGAATGCTAGCTCTCCGCGGGCCGGACAAAATCTGTCCGCGGGCCGGATGTGGCCCTCGGGCCGTAGTTTGGAGACCCCTGGTTTAGTCTATTGAGACAATTTCTACTACAAATTTCTACACAAAATCTACAAAAAAATTAGAATAGTAACGTGGTTAGTGTTTATAATGCGGTAAAGATAAGACGAGCAAGTTGCAATTCTTAACAATACAATTTTATGTATTAATGGATCTTTTTGATGATGTAATGAAAGCTGATAGTGTCAGAGGTGTCAGGCGAAATTGGAGAAAAGCTGAGGAGATTTATGCGGCGTGCGGATGTCGCGGGCCCGGCTCTTTTTTATTAGTTTTGTTGTTCCCGAGGAGGAAGTGCAAACGCTGTCGCCTGAAACGCGAGAAGGCGCTACATAAAAGCGAATCACAGATGAAACCGTCGAGATAAATCGCACAATAACATTTAAAACGAATGCGAAGCGACGATAAACGTTTGACAAAAGGGAGAACGGAATTAAATGTAGATGATGGATTAAGAAATATTGACAAGGCGATTAAACAACGTCTTAAGACAAGGCTAAACAGACAAGACTAGACAGACATGACTAGACAGACAAGACTGGACACACATGACTGGACAGACAAGACTAGACAGACAAGACTACACAAACAAGACTAGACAGACAATATTAGACATTCAAGACTAGACAGACAAGACTAGGCAGACAAGACTAGACAGACAAGACTAGACAGACAAGACTAGACAGACAAGACTAGACAGACAAGACTAGACAGACAAGACTAGACAGACAAGAATAGACAAACAAGACTAGACAGACAAGACTAGGCAGATAAGACTAAACAGACAACACTAGACAGACAAGACTAGACAGACAAGACTAGACAGATAAGACTAGACAGACAAGACTAGACAGACAAGACTAGACAGACAAGACTAGACAAACAAGACTAGACAGACAAGACTAGACAGACAAGACTAGACAGACATGACTAGACAGACAAGACTAGACAGACAAGACTAGACAGACAAGACTATACAGACAAGACTAGACAGACAAGACTAGACAGACAAGACTAGACAGACAAGACTAGACAGACAAGACTAGACAGACAAGACTAGACAGACAAGACTAGACAGACAAGACTAGACAGACAAGACTAGACAGACAAGACTAGACAGACAAGACTAGACAGACAAGACTAGACAGACAAGACTAAACAGACAAGACTAGACAGACAAGACTAGACAGACAAGACTAGACAGACAAGACTAGACAGACAAGACTAGACAGACAAGACTAGACAGACAAGACTAGACAGACAAGATTAGACAGACAAGACTAGACAGACAAGACTAGACAGACAAGACTAGACAGACAAGACTAGACAGACAAGACTAGACAGACAAGACTAGACAGACAAGACTAGACAGACAGGACTAGACAGACAAGACTAGACAGACAAGACTAGACAGACAAGACTAGACAGACAAGACTAAACAGACAAGACTAGACAGACAAGACTAGACAGACAAGACTAGACAGACAAGACTAGACAGACAAGACTAGACAGACAAGACTAGACAGACAAGACTGGACAGACAAGACTAGACAGACAAGACTAGACAGACAAGACTAGACAGACAAGACTGGACAGAAAAGACTAGACAGACAAGACTAGACAGACAAGACTAGACAGACAAGACTAGACAGACAAGACTAGACAGACAAGACTAGACAGACAAGACTAGACAGACAAGACTAGACAGACAAGACTAGACCGACAAGACTAGACAGACAAGACTAGACAGACAAGACTAGACAGACAAGACTAGACAGACAAGACTAGACAGACAAGACTAGACAGACAAGACAAGACAGACAAGACTAGACAGACAAGACTAGACAGACAAGACTAGACAGACAAGACTAGACAGACAAGACTAGACAGACAAGACTAGACAGACAAGACTAGACAGACAAGACTAGACAGACAAGACTAGACAGACAAGACTAGACAGACAAGACTAGACAGACAAGACTAGACAGACAAGACTAGACAGACAAGACTAGACAGACAAGACTAGACAGACAAGACTAGACAGACAAGACTAGACAGACAAGACAAGACAGACAAGACTAGACAGACAAGACTAGACAGACAAGACTAGACAGACAAGACTAGACAGACAAGACTAGACAGACAAGACTAGACAGACAAGGACTAGACAGACAAGACTAGACAGACAAGACTAGACAGACAAGACTAGACAGACAAGACTAGACAGACAAGACTAGACAGACAAGACTAGACAGACAAGACTAGACAGACAAGACTAGACAGACAAGACTAGACAGACAAGACTAGACAGACAAGACAAGACAGACAAGCTAGACAGACAAGACTAGACAGACAAGACTAGACAGACAAGACTGGACAGACAAGACTAGACAGACAAGACTACACAAACAAGACTAGACAGACAATATTAGACATTCAAGACTAGACAGACAAGACTAGGCAGACAAGACTAGACAGACAAGACTAGAAGACAGACAAGACTAGACAGACAAGACTAGACAGACAAGACTAGACAGACAAGACTAGACAGACAAGACCTAGACAGACAAGAATAGAGCAAACAAGACTAGACAGACAAGACTAGGCAGATAAGACTAAACAGACAACACTAGACAGACAAGACTAGACAGACAAGACTAGACAGATAAGACTAGACAGACAAGACTAGACAGACAAGACTAGACAGACAAGACTAGACAAACAAGACTAGACAGACAAGACTAGACAGACAAGACTAGACAGACAAGACTAGACAGGACAAGACTAGACAGACAAGACTAGACAGACAAGACTAGACAGACAAGACTATACAGACAAGACTAGACAGACAAGACTAGACAGACAAGACTAGACAGACAAGACTAGACAGACAAGACTAGACAGACAAGACTAGACAGACAAGACTAGACCAGACAAGACCAGACAAGACCAGACAAGACTAGACAGACAAGACGTAGACAGACAAGACTAGACAGACAAGGACTAGACAGACAAGACTAAACAGACAAGACTAGACAGACAAGACTAGACAGACAAGACTAGACAGACAAGACTAGACAGACAAGACTAGACAGACAAGACTAGACAGACAAGACTAGACAGACAAGACTAGACAGACAAGACTAGACAGACAAGACTAGACAGACAAGACTAGACAGACAAGACTAGACAGACAAGACTAGACAGACAAGACTAGACAGACAGGACTAGACAGACAGGACTAGACAGACAAGACTAGACAGACAAGACTAGACAGACAAGACTAGACAGACAAGACTAAACAGACAAGACTAGATAGACAAGACTAGACAGACAAGACTAGACAGACAAGACTAGACAGACAAGACTAGACAGACAAGACTAGACAGACAAGACTGGACAGACAAGACTAGACAGACAAGACTAGACAGACAAGACTAGACAGACAAGACTGGACAGAAAAGACTAGACAGACAAGACTAGACAGACAAGACTAGACAGACAAGACTAGACAGACAAGACTAGACAGACAAGACTAGACAGACAAGACTAGACAGACAAGACTAGACCGACAAGACTAGACGACAAGACTAGACAGACAAGACTAGACAGACAAGACTAGACAGACAAGACTAGACAGACAAGACTAGACAGACAAGACAAGACAGACAAGACTAGACAGACAAGACTAGACAGACAAGACTAGACAGACAAGACTAGACAGACAAGACTAGACAGACAAGACTAGACAGACAAGACTAGACAGACAAGACTAGACAGACAAGACTAGACAGACAAGACTAGACAGACAAGACTAGACAGACAAGACTAGACAGACAAGACTAGACAGAAGACTAAACAGGACAAGACTAGACAGACAAGACTAGACAGACAAGACTAGACAGACAAGACTAGACAGACAAGACTAGACAGACAAGACTAGACAGACAAGACTGGACAGACAAGACTAGACAGACAAGACTAGACAGACAAGACTAGACAGACAAGACTGGACAGAAAAGACTAGACAGACAAGACTAGACAGACAAGACTAGACAGACAAGACTAGACAGACAAGACTAGACAGACAAGACTAGACAGACAAGACTAGACAGACAAGACTAGACAGACAAGACTAGACCGACAAGACTAGACAGACAAGACTAGACAGACAAGACTAGACAGACAAGACTAGACAGACAAGGACTAGACAGACAAGACTAGACAGACAAGACAAGACAGACCAAGACTAGACAGACAAGACTAGACAGACAAGACTAGACAGACAAGACTAGACAGACAAGACTAGACAGACAAGACTAGACAGACAAGACTAGACAGACAAGACTAGACAGACAAGACTAGACAGACAAGACTAGACAGACAAGACTAGACAGACAAGACTAGACAGACAAGACTAGACAGACAAGACTAGACAGACAAGACTAGACAGACAAGACTAGACAGACAAGACAAGACAGACAAGACTAGACAGACAAGACTAGACAGGACAAGACTAGACAGACAAGACTAGACAGACAAGACTAGACAGACAAGACTAGACAGACAAGACTAGACAGACAAGACTAGACAGACAAGACTAGACAGACAAGACTAGACAGACAAGACTAGACAGACAAGACTAGACAGACAAGACTAGACAGACAAGACTAGACAGACAAGACTAGGCAGACAAGACTAGACAGACAAGACAAGACAGACAAGACTAGACAGACAAGACTAGACAGACAAGACTAGACAGACAAGACTGGACAGACAAGACTAGACAGACAAGACTACACAAACAAGACTAGACAGACAATATTAGACATTCAAGACTAGACAGACAAGACTAGGCAGACAAGACTAGACAGACAAGACTAGACAGACAAGACTAGACAGACAAGACTAGACAGACAAGACTAGACAGACAAGACTAGACAGACAAGACTAGACAGACAAGAATAGACAAACAAGACTAGACAGACAAGACTAGGCAGATAAGACTAAACAGACAACACTAGACAGACAAGACTAGACAGACAAGACTAGACAGATAAGACTAGACAAGACAAGACAAGACCAGACAGACAAGACTAGACAGACAAGACTAGACAGAACAAGACTAGACAGACAAGACTAGACAAGACAAGGACTAGAAGACAGACAAGACTAGACAGACAAAGACTAGACAGACAAGACTAGACAGACAAGACTAGACAGACAAGACTAGACAGACAAGACTAGACAGACAAGACTAGACAGACAAGACTAGACAGACAATACTAGACAGACAAGACTAGACAGACAAGACTAGACAGACAAGACTAGACAGGACAAGACTAGACAGACAAGACTAGACAGACAAGACTAGACAGACAAGGCTAGACAGACAAGACTAAACAGACAAGACTAGACAGACAAGACTAGACAGACAAGACTAGACAGACAAGACTAGACAGACAAGACTAGACAGACAAGACTAGACAGACAAGACTAGACAGACAAGACTAGACAGACAAGACTAGACAGACAAGACTAGACAGACAAGACTAGACAGACAAGACTAGACAGACAAGACTAGACAGACAAGACTAGACAGACAAGACTAGACAGACAAGACTAGACAGACAAGACTAGACAGACAAGACTAGACAGACAAGACTAGACAGACAAGACTAAGACAGAAGACAGAAGAAGACTAGACAGACAAGACTAGACAGACAAGACTAGACAGACAAGACTAGACAGACAAGACTAGACAAGACAAGACCTAGACAGACAAGACTAGACAGACAAGACTAGACAGACAAGACTAGACAGACAAGACTAGACAGACAAGACTAGACAGACAAGACTAGACAGACAAGAGACTAGACAGACAAGACTAGACAGACAAGACTAGACAGACAAGACTAGACAGACAAGACTAGACAGACAAGACTAGACAGACAAGACTAGACAGACAAGACTAGACAGACAAGACTAGACAGACAAGACTAGACAGACAAGACTAGACAGACAAGACTAGACAGACAAGACTAGACAGACAAGACTAGACAGACAAGACTAGACAGACAAGACTAGACAGACAAGACTAGACAGACAAGACTAGACAGACAAGACTAGACAGACAAGACTAGACAGACAAGACTAGACAGACAAGACTAGACAGACTAAGACAGACAAGACTAGACAAGACTAGACAGACAAGACTAGACAGACAAGACTAGACAGACAAGACTAGACAGACAAGACTAGACAGACAAGACTAGACAGACAAGACTAGACAGACAAGACTAGACAGACAAGACTAGACAGACAAGACTAGACAGAACACGACTAGACAGACCACGACTAGACAGACCACGACTAGACAGACCACGACTAGACAGACCACGACTAGACAGACCACGACTAGACAGACAAGACTAGACAGACAAGACTAGACAGACAAGACCTAGACAGACAAGACTAGACAGACAAGACTAGACAGACAAGACTAGACAGACAAGACTAGACAGACAAGACTAGACAGACAAGACTAGACAGACAAGACTAGACAGACAAGACTAGACAGACAAGACTAGACAGACAAGACTAGACAGACAAGACTAGACAGACAAGACTAGACAGACAAGACTAGACAGACAAGACTAGACAGACAAGACTAGACAGACAACAGACACTAGACAGGACAAGACTAGACAGACAAGACTAGACAGACAAGACTAGACAGACAAGACTAGACAGACAAGACTAGACAGACAAGACTAGACAGACAAGACTAGACAGACAAGACTAGACAGACAAGACTAGACAGACAAGACTAGACAGACAAGACTAGACAGACAAGACTAGACAGACAAGACTAGGACAGACAAGACTAGGACAGACAAGACTAGACAGACAAGACTAGACAGACAAGACTAGACAGACAAGACTAGACAGACAAGACTAGACAGACTAGACAGACAAGACTAGACAGACAAGACTAGACAGACAAGACTAGACAGACAAGACTAGACATGACAATGACTAGACAGACAAGACTACAGACAGACTAGACAGACAAGACTAGACAGACAGACAATACGAGACTAGCACCAGACAGACAAGACCTAGACAGACAAGACTAGACAGACAAGACCTAGACAGACAAGACTAGACAGACAAAC